>CM055966.1:43727500-44087500 GCA_029531755.1 Holothuria leucospilota
ACCTGCGTGAAAAGTTGTAAATTTTGGAATTGTTATCCCTTTTCTCATGCTTACCACTTGTTTCAGTCAATTAAATGCATTTCACGCAGGTTTTTCGTCTTGGTGTCATGATAAGTAGCTGCATGTACAAACATTCACAACACAACAGCATAGGTACAGCATGGAAGTACTACTTCCATGGGTACAGCACACAACATACCTGTTACTACACAATGTATCACCAGCACTGTTTCGTAGTAGGTACCATATGTGAAATCAAATTTAATACTTTCTTTGGAATGGCGGATGTGAGCCAGGGAGTTGTCCTCTAATGGCAACTCTCTGATCGGACAGGAATGGTCAGTGGACTGTCGGTAAAGTGAGTTTTCTTGGATTTGAAATCAGAAAGGCGAAGGCGATACTGAACAAGACGTCAGTGGTGCAGATGGGGTGAGTAATTCGTTACGGCACACAGGACCGTATCGATTTGAGACAGTGTTAGGTGAGGTAAAAGTACAACACCACAACAATTTGAGCAAGAGAAGCATTTGGAGCAATTGAAAGGGACTTTAGCTTGGAAAGTTTTATGTAGGCAGTCAAAATATGAACTTTAGGTTACTTTCGTGCAAGTGTCAGTGGATATCGTGGAACTAGTAGCCTAGGCTATGATTGCGTGTGCACAGTATTATTCGCTGGCTGCTGCCAGTCCACTCACTGTACGCAGACCGAACCGAACAGTATACTGCCGAGTTTTTTCGTTTTTCGGTTATGAATCAAGAGTTTTTGTAATTATTAGTAATAGCCTATTGCAGCCCCAAAATGTAACAGACCGACACCACTCTCCAAACTGACAGAATAAAGTTCAAATTCAAGACATGCCACGAATTACAATCATTACTCTCTCTTACTTATGTATAGGCTATGCTGTACGCCAGGTTCGGTATGCGGAGGATGGTGTTCCTAAAATGACGTCATTATTGTGTTGGCTTGAAATCTCATTTTCAACAGTCTATTTTTTGGTGCAATTTTTTGAAACATTAATTTCTTTTTAATGCTCAAGGCTGTAAGGGTGATGAAAACAGTTTTAGAAAGAGCTTTTTGTGTACTTTAGGCTAAATTAGTCTCCCGTTACTCCAATTTACGTGTCACGGCCACTTTCAGTCCTTCTCAAAATGTGTTTTGTTTCCTTAATTTTGTTTCCTTCTTGTGATTGTTCAATAGGTTGTAGCCTCATTGAGGACAATATTACTATGATGTAACTGTCAGGAATAATGTTCAGTTGATTCAATGGTTTATCTGTAAACCATTATACTTTGCAGGATGTCGTATACTTTACACATACAGTAGGGGAGGGCTGCAGTTCCGTATGCATTTGGTGACTGAAGTTAAGCCTTTTATTTAACCATACAAACTTACACTGTTTGCCCCTTTTCATGTTATATAGCATGCATTTGTATAGGCAATTGGGGTGAAAGGAGGGCCACTTGACACTACTGTTCTTGTAAAGAAAGTTAAGTGGCAATTATTGCTCACACAATTGAAAATTTTAAGGTTCATAGATTTACAGTGACAGTGTTGATATTGTTTGCTGTACAAATAATATCATTGATGGAAACCTGATCATGCGTAAAGTGCACAAGTAGTATAGTGCAAGGTTTTGACATTAGCTTCAGGATTTTAACTTGCTTTTTTTTTGACTGTGAAATTTATGATTAATTACAACGTTTATCATAGCATTAATCTACTTTGAAATTTGCAATGTTGATTAGGTGCATTGTAAGTTTGTTAAATAGGTGCAAATACATGAGGCAAAATTTTCCTTTGCTAAAATCAGTCATAGCTACCACAGTTTTTAGGGGAAAACTGCTGTTCCCAATTAAAGTACCCGACCACTGGTTCATTACTTCAATTAGATGCTCCAATGAGCAGCAGCTTTGTTGAAAGCTGGTACAGCAGTAGCTCCACAAAAAAAGGGGGTTTACATTACAACTATTAACAAATTCTGCCCTGATATTAGTACTGAATTAAAAGGGATCAAATTGCTCATGGTCATTGAAGGTTAGATAACTTTTCAGTTTAATCTGAGATAAAACTGGCATCAAATGTCAACCTTTAGGGCTATTGACAAATGCTTGGATGACCACCTAATCGGTACTGATAACAACTCTTGACAAGTTTTGGCATAGGAAAATTTTGCGTAATGAAGAGCTTAGGAGACATGTATATTGGGTCTATTTTGCTCCTCATTACCTCCTGCTTATACTTGTAATCCCCCAACTTGCCTGCCAGTACCATCTGGCATATTTGTTAGCACCCCAATGGTGTCTGAAGTATGTATGGGTAAGTAGATACAGAAAGTGGTTCTACCACGTCACCCTCCAGTTGCGGGAGGGTGCCATCCTGGTGATAACAAATTATGCCAGATGGTACTTGGAGGAACGTTGGGGTGTATGGAAATTCAAATAGGGTGTAAGCATTGGAGCTCATAGATTCCAGACCAGGTGAGTTTTGTGGATTTTATTTTCCACCTTTAACCCCATGTACAGTATCCTTTGTCTTCAAAATCCACAAAGTAAGCATTTAAGTCCACTAGTGGAAAGTAGTTCCAATACCAGGCTTTTGCGCTGCCTGATACTCTTTGAAACTTAGTGTACACTACAAATTCATAATGTTGTCTTAACCCTATTATAATGTACATGCAAACACTGTTTGTTTCCTTGCATATGAATAACCAAAAGTGTGTCATGTTAAAAAAATTATGTCTCTTTTTTAATTTCAGTTTCAGAAGCAAAAAATATAAAATACGTTAAAGGTGGAGATGCATATGGGTAGCACTGTCATACATTTTGGAAGAACAAAACAGCTTAACAAGCTTTTTAACTACTAGACCAGCCAGGGTGAATAGTTTTTTTTATGCATTAATTCCTATGTACATTCTAATGCATGTTGCTGCAGCAGATATTTTTTCATGTAATAATAATTCAACTCATAATACTGAAGTGTGACCAGATATGAACATTTGCATTGTACTGTACTATACATTCCATATTAAAAAATGCTTGGTTTGGAAGTGCAAATGATTGTACAAACATTGAGGAAGAAATTTCAAGTAGTACAGGCTTATCCTTGAAATGGTATCTCAGGGCCTGAGGGGGGCATAAGGGGCATACCCCCTATTTTGGCAAAGCAATGATTTTTAAAACCAGAATTTAACATTTTCAAGCCCATGAAAAAAGGTATGATCAGTAGAAATCCTAACAGAATACACAAAAACAAGTTTAACCAAATGTTGGCAACTATAGGAACTTTGGAAAAGTTCAGACCATCTCCTTCCTTTGCACCATGCATTTTCTTGCAAAATGTTATGCCCCTCCCTCGCATACTACTGGATCTTGCCCTGTATCCAGCTGGTGAGAAGTGTGTTTTATTTGCTTTAAATCTCCCTTTGCATGAGTTCTTTTCCATTTAGTACTGAAGAATTCCATCACAATAGCAAGTTACCTTTCACCATTTTTTGAGGCAGTTGATATTATCGGTTCTTTTGTGAGGAAATTTCTATTGCTGTTTTACACATGAAATACTGAACACTGCTTCTGACAAAAATGTATTCATTAACTTTTTTCTAAATGACTTGAGGTCTTGAATATTTCTAGTGTAGCCATATAAAACTGAAATGGAAGGGATTTTTCTGCCTTTTAAATTCTGGAATTACTTGTTTTATCACAGTGCCCAAATACAGTAGAAAATGTTTGCTAATCATCCATGAGAAGGTTTGATTTGTTAAAGTTATAATGCCTTGGAGGAAAGTTTCAGGAGGAAATATACGTATATTGAAGTTAGTGTGTACAACTGCAAAATACTTCAGCGTTACTTAATGACTGCTTCCAGGTCATACCAAAGACGTTAATTTAAATGGAACCTATTGCCATTGTGCTTGGTGCTCAGCATAAGCAGTGGAGTAGGGAAAACAAGCCAGTGAGCCACAACTGGAAAAAAGGCCATGGCTGGCCCGACTTAAACCAGTTGGTTAGAAACTGAGCTGTAAAACCTCATCTAACTCTAACTCCATGATAAGGCAAGCCATTTATTACATGAAACATTATGTTCCATGTACCAACTTTCTTCATTCACACTATTGTGCAGTTTGTGCTTACAGGTGGTATACAGGAATTGTACATATTCCATTTTCAAAAGTAGTCACAGGGAATTGCATTACCACATATGCTACAGTATTCTTTATCGCAAACATTGGTACCAGTTTAGGTTGTCAGTTAATCAGCTATCCATTAAAAATTACTGTATCTGTAGTCTGTAGTCTTTGATTCTGTAACCTTACACTGAGGGATTACTGATGTAGGATATTTAAGGATCTAAGGACTTGTAAACATGTTCCTAAGCCATAAAAGGATTAATTGTTTACAATTTTAATGAAAGTGGTACTTGTGACCTCAAGTTCAATTTTATTTGTAAATACTGTTAAAATGACAAGGCTAGGAGAAATTCTATGATCCTTTTTTACTGCAATTATATGACTGCCTAGACCGTAACCTTGATAAATGATAAACATTCCTCTTCATGTAATAGTACCACTTTATATGAAATCCTGTTGTAAGTTTTATTTTAATTGTAATATTCAGTACAATCAAACGTGCAATGCACATAGAATATCTGATAAATGTACATTATTTTAAGCCATGCAATTGGTAAAGCTTGCATATGCTTTTTAATCCTAAAAATTTATTTAGTGAAATTTTTTTCATACAATTAATATTTTTGCTGCTGTTGTGTTTAGAGGGTAGTGTATTTTTTGCCTAAGTTGGTTTCAGATGAAAGTACTTTAACCTGAATATCTTAGGAATTTGTCTGTGAAAGCTGTGTAGTTTAAAACCAAATGTGCTTCCACATTTTTTTGCCAAAATCCTTATCCATATCAGAAAACTGTCATTAATTATGCCTTTTGGAAGTGCTTTCATTTAATACATATGATTTTCCACTGATATATCATGTTTCTCACAGTTAATCATATATTCAAGAACTTGATACTGCCATATTATGGTACAAATAGCAAGCACTGCATCAGAATGGAGGTGCAAACAGCTTTGCAAATTTGATCTTCTTTAATCAATGCTTTATCCATTATTTATTTGGTAAACCATGTATCCATTGTTTTTATTTTAACAGTACTTGCCTCAGTGTTTTTTTTCTATCTTTGTTTAGGTACTGTAAAACATGTCCAAAGTTGTTTTAGTTTTTTTTTTTTATCTTAGTATGTTTTGTTCTTTTCTTCCTTTTATGAAATGATTCTTAAAAAAATTTAAGAGATATAAATGCTGTAGTGTGGAATAGTGTGTTTATTTTATAATGTGGTCTTATTTTTTGTAGTTTCCCTTGCAATAATTTTTATTGTTAGTTAATATGAATCTGTATTTATATTTATGTAGTTGTTTCCAGTTGTACTTGCAGTATTTTACAGGAATCCAATGTACCTTAGACATCAGACATGATCTGTGTTGTGCAATACATTACAAAGGAACACTCCTCTATGAGGTATTGTACTTAAGCATACATTCTATTCTACTTCACAGGATTTTTTGCAGCTGTGTCACACTTGATTTAATTCTCTGTGTGAGTAACGCATGACCAAAATTTCAAAAGTGTGTGGGGGTGGGTGGGTGGGGAGGGCTAGTGGGAGAGAACAGAAATGGGGGGAGGTCAAAAAGTAATGAGTGGGCATCACCCTTGTACATATTGCACGTTTGTACGGGAGTGGACTTGGGCAAGTCGTGGGGTGACAAAGGCACTGCATGGGGGAAGCCCCCAAGCCCCCACCCACTGGGAGACACCACTGCTTGTGAAAATTCAAGAAATACAAAAAAGAAATACTGTATTTGTAGGATTGCAGCGGTTTTGTTTACCACAAAAGAGTTGACTGATTTTAATGCTTATCGCCCACTGTTTGCTATTTTTGGGAGTTAAGTGAATGCTTGGATGTACTTAAAAATATAATTGTAATACTGTATACACTACAGTGACTAGACTTTTGTCCCACAGTTTATGAAAATCAATGTTTGGTTGTGAAATTTTGTTTAACATTTTGTAAGAAATCAAATATATGTAATTATTGTTGGCTACTAACATGAATTTTGATAAAAATTATATGGTTTAAAGAGCTGAGGCTTCAGTGCAATTTCTTTGAATATGTATGCATACTTAGTGTGACTGAATATGTTGGGTTTCAGTTTTGTATACTGTATTAATGATCTGTCACACTTCATTTAAATATAAGTTAATAGAAGTCTACCTTCCCTTGTAAATCTCCTGCCAAACATAAATATAGTACAGATTGCAAAAAGAGAAGGAATGGTTAATACAAGTTTTTTTTTTTTTTCAAGTGATCAAGTAAACTACATTTTGACCACGAAAAAACCTTTTTAGAAACCAAGAAGGAACAATCAACTTTGGTAAGGTCCTAAGGTTTACTGACAAACAAGTGTCATTGAAAAATAGTCTTTAAAAACTGTACTGAAGATTTATAGAGTGGATGGATGGGAGTATGGGCATGAAAATTTATGAGATATTGTATTCAAATAAGAAGAAATCAGCTAGAAAACCAAATAGTAAGAATATTATGCTGGTTTTGTGTTTGTGGAAACCTAATAACATTATTCATGTTTTAGGTTTGTAAATTCTGCTTTTTTGAGTTCTGAAATGCTTATTATGCTTACTAAAAGAAGGAAAATGAGGTCAAAACCAGTGATCTGATCAGTTTAATGTTATTTAAGGAATTGTGAAGGCCCATGTGTTAAACCTGTTCATTATTGTTTTATAATTATCAACTTATGAACCCAGAGTATGCCATGCTTAACTGAATAATCACAGCATACAAGGACTGTTTCTCTTCATTAATTGTGCTTGATCACGAAGGTGTTGGGTATAGAAAGAAAAGTGTAGTAGACAGAAAGACTTAGTGGACTCTGATTCAGAATGTAGTTACCACAGATTTCACTTCAAAAATGAAAGGTTTTCCTGTGGCTTCATTTACTGGCTAATTTTATCAACATGGTTCCTGTTTTATATGAAAGGTTTTTTGCAGGAAAGCCTAATATAGTCACTTTTGACTTGCCATAGTTGAGAAGGCAAAACTTGTGATATTTGTACACCAAGGTCAGCTGCTGTGTGTATGTAGCAAACACTTTTGAAAGTTAAGGACCTTTTTACCATAATGCCTACTTGAGTACTTGTGGCAAACACTGCTCTACATTATATATGTTTCTTTAGGTTTTCAGCTCAATTTTATTGGTTACTATTTCTTCACATGTAGTAGCATTTGAGAATCTGTATGATTTCATTTGTAACAAATATTCTCTTGATGGAATTTGAGTAAAATGTTTTTCAAAATTATAGATACTGGAAGCATGGTCGGCATGTTAATATGTAACAAAATTTCCAACTCGATTGAGAAAAGTGAAATAAATCCTAAATTTTATCAACATGAGAACAGTTTTGTGTCACATTTCATAGTGTTATAAGATGTTTACTATCATTCCATAAATACAGTAGCCTGGAAAATCACTTAAAAGTTGGAGGTGTCATGATTTCATTTGGGAAGGGTGTCTGCATGGGTCTGCAGACTTGAGAAAACTTGACAGATGCTGGACCTTTTCCCTTTTTAAGGCAGTGTTTGCAAAATTTAAAGAACAGAAATTATTTTAAGTATAACAGGAGGACAGGATAAGCCAAAGAAAAAATGCAGTTTGAGATTTGGCAATATCAGTTTGACCTTGACACACCCATTTTCATTTGTCAGCTACAACAAGAAGGTCAATTTCATCATGGAAGTTCTGAGGTATTACTTCATGGTTGGAGTATATGATTGTCTTTGACATGGGGCTCAGGTGCTCACCTTTAGGTGCCTACTGCAGTCATTCAAGTGAACCTGTAAATCCTGTAAAACCTATAAAAAACCTATATTAAAAAATGGGGCCTACATTTGTTGGAAGATGCCTATAAAAGCTATAAAAAAAACCTGTATTTTGTATTTTTTTTTGTAACTGTGAAGTGTGAATTAGTAAAGAAAAAACAGAAGAAAAAAGAATTATACTCTCTAGCTTCATAGCTTTCTTTCAGACTTGACATGTGAAGTTTTTCAGAGCACACACTGCATACCCTGGGTGGGGTCTGCCCGATATTCATAAGGGTTTTTGGTTTTGATGATAAGAGAAACCTATGCATTCATGATGGCGTGTGTATGTGTGTGTGTGGGTGGGTGTGTGTGTTTGTGACACTTTGCTTGTTAACACAGTATCTCAAGAAGGGAAAGTGTGACAGTTTTCAAACTTGGTACAAAGATGCTCCATATTGAGAGGAAGAACCCTTTTGTTTTTGATGTGGGTGGAAGGTCAACTGGGGTCACCAGGGTTCAAAATCTGAAAACCTTTTTAACATGATATCTCAAGTTAGAAAGCGTGGATGAATTTCATACTTAGTATGTAGATGCGTTGTGGTAAGAGGAAGAACCCTGTTGTTTTTGGTGGAGTCAAAGGTCACCGGAGTCAAAGCCTGAAAACCTTGTTAACGCAATATCTCAAATTAGGAAGCTTGGATAAATTTCATACATAGTATGTAGATGCGTTATGGGAAGAGGAAGAACCCTGTTATCTTTGGTGGAGTTCAAATGTCATCTGGGGTCACCGGGGGTCAAAGCCTGAAAACATTGTTAACACGATATCTCAATATAGGAAGCTTGGATTAATTTTATACTTTGCATGTAGATGTTTTATAGTAAGAGGAATAACCCTGTCGTTTTTGGTGGAGATCAAAGGTCATTTGGGGTCACTGGGGTCAAACTCTGAAAACCTTGCTAACACAATATCTCGAGGTAGGAAGCTTGGATAAATTTCATACTTAGTTTGTGGATGGGTTATGGAAAGAGAAAGAACCCTATCATTTTTGGTGGGTTCAAAGGTCATCTGGGGTCACTGGCCCAGAAGAAAAAAACAGTTGGGAATTTTCAACTGGTTCCAACTGGAAGCAGTTGGAAAATTTCCAAGCTGTGTTTTTGGACCAGTTGGAAAAATTCACAACTGTTTCCAGTTGTGACCATGTTTCCAAGCTGTGTTTTTGGACCAGTTGGAAAAATTCGCAACGGTTTCCAGTTGTGATCATGTTTCCAACCGGGATCAACTGTTTTCAACTGGGAACCCTTTTCCAGTTAAGTTGAACTGGATCCAGGAGCATCCTTAAGCCACGAATGTGTGGCTCAGAGATGAGAAGGGTAATTCAGACGTAATTGGTTAACTTCGAAATGCATTTAAGCATTTTTTTTCCAAAAGTCAACTGACTCTCTGGCGAAGAGCCAGGGGCGAAAACCAAACAATACTCCCGAAGGAGTTCTGCTCCCTGAAGGAGTAACAACGTCCCCAAGAGACAAACTTTGACTTAACTGACACTACCCAACAGTGGTCCCGTTCTAGACTGGCTGAATAGAACAGGTCCCACGGGGAGCTCCGCCGTCGAAATGCATTTAAGCATTTTGAGGAAAGTCCAAAACATGTAATATATTACATATTAAGACATTGCTGTGCTGTGTCAAGTCTTATGTATTTAGTATGTAGAGATTGAGGTATACTTAACATAACAAAAATGATAAAAACAAATCAGTAATAGGCTTACCCTGTTATAAACTGTTAAAATGTGTTCATTGCAAATTTTAGAAATAAAATTTAAAAATGGAACCATCACAAAACATCCTACAAAAGGACTGAGCTGATAAAATGCATTTTAGCTCGATTATGCAAATTAGGTAAAGCCAGTTGAATATGACCATTTGGAAATGGTTCAAACCAGTTGGAAACAGTTGAAACCAGTTGGAAATTATTCCAACTGGTTTGACATGCCATTCAAAATTTTCCAACTGGTAACAATAATTACTGGAACCAGTTGGGAATTTTCAACTGTTTTTTCTTTCTTAGATTCAAATGATTCCAACTAATTTCAACTTCGACTGATCTCAACTGCTCTCTGAATTTTCCAACTGTTTCAACTGTTTCATACCAAAAATGCAAAACAAATAAATTTCCATTTCCATGTATTGTTTCATGTCAATTTAATATAGGCGATCCAGTAATATGGAATACATGTATAGTCAGGACCGTTCAGTCCAAGGCTTCATTTAACTTCTGTTGTCTTGCACCAGTTATTTTCTTCACTGAATGCAAAATACTGGAAAAGTCACATAAAATATACATTTAGAAAGCTCAGTTAAAAAAACCAGGTTCAAACTGTATGAACGGTAATGTAGGGACGGGAGTGTGATGTAGAAGAACAGGGTAGCTAATTATATGCAATATAAGAAATAGGTAAAGAATATAATTAGCCTAATAATAAAATAGTCTAAAATTCAAAGACAATCAAATAAAAAATATAGTAAGAGTAAATGATCAATACTTCAACAACACCTTAACCACTCGACAACTCAACTCTTGATACCCCCACCCCCCCCCCCAACTAGTGCTGTTCTCATTCACAACTTGACACTTCAAGTACATGGCTGGAATCCAACTGTACTCATCAGTTATTTCACCTATTTCCAACTGGACTCTTTTCCCAACAGTGTTTCAGTTGGATTTCCAAAACCCAACTGTGTTTCAGTACAAAGCAACCGGGTCCAACTGGTCTCGAAATTTCCAGATGGGACTTCGTCATGGTCCAGTTGGAAACACATGAGACCAGTTGGATACAGTTGGGATTGCCAAGGAATCCAGTTGGAAGCAGTTGAGACCAGTTGGACACAGTTAAAACCAGTTGCAATATCCAACTGGAATCAACTGTTTTTTCTCCTGGGGGGGGTCAAAGCCTGAAAACCGTGTTAACATGATATTTCTAGAGAGGAAGCTTGGACAAATTTCATACTTTGTATGTAGATGCCTTATAGTGAGAACCCTATCGCTTTTGGTGGAGGTCAAAAGTCATTTGGGGTTATTGGGGGTCAAACTGAAAACCTTGTTAACACGATAACTCAAGGTAGGAAGCTTGGATAAATTTCATACTTTGTATGAAAATGCATTATAGTGAGAGAAAAAACCCTATTGTTTTTGTTGGAGGTCAAAGGTCATCTCGTGTCACCGAGGGTCAAAGTCTGAAAACCTTGTCAAAATGATATCTCAAGGTAGAAAGCTTGGATAAATTTCATACTTTGTATGTAGATGCTTTATAGTGAGAGGAATAACTATATCATTTTTGGTGGAGGTCAAAGGTCATCTGGGGTCACTGGGGGTCAAAGCCTGAAAACCTTGTTAACACGATATCTCAAAGTAGGAAGCTTGGATAAATTTCATACTTTGTATGAAAATGCATTAAAGTGAGAGAAAAAACCCTATTGTTTTTGTTGGAGGTCAAAGGTCATCTCGTGTCACCGAGGGTCAAAGTCTGAAAACCTTGTCAAAATGATATTTCAAGGTAGAAAGCTTGGATAAATTTCATACTTTGCATGTAGATGCTTTATAGTGAGAGGAATAACCTTATCATTTTTGGTGGAGGTCAAAGGTCATTTGGGGTTGCTGGGGGTCAAACTGAAAACCTTGTTAACACGATATCTTGATGTAGGAAACTTGGGTGAATTTCATACTTAGTATATAGATGTGTTGTGGTTAGACAAAGAATCCTGTTGTTTTTGGTGGAGGTCAAAGGTCATCTGGGGTCACCAGGTGTCAAACCCTGAAAACATTGTTAACACGGTATCTCGAGGTAAGAAGCTTGGATAGATTTCATATGTAGTATGCAGATGCCTTATGGTAAGACTAAGAACTCTATTGTATTTGGTGGGGGTAAGGTCATCTAACGTCACCAGGGGTCAAACTCTGAAAAACCAAGATTCTCTTCTGGGATCACCAAAGGTCAAAGTACAAAATTTCCCAAGAATTCTCAAAAGCAAATATGAACACAAAACTGTATTTTTCCAATTAAAATAGATTTGACCAGTGACTGAAAGAAATGGGACATGGCATTATTTGGAATGAAACATATGTCATCGAAACCTCAATGCACGTTTGCATTCTGGTTATTCATAAGGGTCAATGTTCATAAGGTTCTTTAGTCAAAAGGTTCGTTGTTCATAAGGTTCGTTATTCATAATAGAAAAAAGGGTTCGAAATTCATAATAGGAAAAAGGTTCGTTATTCATAATTGGAAAAAAGGGTTCGATGTTCATAATAGGAAAAAGAGTTCAATATTCATAATATGGGAAAAAGGCGTTTTTCCAGCTTTGAAGGCTTCCTGTATCTCGTGGAAGGGGGCACACCCTTAAAATCCACAGGGATGATAGGCCAATGTGTTGTCTACAACACGTTTACAGCGTTTTTATATGGTCTATTTAGACTGGCTGTACTTGGCCTTTCAAAAAGACGAAATTTGGGGGGATTATGAATAGCGAACCTTATTCTCGATTATGAACAACGAACCGGTGTTCTTGTTGTAGGTGATTGACTTAGTCAATTGCCTGATTCTGGCCAGCGTCTTAATTGATAGTTTTGATGGATTCATGACCATTTCCAACGCTAAAGAGGACTTACTTGGGGGAAAAGAAAGCTTTTCAAATCCAGACCGGATTCCTCATCAGCTGTAAGGCTCCCCTTCTGTCTCCTCTGGAAACACTGACAACAGTAGTGCTGTGCTATTCAGAGCACACACACACACACACATACAGATACACATGGAGAAGGTTTTAAGTCATGCTTGGTTGAACTTCCATTCAGCAGAGATTGGCATTGGTAGTGAAGGAAGTTCAATGCCAAAGCAATCAATTCAAAAGATAAAACAGTTAAAAAGGTCCGCTGTGCAAGGGTCACTGTATACTGATGTTTCTAGGTCTTGGGGTATTTGCTCTGTATTCCTCTTTGGTGTTTAAGTCAGGGATGGTTTCTCTTATATACCCCGCTTCACTAACTTGACGTAAGGTTGCATCAAATGGGTAGCTCCCTATTATTTTTACCTCTAAATTGGTCAGTTTACCACCGTGGTGCTCTTTCATGTGTTTCCAAAATACAGAGTCTTTACTCCTTGTTTTTAGCTTTTCTTTGTGTTGCTTATATCTTTCTTGAAGACTATTGGCAGATTCACCAATATACCTTCCCCTTGCTCCATCACAGTCTCTACATTTTATTTCGTACACTACTTCTCTCTTCTTACAGTCCACCTCTCCTTCTGTATCATCACATACCTCACATTCTTCACCCATACCACATTTTCCTTGTCTTTTGAAGGGATTTGATTTTACCAACATACTCTTCACAGATGTTCCAGTTTTCTCCATCACTTTTACTTTTAGACCACACTCTTTGTAAATCTTCCTGCATTCTCTTGCCAATTCACTGTTAGGGGTTGCATCAATGAATAATACTGACTCGTAATCACCTTTTCTAAACCAATTCATTTTTTTGTTGTTTTTCTCTTCATCTCTCATTTCTCTTTTCCATTCTTTGGGTCTATACAGGGGGACCGTCCCTTCTCTGTCTTTCCTGAGCATCTCATCGAATTTCTTCTTAGCTCTGGCATACACCTCTTCCCTCTCAGTTACTGAGTACCCGCTGTACTGCATCCTATGTATATAGTACTGCACATGCTCCCTGAGCTCACTCTCCTCTAAAAGAGGAGAAACATTCCTCATCACCCTTACCAGGTCTCCTACCAAAATGCTGATCTTCGATTTCAGTTGGAGGGCAGAATCACGGTGAACAACATATCTAGTTGCCATGGGTTTCATATAATGAGAGTGTACAATCTTTCTCACCTTCTGTCCATTAACCTCTACCTCTTTCATCCACACATTAAGGTCTAGTACTGGCATCCTTCCATTGCTATTTTTACTTGGGTAATCTACTGTTACCTGTATGGAAGGGTGTATGGTGTTAGCTAGAACCTGTATCTTTTTCATCATTTCCTCATCCGTGTGCTGTTCAATCCCATGTCGCATTACTATCACAATATCATCTACATACCTTGTAAACAGCAACAACTCAATCATCGCCCTCTCCATTGGAGAATAATGGAGAGGGCGATGATTGAGTTGTTGCTGTTTACAAGGTATGTAGATGATATTGTGATAGTAATGCGACATGGGATTGAACAGCACACGGATGAGGAAATGATGAAAAAGATACAGGTTCTAGCTAACACCATACACCCTTCCATACAGGTAACAGTAGATTACCCAAGTAAAAATAGCAATGGAAGGATGCCAGTACTAGACCTTAATGTGTGGATGAAAGAGGTAGAGGTTAATGGACAGAAGGTGAGAAAGATTGTACACTCTCATTATATGAAACCCATGGCAACTAGATATGTTGTTCACCGTGATTCTGCCCTCCAACTGAAATCGAAGATCAGCATTTTGGTAGGAGACCTGGTAAGGGTGATGAGGAATGTTTCTCCTCTTTTAGAGGAGAGTGAGCTCAGGGAGCATGTGCAGTACTATATACATAGGATGCAGTACAGCGGGTACTCAGTAACTGAGAGGGAAGAGGTGTATGCCAGAGCTAAGAAGAAATTCGATGAGATGCTCAGGAAAGACAGAGAAGGGACGGTCCCCCTGTATAGACCCAAAGAATGGAAAAGAGAAATGAGAGATGAAGAGAAAAACAACAAAAAAATGAATTGGTTTAGAAAAGGTGATTACGAGTCAGTATTATTCATTGATGCAACCCCTAACAGTGAATTGGCAAGAGAATGCAGGAAGATTTACAAAGAGTGTGGTCTAAAAGTAAAAGTGATGGAGAAAACTGGAACATCTGTGAAGAGTATGTTGGTAAAATCAAATCCCTTCAAAAGACAAGGAAAATGTGGTATGGGTGAAGAATGTGAGGTATGTGATGATACAGAAGGAGAGGTGGACTGTAAGAAGAGAGAAGTAGTGTACGAAATAAAATGTAGAGACTGTGATGGAGCAAGGGGAAGGTATATTGGTGAATCTGCCAATAGTCTTCAAGAAAGATATAAGCAACACAAAGAAAAGCTAAAAACAAGGAGTAAAGACTCTGTATTTTGGAAACACATGAAAGAGCACCACGGTGGTAAACTGACCAATTTAGAGGTAAAAATAATAGGGAGCTACCCATTTGATGCAACCTTACGTCAAGTTAGTGAAGTGGGGTATATAAGAGAAACCATCCCTGACTTAAACACCAAAGAGGAATACAGAGCAAATACCCCAAGACCTAGAAACATCAGTATACAGTGACCCTTGCACAGCGGACCTTTTTAACTGTTTTATCTTTTGAATTGATTGCTTTGGCATTGAACTTCCTTCACTACCAATGCCAATCTCTGCTGAATGGAAGTTCAACCAAGCATGACTTAAAACCTTCTCCATGTGTATCTGTATGTGTGTGTGTGTGTGTGCTCTGAATAGCACAGCACTACTGTTGTCAGTGTTTCCAGAGGAGACAGAAGGGGAGCCTTACAGCTGATGAGGAATCCGGTCTGGATTTGAAAAGCTTTCTTTTCCCCCAAGTAAGTCCTCTTTAGCGTTGGAAATGGTCATGAATCCATCAAAACGAACAACGAACCCTTTTTCCGATTTTTAATAGCGAACCCTTTTTTCAATTATGAATAGTGAACCCTTTTTATTATGAATAATGAACCCTTTTTTATTTTGAACATTGAACCTTTTTTTCGATTATGATTATGAAAACCTTATGATAGTGAACCTTTTTTATCATTTATTTTTATAAATAACGAACTTAATGAACAATGAACTTTATTTTTGCCGTTCAGATCATGTTATGAATAACGACCGTTATAAACAATGAACCTTATGAATAAAAAACCTTATGAATATCGGTCTATCCTCCTCCCCCCCCCCCCACCCGGGTACCCATGTTTGGAGTGCAAAAAGAGCAGGCTGTCTGAAGATGTCAAGACCATCTCAAGACTTTGCATTTTGTCATGGTACCCATTGTTGATGATGCATTAAAGATTTCAGGTGACAAAATAAATGAAACGAAATGAGTAAAGGTATGTTACTTTATATTTTTCAGATATCAACTACTAGTATTTCGGTGCCTAGTTTTCCCAAGGGTGGCGCCAGCGTGGGAGCCAGGGGGGCCATGGCCCCCTGTCGGGGAAGGCAGGCCCTCCCGTCGGGGAAATTTTTCGGTTTCGTCGGGGAGCTGTTATGTATACGATAAAATATGTAGTCCCCGACAACGCCCAGTCGCCCCGACGATTTAAATTTGGTCTAAATTAGGGCAAATTCTTCAATAAAAACCCCAAATTTTCCAATTTTCTTCTTCAAAGCCCCATTTTTTCAAATTTTCCATGGAAAATGCCGGCATTTTTTTCAAATTTTCTCCAAAAAGAGCCCAAATTTTCGGCGCGCTTCGCGCGCCAAAATTTTCCTTCAAACATCGTTTCGGCACTTTATTTCCTTCGTTGAGACTTTGGGTTGCTGGCCCCCCCCCCGTCGGGGAGCTTGGCCCCCCTGTCGGGGAAATCCTGGCGCCACCCCTGAGTTTTCCTCTGATGTATCCACCTACGTTTTACCTATTAAAAGCCTATATTTGGGGGAAAATGGGCCTATATTTAACCTATAGAAACCTATATATTTCTTTTTTGGCACTTGAATGTCCCCACAGAGGAGTACCACTGCAATGGCCCTAAAGGTGAGTTAGAGTTAGATGAGCTTTTATGGGTTAGTTTAATCAATTGGTCAAAGTCGGGCCAGCCACGGCCTCCTTTCCAGTTGTGGCTCACTGGCTTGTTTTTCCTACTCCACTGCTTATGCTGAGCACCAAGCACAATGGCAGTAGCAGTCCTGGGGGCGAAGCCCCCGGAAGCTCCGGGGCATTCACATAATTGTGTGCACTAGAATAAAGCATTAACTGTCTATAAATGACATTGAATACACACTAAAGTAAACTGTCAATATTTTTGCAAAGTAGCATAATTTGGACTAATCCTTGCTTGATTTCTTCAAGACGCAGCAGGATTGATGGTGGAATCTCTGTGGACTTCTGTAATAATTGCACTTTGTTCTATAGGAAGTTAGAATAGGGTAACAAGAGCACAACTCCGACTCGAGCTGCTAGAATTGAATAGGACATTTTAGCCAATATTACCAGAGAAAAGGGCTTTTTCCCGGGTGAAGTTTATCTCTATAATTGCAACAGTTAATCCCTTTTACAAACAAACTTGCTCTATTGACCAAACAGTCTTTAAAGGGGTTCAAACCCCTTTAACTTTATTGATCTCAAGATACCTGAACAGGAAGTTCTCCGATAGATTCTGGATAAAGAGTGGTCAACTAGAGATGGCTAATGAAACTTGCTATTCTAGCGTCATATGAGATGAATGCGCGCGAAGCGTGCCGGAAAATAACACTTTAACGGACATTTAGGATTGTTTACCTTCATTTTACGTAGCAATTACCTATCTACGAATAACACTGAATATTCACTAAACAGACGTAAAAATTGCAGTTTGTCCTATTGTTTCATAACTGCTAGGACTTCCATTGAATATCTTGATGATGGCGCAGGTTTGAAAGTTGGGAGCTTGGATTGGCAATCACGAAGGTTGCACGGGCTTTTGTCATTGGCGGAAATCCCGGGGGTGGGATGCTGGGGATATATGCCCCCCTCATTTTTTTGGAAATGCTCTCATTGACTTTCACTTTTTGACACTGTTTCTTGCCTCAAGGGTCCCTTATCCCCAACTTTTTCACACAAATCTCCGCTACTTGCTTTTGCAATAATCAAAATTACGCTCTGTACTTCTTGAATTAATAATTATACAATTAGTGCATATGAAAGACGTGCATGAAGCGCTCCGAAAAATAGCACTTTAAAGGTTTAAAGGTTTATTTTGGTAACGTTTTAGGCACTCTTTCTGGAGAAGGTAGTCGGCAAGGGGGCCTTCGTCGCAACGATCGGAATACAAAGTGTACGCCCTTACAGGTACTTACAGCAAGCACGAACCCGCTCATGTAGACTTCACGATTTGAGTAGCCTACGTGGGAAATCAGCGCTTGCTGGCACCGACCCGACTACGACCTGACTAGTAGTTTGGCAGACGCATCGGTTAAGTGTGTGCCAAATTTTATTTTCGACCCGGCTTTACGTCCCGATTGCGATCCGACAGTCTTCGTCGTGACCACATCAGAAATATCTAACTGTTATATGTCGTAGAGTCGGGGGGGGGGTGGGGGTCGCATTGCAGATCATCATGGCAGTGTGCATCTGTTATCGGCCTATCTGCGACATTTTTTTTATTTTTTATATTTTATGATTGGCCAATAAAGAAGCTTTTGCGGAATCAGATGACGGTTGCAGAGAGTCAATGTACTCGTCCCCATATATGATTGATGGACAGTAGATATAGACTTATATCCACCTCCGAGTCGGCAGTAGGTTGCGTGGTTGACCTACAATTCGACTGCGACCCGACGCAACTGACCATGAATACCTGCAACTCATACTCGACGAGCAGTGGTCAAGTGGTTAGAGCATCCGACTTGCAGCCGGAAGGTCTAGGGTTCAAATCCTGGCCGGGTCATACCAAAGACTTTAAAAATGGAACCTACTGCCTTTGTGCTTGGTGCTCAGCATAAACAATGGAGTAGGGAAAACACGCCAGTGAGCCACAACTGGAAAAAAGGCCGTGGTCGTCTCGACTTGAACCAATTGGTTGGAAACTGGGACGTTAAACCTCATCTAACCTAACCTAACATCGACGAGCAGTCAGGTTGAGTTGCATCACATGCCAAAGGCTTTTATTTCACAGTGTCGGACATGGAGTCTATTTCATAGCAGACAATTGTGTAATACAGACTTCTACTTTCCCTACAGCCTGGATTTCTTTAAAAGAGAATGGCCCGCCAAATAGTGTAGTTGAGTTCACTTACTACACAGAAACCTCAATTTGTGATTACTTCCCCCAAAACGAATAAAGATTTCCCGACAACCAGAATAGTTTCCCCAGTACATTTAAATCTGCAGGAGGCTGAGCAGTTTTAAGGCCAAGTAGCCTAAATCAAAAACTCTGTGCACGGATTTAGTGCAAGGGATGTGGTTTCCCAATTGTTTTGCCTTGATAATTCCCATCTGATGCACAAAAATGTAGTTAATTTTGAACACACTGATTTCAGAGACTGGAATGGGTGTAGGATCTTGGTGACATTTATAGGAGTTTAGGCGTTGGGCTACAGAAAAGTCCATAGGTGTAAAGAGCTAATCTGACAACCAGTGTTCAAGATTACACCAATTTGACCCCCTTTGTGACCTGGAATGGGGCCCAGGGGGTCATTGGCATTTTCACTGCACAAAGTATTTCCTCGCCAAAAACCGGTGTGAAGCAAAAGATTTAAACAGGATTACCTGCAGTTTGCTCTACATTTAGTTCATTTAAGATTACCATATACTTTGTTCATGGAAAAGGAGGGCACCCAGGCTGATCTGGGTAGGATACACAGCGGAACTGGGAGTCTCCTCCTCCTTTGAAGTAGGAAATGTTTTGAAGCTTGGGTCTACCATAAAGCAGGAGTTCTTATATCCTCCTCTATGGTGTCTACATATATACAGGTACAGTGCACCACTAATTCTTTCTCTCATTGACTTGCATGCTAAATTTGGTCCGTTCTTTGGCCTTTGAGCCCTTGTAAAAGTTCTCAACAGGTACAAGCTACCCGGCAAACCCAGGCAAAATTCCCATCTGACTAATATAGGCCAAAGAAGTGGAAAAATCCAAAGTGTGTCCCTTGTAAAATGTAAAATATTCCGAAGTGGGGATTCGTCAAGGAGTTGTTAAAATTCAACACAGCAGAGTATGGCCTTAAGCAATCATAGTGCCCTATTTAAATTTCCACACAAACCCTCCCCAACGACATTGAGGCTTCGTACATTTGACGCTGGTAGCTTCACACTTTAGGCTATCCTCAAAGAATCACTCCTATGTTAACTCTCGGATCCACCCCTGAAACTGGACAACCAAAACAGGAGCCATCAGGAGAAAACACAGAGAATCTGAGTGTTATCTCTTACTCAATCACCTGATAGCAAAATTTGGTCGGCCTGACGACGGACCGCTGTCGGCCACTCCGGCGGTCCACCAGAGAAATGTCGGCGGCCCGCCGATGGCGGCGATGCTGATTGATTAAAAAGCTTTATGACATCATGCTAGTTTTCGTCCAGCCAGCGGACCTCCGTCGGCCTTTTGGCCACCGTGCATGTATGCATGAAGCACAGGCTGCTATCCCGGCGGACAGGAGATTATGCCCCCCAGTATTTGAGAAATCGCCCATTGACTTTGATTTTTCACACAGTAATTTTTTTGAAAATGGGGTCATGCTGTCCAGTATTGAGAACTAATCGCCGCCCTTGGTATGAAGCATTTGTATTTACTTTTGAATTGACGGATATAATTGCAAGAGTGGCTTCAGGTGGGGTTACAGGGGAATTGCCCACGTAGGGGAAGGCTGGTCTCCCCTGTGAGGGGCCTTCAAGGGGCCTTTGCCTTTATGGGTTCGATAAAGCATGTTATCAGGATATGCCCAAAGGTTGCAGTGGCCCCGTCGGTTTACATGATTTTGTCTCAAATGTACACAGATTCTCAAATAAAAACCCCAAATTTTCCGATAGTCTATACTATCAAACTCCAGTTTTTTCAAATTTTCCGCAACAGAAACACTAATTTTTAAGGTTTCATTTAAAAAAGATCCAGAATTTGTGTTGGGGTGCTACACACGTGAGACGAAAACATTTTGCTTTCTCAATCCTCCCAGCCATCCCTTGAACCTGACTTTAGTTTGCACCTCCACCCACCCAACCGAGCTTTACCCCTCATTGGGCAAGTCTGGTAATAACCCTGATCTACTAACACCCTTAAATGAGATTTTTGTATCGGCAATGAATACCTGAGAAAAATTAATTAAGAATCTCTGAATTTGAAATAATTTCTGCTCAGGACGTGAACGGACATGGAACGACTACCACCAAGTTGAGGGGTGAGACACCCCAAAGTTGAGCAGCATATCACCAAAATTAGTTACATTCATTCCACAACGTGTTCCACATTGCGCATGTTCTACTGTAAAATAGTAGCACTGTTTTAAAGCAGGGCTAGATTGAGAACCTGAATGGGTCTGGAATGAGTTTCATCCTTGAACTCATGTAATTGCTTAAACCACCAATGTCACTAATCAGCTGGTCAAGTGTAAATAGTATCCTTCTAGCTATGGGAGGATCACATTACATCTATGTGCATTGCCTGTGTCCGTCACATTTCATAAGCCTCGGGGTGTTACCACGCAGTCAGAACATCCAGAGGAGTGGATACAGGGAATTTATAGGGGTGGATACCGGGAATTTATACCCCATGAGATCAAATGGTGTCCTTTCTAGCTTTGTTAATTATTCATGTACACGGAATTTCTAAAATGATAAACTTGAATACCCAGCGATCTCTGAACCTCAAACTTATCGAACAGCACCCTTCCCTTTAGCTTCCCTTGCATCATTTCTCACTTGAGAAGCGCCACTCCTTACTACAACGTGTTCTTTGAAACTATTTCCATTTATTGCAAAAATTCAAAATCACCCCTGATGCAGAACTAGCTACATCTGTTAAACTGACCATGTGTTAATTAACCCCCTGCAGCAAAGTGCACTTTTGCGGCATCGATGGTAAGGCGATGTACACGTTATAACATTACATGCACCAAATAAAACCAAATAATTAATGGAAATAATAGACTGTGTACTCCCGAGTATAATTCGACTGAGTATTAGCAGAATTGGCTTCACCTAAGAGGAGATATACGTCAAACAGTATATTTTGGCGGTCATTTTGAATTTTGCATTTCAGCAAAAATGCTCAATAGTTATGAACTGGCACCCACCGGATTTGGAATCAGTACCTAAAAATTGACCAGGCACCGCTGAAAAACTTTATATATGTCAAAATGCAAGGTTATGTGGCTTGTTGCCTGGACTAAAAGCTTTATAGAAGTTTTTGCCAGGTGTAAGCTTACCCCTCACAAAAAAGCCGACAAGTTGGCCAGTCATGGCAATTTGAATTTACCATACCATGACCGTGAAGATTTATTGCTAGCGGAGCACAAAGTTTCCGTACCTTTACCCAAGCGTTTTGTATCACTCAAAGCATGATCTTTGGCCGTCAGCTTCTAAACCCATAATTTCTTCAAAATTGCTTCAATCGATTCCATTTTGGCACCATCGATACTTCATCTGGTCTTCTTCCATATCAAATTGACAAAAGACCCCCATCCTATTCGGTAACATATTGCAAAAGTTGTCCCAATATATCCTCTCGGTGATATTTTTTTGATATTTTTTAACTCACCAATATATGAGATAGGTCCGCTGTCTTTCCAAAACCTCACAATCGGCTCAGGTGGTATTGTAGCGAAGTAACTTGCATCAGTGTATTGTTCAAGTTGGAATTTATTTGTATCGTTATTTTGTATTATTGTGTGAATTGTTATTCTTGTATCATTGTGTTACACCTGTAGTGGAGTGAGTGCGTTAAATGTTTGTACCTAAATGTGTGTTTGTTATGTTAATTAGTCAGTAGCCTTAAGTTGCACTTTTGTATATACATGAAATGAGTCGAGTCAGTCTTTGGTCGGTCCTGGGAGACGAATACATGGTTTGCTCTGCACGGAACCTCCTGCATGTGAAAGTTCTCTCTTTTTCGAGTTTCTTTCCCAAATCTTTAAGGCCCGCAAAACCAAGGCTCGGCCCACGTTACAGTATCAATTTCAACAACTTTTTGACAGCATAATCTCCAACTCAATCACTACCAAAATACACCTAACAAAGGATTCACTGCCCCCTCATAACAGGGTCAAAAATCAACCCAAACAAAATTTTCAGGGACTACATGTAGAGGGTTCACCCCCAGCCAAAGTGCAATTTATGAAATGGTGGAGCGCCCCCTTCAGACGGCAGGGAAAACGCGGAGGGAGACTTGGTCAAGTTTAAAGGAACCGCTGCCTTCTCAGTTTTACAAATCATCGCACCATGAAACGTGGACAATGGTCACCTATTGTTGGCAGATGCTTAGCCCTACCCCTAAGAAACTTAATCTATAGTTGCAATACAAGAAGAGCATTTTACAGTCGGTCAAGTTTATGAATATTCAGTTCAGAGTGGCTTTCCTTTAGAAACAAGAGTTGTTTTGAAAACCTAGGCAAATTCGGTATCAATAAAGACAGGTCTCCCGGCTACTTAATAAAGACAGGTCTCCCGGCTACTTACGTAGCCGGGAGCCCTGTCTTTATTGATACCTTTGGTATCAAATGCAAATTAAATGAAATATAGAATCGGTTTCATCTAAGAATGGGAAAAAATTCATAAAACTATTAGCAATTTCAACCGAAAAAGTGCAGCGTCTAAAGTCGGGGGGGGGGGGGGTGTACGACTTGATAATGTAGGCTACATGCAATAGCGTGCAGTGACCTGATTTGGAAATTTGCTGTAAGATATGATTAACAAAACGAAGCCTAATTAAGAAAAGAAAAAGTGGGGACGAAGAGAAGTCGATAAAAGCTACAAAAAGGAAGATATGAAAGAGAAAACAACTGTAAAAAGTCGACAGTTCCTCAACATTAATACCGAAAACAAAAAAAGCACACTACCCAGTCTCCGGGAGGACTTGAACTCATGTACTATAACAGTCGGAGTCGAGCGCCATACCAACTAAGCCACAACAATGCTGATACTCCAGCGCACAATAATTAATATTAGTAGTCTATAGTGTTGCGTTGTGTGATATACAAGTAGAACTAGTGCCGGATGTAAGGGTGTCGGGAGCTGGAGCGAGCACCCCTTTTCACCTGCATCCTTAAATATTGGTACCGTACTTTAATTAATTGCCTGAAACACGCCCCAAAAGTTGGTTTCAATATGCTTGAATATTACGCTATTGATGTTTATAGCATGGCCTGTAATTAATGTTTCTTAGTAGCCTGCCCTATAAATGACATCAACAGGGTTGGGGGAGGGACGGGGTCAAGCTCAGGAAGGCGTGGTCCTGCCGGTCGCAAACTCTTCCAACTTCTGCGGTAAACATGCAGTCGGGATAGGCTTAGTAGGTACGATAAATGGGTAGCACCAGAATTTGCCAGTGCGCGACAGGGGTCCAACTTCCCGCTACGCAGGACTGCAGCCTGAAGCCTCGACAAGGGAGACGGAGCGCCGTAAGGTCGTCGAGAGCAAAATTCAAAATTTTCGGCGCGTATTTTGGTTTTTTAGGCGTGAAATTGGAAAATATTGGGGATTTACTACAGGATCTGCCCTCATTTAAATCACAAGGGGCGACTGGCTATGATTGCGGACTACTTCATATTTTAACGTTTCCCAACTACACTGGGAAATTTAAACGACCTTGTGGGGGATCCGTCCTCGACGAGGGACATACATGGCACCTACCCCCATCTGGTTTCACCACTCTCCCGACGACGATCAGTCCCCTGACTTTCTGACTTCCTTGGTCTCAAGAGTACAAATCCTCCAACTCGAACACAACATTTTCAGCGCCCTTCGGGCGCTGTGGAGTTCAAGATCTACTTACTTGTGACTTTCACATGCTACAACTTTCCAAAGGCCTTCATACGGACCAAAATCAAGTAAGTATACGCGAATCATCAATGGAAGAATGATTGCTGGTACACGTACGCGCTTTTTGAAGTTTAAATAAATGATAAGACTTCCTTGCAAAATCCTTACCGTAATGATATGATTTAAATATCTATTTGACTGACGGCCGGCTTGTCGGCTGTTCTGCGATTGGTATCTTTAACCTGAAGGAGCACTTTGCATTCAAGTGCGTATCAAGGGAGGGAGGCGGAGGGCATTGGGGGCGCCCCGGGTTGAGGACACTTTACTACACTATTAAGTCACCTTCCCCCTTCAATTAAATGATCCTGCGTAAGTGGATGTACAAGGCTGTATTCAACGAACCCTTAACCATTCCTCTATAATTAACCTCATGCAGCACTTAAAATTTGGTCCGACTTACACACTGAAACGGGCCTTGTTACGCTGCCTCTCATTCCTTGTCAAAGTTTTCAACGCCAGCATGTGACCCATCAATGCAAAGCTTGGTTGTTGCTGGCACAAAAGAATTTTCGCAGCATGACTATTGACTCTTTGAGCTACAGGCGCATGAATAAAAAACTTGTGATCCGCCACCCCGCCCTTGTCACTCACCAATACATGAGATAGGTCCGCTGTCTTTCCAAAACCTCACAATCGGCTCAGGTGGTATCAATTTCAACCATTTTTTGACAGCATAATCTCCAACTCAATCACTTCCAAAATACACCTAACAAAGGATTCACTGCCCTCTCATACAGGGTCAAAAATCAACCCAAACAAAATTTTCAGGGACTACATGTAGAGGGTTCACCCCCAGCCAAAGTGCAATTTTATGGAATGGTGGAGCGCCCCCTTCAGACGGCAGGGAAAACGCGGAGGGAGACTTGGTCAAGTTTAAAGGAACCGCTGTCTTCTCAGTTTTACAAATCATCGCACCATGAAACGTGGACAATGGTCACCTATTGTTGGCAGATGCTTAGCCCTACCCCCTAAGAAACTTAATCTATAGTTGCAATACAAGAAGAGCATTTTACAGTCGGTCAAGTTTATGAATATTCAGTTCAGAGTGGCTTTCCTTTAGAAACAAGTGTTGTTTTGGAAACCTAGGCAAATTCGGTATCAATAAAGACAGGTCTCCCGGCTACTTACGTAGCCGGGAGCCCTGTCTTTATTGATACCTTTCGTATCAAATGCAAATTACATGAAATATAGAATCGGTTTCATCTAAGAATGGGAAAAAATTCATAAAACTATTAGCAATTTCAACCGAAAAAGTGCAGCGTCTAAAGGGGGGGGGGGGGGGTGTACGACTTGATAATGTAGGCTGCATGCAATAGCGTGCAGTGACCTGATTTGGGAATTTGCTGTAAGATATGATTAACAAAACGAAGCCTAATTAAGAAAAGAAAAAGTGGGGACGAAGAGAAGTCGATAAAAGCTACAAAAAGGAAGATATGAAAGAGAAAACAACTGTAAAAAGTCGACAGTTCCCCAACATTAATACCGAAAACCAAAAGAAAAGCACACTACCCAGTCTCCGGGAGGACTTGAACTCATGTACTGTAACAGTCGGAGTCGAGCGCCATACCAACTAAGCCACAACAATGCTGATACTCTAGCGCACAATAATTAATATTAGTAGTCTATAGTGTTACGTTGTGTGATATACAGATAGAAGTGCCGGATGTAAGGGTTTCGGGAGCTGGAGCGAGCACCCCTTTTCACCTGCATCCTTAAATATTGGTACCGTACTTTAATTAATTGCCTGAAACACGCCCCAAAAATTGGTTTCAATATGCTTGAATATTACGCTATTGTGGCCTGTAATTAATGTTTCTTAGTAGCCTGCCCTATAAATGACATCAACAGGGTTGGGGGAGGGACGGGGTCAAGCTCAGGAAGGCGTGGTCCTGCCGGTCGCAAACTCTTCCAACTTCTGCGGTAAACATGCAGTCGGGATAGGCTTAGTAGGTACGATAAATGGGTAGCACCAGAATTTGCCAATGCGCGACAGGGGTCCAAATTTCCCGCTACGCATGGCTGCAGCCTGAAGCCTCGACAAGGGAAACGGAGCGCCGTAAGGTCGTCGAGAGCAAAATTCAAAATTTTCGGCGCGTATTTTGGTTTTTTTCGGCGCGTGAAATTGGAAAATATTGGGGATTTACTACAGGATCTGTCCTCATTTAAATCAAAATATCAAGTAAACCACAAGGGGCGACTGGCTATGATTGCGGACTACTTCATATTTTAACGTTTCCCAATTACACTGGGAAATTTAAACGACCTTGCGGGGGATCCGTCCTCGACGAGGGACATACATGGCACCTACCCTCATCTGGTTTCACCACTCTCCCGACGACGATCAGTCCCCTGACTTTCTGACTTCCTTGTTCTCAAGAGTACAAATCCTCCAACTCGAACACAATATTTTCAGCGCCCTTCGGGCGCTGTGGAGTTCGAGATTTACTTACTTGTGATTTTCTCATGCTACAACTTTCCAAATGCCTTCAAACGGACCAAAATCAAGTATTAAGTAAATTACAGAAGCGGCTGGCCGTTGTAGGTTACTTCATATTTTATCGTTTTCCCACAAAACTGGAATGGCGACGAACCCTAACTAACTGTGAGCTTTCACCAGAGGGGTGAAATATCCAGGTTGAGAACTTTTATATGAAACTAGGGGCGTACTACTGACCTGATTTAGCGTCGGTGTAAGTCACTGTTCACAATAATTAGTGTTTCGCGTATACCTAAAACCTTGTAGAAGATTTGCCAGGTGTAAGCTTACCCCTCACAAGAAAGCCGACAAGTTGGCCATTCATGGCAATTTGAATTTACCATACCATGACCGTGAAGATTTTTTTTTTTTGCTTGCGGAGTTCAAAGTTTCCGTACCTTTACCCAGGCGTTTTTAATCACTCAAAGCCTGATCTACGGCCGCCAGCTCTTCTAAGCCCATAATTTCTTCAAAATTGCTTCAATTGACCCCATTTTGGCACCATCGATACTTCATCTAGTTTTCTTTCATATTAAATTGACGAAAGACTCTCATCCTATTCGGTTACATGTTGCAAAAGTTGTCCCAATGTCTCCTCTCGGTGATACTTTTGAAGGCGAACAAGTGCGCTCACTGGAATTTACCGCATCCGCGTGAAACTCCCAGTCCGCCCCTGCTCTGACTTGACTGATCGATTACTGGGGAGTGTATGTAGTATTTTTGCGCCTTGCTATTTCCCCAACATAGACATTGGCTCTTCAAAATGCCAGTTACTGTATAAAGGATTATGGGAAAGCTGTGTTATCCGTCGTATCTGGCCACATTAAAATGCCATTGACGGTAGAGACGGATACGAAAACTCTTTCCCATAATCCGTTTTGCTTGCTATTTGAAAAAAAAAAAAGTTTCACAGGGGTTTCGTTGCCATTAGAAGGGAAGGTGACGTTGTGAAATGGTTATTGGATCATCATTCGCAGGGGCACGTGTGGGGTTACACTCTTAATGTAAAAGAGTGGAATTCACTCTTCGACGATTGACCACAGTGACCACTCTCTTTTCGAGTGGAAATCGACTGTTTCCACTCTGCCCAGAGTGGTAATGTGGTGTACTGGAAACCCATGCATATTCAGAAGCGTTACCCATTCTTTACCTTTGGTCTTTGTAGACATGCCAGGGCATTTGGGTCTAAAACTCACAAAAATCGGACCGGAATCCTATCCAAAATCGCTTTAGTGTGACCCACGCTTTACGGACATGTTACACAGGTAAACATCATGTTGTGGTTGTGTTGCAATTTCGTTTTTTTTTTGTCTTGATGGATATTACCCCGACCAATTGGACTACAACTGCAATCAGGGGTGGCACCAAGAGGGGGATGGGGCATTTCCCCAGTCAGATCCTCTTCCCCCAGATGCCACCACTCAGCTCCTGAAGTATACTGGCCTGGCGGGAGGATAGCCTAATACATTATTTGGAATCTTTGCACTGGATGATGCATTATAAACCAAAATACACCTATCCTGAGACTTAATTTTTCACCCAGAGATATACTAAACACTCACCTTCTGGGGACTTCTCCCCCTCGATCCCCATCGGGGCTTTGCAGTGGCGTAGCTAGAGGGGGTAGGGGGCGGTCGCCCCCCATAAAGCCTCCGAAGGCCTCTGTCGGAAATTTCTAGTCTCTGTCGGAAATTTTTACCACCTTAACTAAAAATTCTTACAACAGAAATTAGTAGCTAAAATTATATTCATAGGGGTTTACTTACAACACTTCTTATGTTTTTAAGCAGAATTACACTTCGAAATGGTTATACTGACAAGGCCTGGAAGTGTCATTTAAGGCAAGTCTCGGAGATAGTTTGATCTAATGTTTTCCTTGCGCTACACGCCAGAAGATGGTGGCGCTACGCTTAGATAGTACATCATTACTTCAAGATAATAGTCTGTAGGAAATTTTTTGCTTTCCCCCTCACAAAAAATATCTAGCTACGCCACTGGGGCTTTGCCCCTGGACCCCACCCGATTAAGCTCGCGCTGCGCGCGGAACGTTTTTGCCCCCAACATTTTCTTTTGCCCTCCATTTGCCACCCATATTTAAAATCCTGTTGTGCCGCCACTGACTGCAATGCTGCAGCCCTTCCTCATTTGAGCAAAAAAGTTACAATCTTCTGGAAAATACATGCTATTTTCTGAGCATAAATGCTTAAAACTTCAGGCGAAGTGTTCATCCCCGAATGAAAGTGGACTCGTACTCCCGTAGGCTCATGCCTCTTTCCCTGCTTGAGACTGATATACATCAGGCGTGAATCCAAGGAGGGGGGACTTTCCCGGCCTCAGCCCCCTTTTTCACCACATCAGCAATAAAAAAATACGCGAAAATTAGCATACTGTTGATCAAGGAAAATATTCAAGGGGCTTTCAGCTCCCCCCTCCCCTTCCTTTTCAAAATGTCTGGATCCGCGCCTGTACATCGTACATTTCTGTTTAGAAGCGGCAGTGTACCTCATTTGACTTTTTAGAAAGAAGGCAAGCTTGTTACTTCGGATCAGAAATTATCATTACGTTTCCTGCCACACGAGGCAAGCTGTTTGAATATTCTATTTTAGGAATACCAATTTGAACTGTATATAATCAAACAAATACTGTATGTTAGGATATTTGCTTTTGACATTTTGAAGCAAGTTGCACAGTGCTCAGTGAACAGTGAACCGAGTTGAACATGCGTAGAATAGTAACTAAACTGTGAGTGGTAACTCCAATCTGGTTTGGAAACGGCGCAGCTTTTCGAAACCCCGGACACTCAACCGTTTCATCGCAGTAGTCAGTTTCAACTCAAGCGTCCTCCTTCAATAATTCGCCTTTGTGAGTGGTATATAACGAGTATTTTGGAATAATTTTTACATTTCTCCTTTGTTTCGAGCTCCTGGTAATATTATTTACTTTAGTTTAACTGAAGTTTGGAGGTAAAGTTTACGTACTTGATCTGTCGCGAAATAGGTCTCTGTGTGTAGGGAACTGAGCGTGTAGGTAGTTACCGCGGGCGCGGCGGTCCTGCTAGATCAGTTCGGAAAATCTCCGAATTCGGAAACGTTGCCGAATTCGGAAATGCGTTTCCGAATTCGGCAACATTGTTTGGAAACAAATAAAAACAAGTTGTAAATCACATCGCTTTTGTGCGTTTTTTCTGGTATTGCCTTCCTTCTACTCATATCAGATCTTCTAAATTAAAAGATATCATTTCCACTGATTAAAGGTTATTTTTCAGTACTTGAGTAGGCCTAATTCTATTTCTTATATTCATGAGCTATGCATGTCATGGTGTAGTATGATGACAGCGTCATAGTTATCGTACAGAGTTAAACCACGTATTGTAGGCCGTATATATAGATTAAAGACAGACAGTCATCGCCATAATTAAATTATAGGGCACAACCGAAATTCGAACCATAGGGACAATTTGAATTAGTGTTACAGGTATAGGACAAAAACCCCAAAATTCAAGATATTTACTTCAAATCGGAATCAAATCAGAAATCCTTACAACGTGTTCTACCTTTTCACAAAACTAACAAGATTTTACAAAAAAATCACAAAAGAACACTAGTACAGCTTGTACCTAGCTTGAAAAAAGGATGACTTTCTGCAACGTCGGAGGGCTCAGAAGTGTTCGTTAGAAAAGATGATTGCGAAATAAAATCACCGTGTTAGCCTTGCGCCAGTCGTTTCTTTCTCGTGAATATACTACACATAGGCCTATATTTTGTGATTTTTTTGTATAATCTTGCTAGTTTTGTGAAAAGGTAGAACATATTGTAAAGATTTCTGATATGATTCCGATTTGAAGTACATATCTTGAATTTTGGGGTCTTCGTCCTATACCTGTAACACTACAGTAATTGTCCCTATGAGAGGAATTTCGGTTGTGCCCTGTAGGGCACAACCGAAATTCGAACCATAGGGACAATTAGTGTCACAGGTATAGAGGGATTTCATGTGACGTCACGCCACTCACGCGTAATGGATTCCCAGGCACTGAAGGGCAAAACACACATGCAGTAAGCGTATTTACAGCACACGCGCACGGCATAACCATAGATACTAGGCTACTGTGACACAGTGGACGCGTGCCCGTCAAAGCAAAAAAGATGCGCGATCTTGCCCTTCAAAATTGCGTCTAGGCCTAGTTGGTTAAAGTCACGTGACTGAAATCCCTTTATAGGGCAAAAATTAGAAAATTCATGATATTTACTACAAATTGGAATCATATCGGAGATCCTTCCAGTACGTTCTTCCTTTTCACAAAACTAGTTAGATTATATGCAAAAAAATTACAAAATAACACAAACTAGCTTGAAAATATGATGAATTTCTGCCACATCTGAGGGCTCGGATGTGTTCGTTAGAAAAAGATGATTGCGCAGTAAAATCAACTTGTTAGCCTTGTGCCAGTCCTTTCTTTCTTGTGAATATATTATGTGTACATACATAGAACATTCAAGACATAAGAAACGACTGGCACAAGGCTAACAAGGTGATTTTATTGCGCAGTCATCTTTTTCTAACGAACACTTCTGAGTGCTCAGACGTTGCAGACAATCATCTTATTTTCAAGCTAGGTAGTGTTATTTTGTGATTTTTTTGTATAAGCTTGCTAGTTTTGTGAAAAGGTAGATCACGTTGTAAGGATTTCTGATTTGGTTCCGATTTGAAGTAAATATCTTGAATTTTGGGGTTTTCGTCCTATACCTGCAAACACTTATGGCCCCTATGGTTTGAATTTCGGTTTTGCCCTATATTTTTAGTGTGGGGGTATCCAAATTCTCAGTTGGTGACTGCCCTTTGATTGACAACAAAGTTTGAAAATTTGAAAGATGTAGAGTAACTCACATTCCACACAAGGCAGAGACAGCACTAGCCTAGGGTACCTAGGCCTAGTTCTCACGTACACTTTGTTCCCTGAACTAGGCCTAGGCTATTGCAACACGAACTTTTGACCGTATATTTCTGTGAGAGTAATATCGTCTGCGTGCGTTGCTGCAGTGATTGTTGCTATATACGCGTATGCGCGTGTATGAACGTAACTATAGCTATAGACTATGTCACAATTGAACAACAGTGCGTGCTATTTAGCACACAATAGTGTGAACGTCCTAGTTACACGATTTAGCAGTTTCATAGAATGTTAAAAAAAACAAAACAGGATCGTTTGTGTAACTCAAAATTTTTGGTCTTTTTTTGGACACTAAGTGCAAAAAATCTTAGAATGAAGAGTCTTAAACATATAAGGCCCCGTAGAGGTCAATTATGTAGGAGTATACGTGAATTTGAGAAAGATCGAGACCATTCAAAATTTTTGAAGTTGCGGTAGCCCAATTTTGACAATGGGTATATTGCTGACCTAGTATGGGAAGCCCCAAAGCTTCCCAAATACTAGGTCAGCAGACTGCGGACTAAGACAGCACTTGCTTTTATTACATTTTAAAGCCTTGTCCCAGATTGGAAAGTATGGCATTTTTCGCCAAGATCTCGGGTGTTCACGAAAAAAAATTGAAGTGTGCAGTGTGCAACAAGGTGTCAAATGCACACTTCAAGTGTGCACACGAGAAGTCAAGCGTGAAATACTGTAAATACTTGGGAGAAATTTAAGCAAAACCCTTGAAGGCCTCCTTAACATAGCACATGTGCCTGTCACAATTACAGTAACCAACCAGCCAACTGAAAATTGAAAGTTAATGGTCACTGTCTCAAGTCGTAGTACGTATGTGGCCAATAGGCCAAGTTGAAGTCAATATAACATATACCTAGGGTTATATGAGGCAATTGCCGTCGGCTTAAAAAATCAGGTGTGCAATGTGAATTTTCAAGTGTGCAATAAAAATCTAGAAAAAAAATCTGCAGTGTGCAATTGCCATACTTTCCATACTGGGCCTTGTCAGCTCACCAGGACATGGCCTTAAGCAATAAAACAGGTTTATCCAGGTGCACAAGGAGGAGCTTCATACAGTTATGGGAGGAGCTAGAAGTTGCATAGTTGGGAGAATTGGAACTGTCGGGGATGATGATAATTCCCCTCTAAGCCCGGCAAAGATCGGCAAGGGATATAAAGACCGGCCAAAGTGTACAAAAACCAGCTCATGAAAAAACAGACTACGGATGTAGGGACTCTTTTTTATTTGTATATCATGCTTACAAAGTACATAAATCAGTTTCCATAACCGCAAAGTTCAGTGATACCATTGCATAATGCATTCCAATCTCGCCCCCATCCATAACAAATTTTTGCCCTCCAAGGGCCTGTGACAGCCTTCTTTTCCCCTTCAGTCCCTTCCTTTAGGTGAAAGGATTTGATGCCAGAGGCCGAGATATATATGGTACTGTATCTTTAGCTCGCACAAGCCTTTACTGACGTAAAAGAGAATACACAAGATTCTTGCAGCTGATTGCATTATGGCTTGAGGCCAAAATACGCCCAAAATACAGTATCTCACTCACATTTGTGCAAGATTGCAGCTTTTTCGACTGTTTTTGAGTGCTAATAGTTCCACAAGACCTTAGAAACTTTTGCATTTTGGGGGGGCATTTCAAATTGCATTTTCAGCCACCAACTGTCTTTGCTGCTGTGAGTTGGCTGGTCTCTATATCTCTCGCTGGTCTTTGACGCGCTTTGGCTGGTCTTTATATTTCAGCTGGTCTTTGCCGGGCTTATTCTAGTAGGACCTACCATGGGGACAGCCCGATATTCATAAGGTTCATTGTTTATAAGGGTCGTTATTGATAACATGATGAACGGCAAAAATAAGACCTGTTCATTGTTCATAAGGTTCGTAATTCAGTAAAAAAAATGATAAAAAAGGTTCATTATTCATAAGGTTTGTTATTCATAATCGAAAATAAGGTTCAATGTTCATAATCAAAAAAAAAGGTTCAATGTTCATAATCAAAAAAGGGTTCATTAATAATAAAAAAGATTCACTATTCATAATTGATAAAAGGGTTCGCTATTCATAATCGCAAAAATGGTTTGTTGTTCATAATCGAGAATAAGGTTTGCTATTCATAATACCAAAAAATTTTGACTACTGTAGTCTCTTTGAAAGGCCAATTACAGCCACTCTAAATAGACCAGATAAAAACGCCGTCAACATGTTGTAGACAACACATACATTGGCCTATCATCCCTGCGAGTTTTAAGGGTGTGCCCTCTTCCATGAGATACAGGAAGCCTTTAAAGCTGGAAAAATGCCTTTTTCCCACATTATGAATATTGAACCTTTTTCCTTTTGTGAATATCGAACCTTTTTTGATTTTATGAATAACGAACCTTTCTTCGAACTATGAATATCGAACCTTTTTACCGATTATGAATATCGAACCTCTTTTCCTATTATGAATAATGAACTTTTTTTCTATTATGAATAACGAACCTTTTTGCTATTATGAATAACGAACCTTATGAACAATGAACCTTTGTTATGATTATGAATAACGACCCTCATGAATAATAAACCTTATGACAAAAGATCCTTGTGAACATTGACGCTTATGAATGAAAAGCCTTATGAATATCAGGTGGACCCCATTGCCGCCCCTGGTACAGTACTTACCGCCATTACGACCCGCCGACAAAAACCGGTTCAAACCACCCCAAACATTAGGGGCGGTTCGCACTGTGGCAGTTGCTGTGTTTCTGATCATGTGTACAGTATGAATAATGACAATACATAAATTTTATTATTTTTGTTCATCTTCTTGTTCTGTAGGTAAATTTAAGGGATAAACTCTTTCTTCTTTGTTTGTCTTTACCTAATGGGTTTGCAGAAAATTCACAGCACTAAGTTCTAAATCTAATTAGACTGCGACAATAGTCACAATAATCACTAACCTTTTCAACCCTGAATTTCATGTTACGAAGTATGAATCGCAGCTGATTTTTTTTTGCGAAGTACTTCTTTCCCATATTAATACATAATTAGTAGAGCAAATTTCATACATGGTAAAATCACAAAGCACGCCCTGCTACTGTACCTACGTATATGCATCTTTGTCCTACACGACTGTAAAAGCATCAACAGATTAAATCACCAGTTCGTTATCTCGATCCATTTGCACAATTAAACCTCAGAAAATTTTATTCATGTATAAAGGCTTGAAAAACACGATGCACTGAACCTACGTTGAAAATGATTCAAAGTTTCCCAATATGACTGGGCGGTTCGAACCGTTTTTAGGGGTGGTAAGTCACGGCACAGGGGAACTGACACAGGCCGAAGTTCAACATGTCCTATTGCCAAAACGCCCTGTACCAAAGCGTCCTGGCAGTATAATAAGTAGGCCTAGGCTTAGGCCTAGGCTAAGTAGGAGCTAAGTTTGATGCCCCCCTGTTGAATGTTGATACACCCCATCGAGATGACTTAGGCCTAGGTGAAGGGTAATTTAAAGTCATGTGCGTCCACCGCTTGTATGCTCCAAAAGCTATGTACTGCCCAAAATTATCATTAGCTAGCCTAGCCTAGACCTTAGGTGGGGTCCGTTAGTTTCCGGACCGTTAGTGTCCTCCTCTACAAAAAGTTAGTTTCCTCCCCTAAAAACGTTAGTTTTCTCCGGTACATAAATTAAATCTCAAGTGAGGAAATTCGTGTTGTAATTGTTGTTGGCCTAGCCTGAGTAAAGAAAAATATTTTGAAGGGAAAACAGACTTGAAATTGTTGTAAAACGCTATAAGAAGGACTTGCAAATTTGTGTAGGGGTATTTCCAAAAACTAGGGGTCCAAAAGTGTGACATGAGGTCAAAATTTAAAAATCATCATAACTGATTGAAATTTATACTCATGATAGAGTATTATCAGCATTTATCAAAAATAAAAAAAAATTTTACATACAGCATTATGTATGCATGAGGGGACTCATTCAAACATATATATGCCTGTTAATTGACCAACATAACAGGGACACCAAAGCAGTCTTTAATCTCCTCTAAAATGAATGAAGAAAATCCTACATGGTTGAAAATTCATAGTTGAGTGTGATTTAGGACCCTTTGTAACAACAACATGGAAAAAGTTTGAAAGAATTCTCCAAAACTTAAAAAATGTCAGTTTCATTTTTCTCAACAGTTTCAAATGTCAAAAGGTCCACATTTTTCAATATTTTGTATAATATTGACTGTTTTTTACAAGTAAATGATATTTAATTGTTCAAATTTTCCTCTTTGACACCCTTAGATTGTTAGACTTGCCATTTTGTATCTTATTTTGCATCACTTTATGAACATGTGTGATATTTGCAAGATATTTCACTCCATTTACATAGTCTGTCGTGTGTAACAGGGACATAACAACTGGTGTCCCTATTACACCTAACATGCAACTTGTCAGTTTAATTTTTAAATGTTGAGTTGACCTGGAAACTTTCAAATACAGTACTGTATCAATTATTCACTGTCTGCAGTAATAAGATACAATCAAAAGCCTCAGTTCCATTGAATTTTTGTTTTTCATACATTGAGAATGACCAACATAACTATGGCATCATGGGGGACACCAACAAACTCAATTGTCCATCAGCATAAAGCACTTGGTTCAAAATACATGGGATTATTTTTCTAGTAACATTCTGGTATCTTCTTTTCATCTGACTTAATTCACAAAAAACTTAAGCTGTTTCTGCAAATGGGGAAGCACCAAATTTTACCAACATAACTTACTAAGGGGGGACACCAAAATTCTGTCGATTACAAATGATGCCATGAACAATCTTTGCTTTGATTATTTCTTTCCAAATGTGCTGCTGTCTACAAGAGGTTGACCTAATTCTTATATCAAATGAACTTGTGCCACCTGAAAATGACCACATTTGTAAAAATGATGAAAAGTACATAAGAAAACCATCATAACTAGGGGGACACCAAAAAGTTATGTTGGTCAGGTAGTTTTCTATGTTCCTGTTTGAAAAAATGGGTGAAGCAATAATACTCATATTTTGGAAATGTTGACTATTGGTGATATCCTTACCATGATAAATGAGCAAAGCAATTCAGTCCATGATAAATATGTTTTTCAGATAAATCAAATTTGTATGCTTGTATGTCATAGCCATTACCCCAAAATCAAGGGGGGACAAGCAAAGTAGTCTATTTTCTAAAAAAATACTAAATGTTGAAAATTCAACTTGTATATCATAAGATAGCCATGTTGGTAATGTATAATAAAATACTGTACATGATACACTGGTTTGTTGTATTCCATGTCTTTAAAATTTAGCATTACATTGGCAAGGTCAGTAAAAACCACATTGGACCCCTAGTTTTTGGAAATACTTGTAGACCTAGGCCTAGGCCTATGCCTCAAATTCTCACTAGTGCCTATAGAGGGATTTCAGTAATGAAACTTTAACCAACTAAACACAATTTTGAAGGGCAAGATCGCGCATCTTTTTTGTTTTGACAGGCACGCCTCAATTGTGTCACAGAAGTATCTATGATTATTCTGTGCATGTGCGCTGTAAATACGCTTACTGCGTGTGTGTTTCGCCCTTCAGTGCCTGGGAATCCATTGCACGTGACGTCACATGAAATCCCTCTATAATTGAATAGGCCTTGGCCTAGACAGGGTAGACCACATGATTGCATATACTGTATGCTAGACCTAGGCCTCTGAATAAAAATTGTTGGCTAGACTACATTGACAAACTTTCTACTAAGTCTGAGCAGCCTAAAAATGTCAAAGAAATAATTATCAAAGGTGTATCACATCATTCCAAACTGAAAAGGAGTTAGGCTAGTTTCCCCCTCAGTAACTTGGGTAGGAAACTAATGTTTTTAGGGGAGGGAATTTACGTTTCATAGGGGAGGAAACTAACGGGTCCGGAAACTAACGGTAACCGCCTAGGCCTAACGTTACACCTCCTAAGTTAGGCCTACTATACAGTATGTTCTGACATCTCTTACTGTATCTGCATGTGTTCTGACACATACACAGTAGACTTTGGCAGATACCATTACTTTTGACCCTCACATTCCGCCCCTAAAAATCTTGGAGTGGAAAATAACGTTCGGACTTGCATGTGCTTTTAATCGTTTTTTTAAGTTTGAAACTTTGATTTTCTGTTTGAAGTCCAAGACAATGATTAAATTTGTAGTTAGGCTAGAATTTGGAGAAGAATGAATGTATCGTCTAATGTTAGGCATACAGGTAGTGACTGACTTCTATGTATAACTTTACTGTAAAATGTCTGTGGGTCTAGGCCTATAAGGTAGGGTTATCGCTGAGCTCCAAATTTAGTGGGTCCCTGCCCTGTTTTTCAGACCCCTTTAAAGCCTTAGACACTGAATTTAAGGGGTCCAAAACTTTCAGAAAGGAAGTCCCCTGCACTTGGCGCATAGAATTTTTCAAGCCTGGGAATATGTATTGGCTACCTGCAGCAAAATTTTCTATGCATCCAAGTTTACTCTTCCGGATGTGCAGGAGGAAGTCTAACTTACAAACTGTGCGTCCATAGACAAAACATTGCGTCTATAATGCGCAGATGCACCAAAATGCACCAAAATGCGAACCCTGCTATAAGGCTAAATGTAGGCGGGCTAGTGCTGTATGTGTAAACGATTGTTCACTGCACTGGATATTGTACAGTACACGTGTTCGAAGTAGTGTTCTTAATTCTACAATGAGAATATTGCTTGTGAAGAAGTCAGCATGGCAGTAACTAACATTAGTGTCACAATGAATACTAAAAGATATTGATGATGTTTGAAACATTAAGGAAAAGTTAATAAAGTCTTCATTTGGAACAGGTATCCCATTCTACTTTGTTACTTTCCATGTCAAAAACCGTGTTTTCCACCCCAAAATATCAAGGGTGGAAAACACCATTTTTGAGGGGGGAAAGTAACAGGGGCGGAAAGTAATATAATGCAGCCCCAGATTGGAAAGTTTGAGCACAAGATCTGGCCTGCCCAGCTTACAGTTTGGCACCTGGCCGTGCAAAAAATTGCTGGTCATAAATCTGGCCACACAAGCGATGCAAATTGGCTGTGGCCTTGGCTGCGACACTACGAGGCAAAAAGTAGGCCTACCTGAAATGAAGCTAATGCAAAGCTAACACAAAACTCACTGCCCAACAGTGCCTGTATGGCGGCAAGACCTGACTAACATTTGACCGCACAGAGGTCTGCTAATCTGGCCCATGGCCACACATTGGACAAGAAATAACGAGTTACTTCCCTGTGCAAAATGCAAACTTTCCAGTCTGGATCCAGCCTAGGCTAACCCTTATCCTTTCACCCTCACCCAACCCTGACCTAATATGACCCTCAAAAGTCAAATAGATAAGCAGAACCTAAATGGAAAAAAAAGGATAAACGTAGTATATATCCCCCCTCTCCCAACAAACAGAAAACTAGGCCTAGCCATTACTGATGTGGACAAGACCCTCGCCTATACTCCTGACGAGTGTAAACTTCAATCTTGATCAGAACTCTACACTACCGATGCGATTTTCTGGTTTAATACCTCTTTGCTCCATCATCTCAATGTTCAGAAACTACATATGTGCAGACATGTATGTAGCTTTAAGTGATGTATCCATATTTTTGTTTTTGAATTTGAACTGTGTAGGACAAAGTAATTGACCCTTTACTGTCCAACCTCTTGAATCATCTTACTTTACATAATTTACCATTTTAAGTCTGTCTGCAAAGAACAGGTCTTATAACAGGCTTTATGTTAGATGGGTGCCAGACAGTTTTTGCCTAATGGTCCTCCAGATGTCCCCTGTTTTTGCCCCTGGATGTCCCTTGTTTTGCAAAAGAAAAGTATAAGCAGTTCTGATTTTGGTGCAAATAGCCTGGTCATATGCCCCAAAAATATCAAATCCAAAACTGAAGTTTAGGGCTATGAGCGATTAGCGATTAATCGCTGGTCAATTAATCGCATGTTTCAGATCTGCTGCGATATACACGATCAATTGTTGCATTGCTTTGATAAGCCAATTTGCACATCAGTACAACTACTCACAATTGACAGTGTCAGTAAAATCCTTGGTGTGACCACACGGTATTAATGAACAGTTACAGTGTGATAATCGGATGTAAGATGAGAGTACAAAAGATGTGCCTGCCACATAAATTGTAAACAAAATACATGGCTGCAAACACTGCCTTAACTACCATGCAGCCACATGATTCATTGATAGTTATGTACACAATAAGCACACATGCATCAAGGCTAGATAAACTTGCAAAATAAAGAGGAATAAACTGTCACCGGAACTTTTATTGGCAAGATATACCCTCAGAAAGAAAGTAAGCTGGAGCAAAAGTTGATCCTACAGTATCTTGCCTAAAATCATCCTTCATTTAAGTGGGGTAGGTTTCTCAAAGTTAAAAATCGATTGTAGATTAATGAAGAAAGACTTAAAAGACCGGAGGAGCTCTTTTGGACTGATTTATGTTTGGACCGCGTGCATAGAGAGTGTTATTGATATGTCTCTCATGTGCATAAAAGTTAGCAAAAGAAACGTGTGCAGCATAGGCCGAATAGTACATACACAACATACATTAGGATATGTAATGCAACTGTGCAGTGGCCATTTCCAATGTTCTACTGTACATACAGTCTGTACGTAAAATCGCCGGTCTACAACAAGTTTCTACATGCATGGTGCCATACAGTGTTTTAATTAGTATTTCAACATTTTCCTTGATTTGTGCACATGAAAATTTTTTTGTGGTATGTGCACACTAACATGAAGTCATCAGGTCATTTTGTATGTTTCATGTACATATAAAGCAACTTTTACAGTGATACCAGGGCATTCCTGGAGTCTTGGTCTTATATTTCCTGAATGTCTGAGAAGCAAATTTTGATTTTAAAATTTTCTTTGTGGCATGTTTACCTGTAGGATTCATAGCAAAACACCTGTGTTGATCATTCCACATTGTTCTGAATTGTGTTTGCATTCATTGCTCCAAGATGAAAAATGTTTCCATCCAATTTTGTTCCCTGTCTTGTTCCTCAAAGGCAATGCAACAGACATGAGCTCCTCTGGTGCTTTATTTGTTGATGTTCTGAGAAGACTTGAATACCCTGCTGCCAAGAAGTTGCAAGCTGAAGGCTTTGATTGGCTGTTTGACAATGAAGAATCTGTTCCCTTCCTTGATTGGTTCTGCAAGAATGTGTCAGCTGCCAATCTTCTTACATCCCAGGAACTCAAAGAGTAAGTTATACTATGACAAACTTGGACAGAGATTGTTTTAAGGGTCACGATTTTCAGGAACAATTAGGAGTTCACATTCAAATGACTGACTTTCACGGGAAGATTCCTACAGTATCAGACGGAAAGTGCTGCTAAGATTTTCGTACTGAGTGGATTGTGTACTGTGATATCTGAAGTATTATAGAGGTTTTTCAGTGTTGCAAGTCTCTATGATTGTGAGCATTTTGCCTGTCAAGCATACATTATATCACAGTCCTGCAGTGGGTGTGTACGGTAGTCAGTCTTACTGTGCATATGCTGTACCCTGCAGTAATACAGTTGGAAATGTGCTGACATTATATGAAACACTTTTGCAGACAGTCTTAAAGTCAGAGTATCATTGACTAAAGTACCATGTTAGTAATCTAATGTGTAAGAATAAGTTTTATGTCCAGTGGTCATTAATGTACAAGACAATCCTTAAGCAATGACAATACAGTAGGAGGGAGGTAGAAACAAAAAATAATGTAAGCTTTTGTACAGTAGATTTGCATGATGCAGTGTTGAAATGCTATGGGTCAAGCAACAAGCTGTTTCACTCAAAGAGGTCATTTTTGGGTGTGTGTATGTGTGTGAGTGGGGAGGTGCATACTCTTCTAATACTCAACCCCTACCTTTTGTGTAAATCTAATGAAAAGTCACAAGTGTGTGTGTATTCCCTGGAAAAACATTGACCAACTCATTGGTTGATACACTGTAGGTTAAATGCAGGAGACAGAATTATACTTCTTCCCTGTTAGTGGTAGTTGTTTACTCTTAGTATAGAAATTCACGTGCAGTTTCCAGTCGAACTGCAATTGTTTTTTATGACATAGTATTTATCTTACATACATTTGTTACTTTTATCAGATTTCAGGCCCTGAAGTCCTCAGATGCAGAAATTCTTTCTGGAAGTCAGCTAGATGCTGCCCTGGAAGTTGCATGTATGACGCAAGAGGAAGACCTTACCAATGAAGAAATAAAGTATGGAAAGCCGTTGGGGCAAAAATCATTTTTGTACCATTTAGTCATTTGTTGTAAACTTGTTTCATTTTTCCATACAGCAAGTAGGGAAGTTCTTAGGAAAGTAAAATACCAACATTTCTTGTAGTAGTTAAAAATGATTTTTTCAGTGTAAAGTACATTGCAAGTGTTAATTGTATGTTTTTTGTCACTGGTGGAATCAGCAAAGGCTAAAGTTTTGAAGGTCCTTAAGGGTTGGCCCTTAGATATGACACTGCAGGAACAGCAATACTCACTTTAGGTTGCACACATTTTAATATGGATCTTGCTTCAATGAAAGTTAAATTATTACACATTCAATAAAAATTACATTTATGAGATCAAACCATCCACTGACCTCCCTGTTTTGATATATCTCCAGCAACCGAATTGCTACGGTGTACTCCAGATGTTGTCCCTACATTTGACTTTTAATGGTACTACAATGATTATTTTGCCCTTGTCAGCAATACTTGGTTGGCTTGTACGTGGCTCCTTGAATCTGATCCATCCTTATTGCAACTACCTGCTTTTCATGGGAGATTAACTGCCTACAACAACTCTTTTAGGTCTTAAAACCTGACTAGTTTGTTAACCAATGGGAAGTCATGCAGTCTATAAAACCAGCTCAGCTCTTTCTGCAAGGTCATATTTAACAGAGGGCAGCAAACAAGGAATTTATTTCAACCTTCTGCGTGACATTGTAAAGTTACTGTATATATTCAGGTGAATTTGAACTAACTGAGCACCATGCAAGATAGGGCCACAGGGCACGGTTTAGTGTTCAAATGTTGTGAACTGTCTCTACTCAGGGTAAATTTGTTGTGTGACCTGGCATCTTTTTCTTGCAATTTGTTTATTCAGGGCAGAGATTGATGCTTTGGAAAATGAACTGAGGGCAGCAGACAAGCGTAAAGCAGTTTTAATCCACCACAGAAACAAACTCAGGTTTGTCTTAAAGATTGCAGAGGGCCAGAATTTAGTGATGTGCTTCAACAAACTTCAAGTTGATTCATCAGTGGAATTGTCACCTTTTGTGATAATATAACAAAATGTTTTCTTTAAATGAAGCTCTCCAATGTTTATCAATGATTTATAAAATTGTCCTCATGTCAGTTGAAACTAAATTGTTTTATTCATTTCTGTGTAAACACTGTTCATGGGAGTGGCAATTGCAAATTCAAAACAGGAATGTAACTGGGCACATGCAAATAGTTTGCCTTATCACTTCTTAGATTCCAAATACCCTCTGGGTGTGGGTGTGTCAGTTGGGGGACCTTCTTTGTAAACAAATGTTGACAAACAATGACCTCCCTTTTCTTTTTCATTTTGACTCAGTCTGCAGCAGACATCTTTGACACACAAGGTATCAAAGCTTGGAGCCACTGAATCGAGATCCAAGAGGCGATATAAAGAGATCAAAGAGCAACAACAAACTGCAACAGCTTTAGTAAGTCCAGGCCTAAAATTTAAATTAACATTACTCACTGAAAATGCTAGGATGTTTGAACGAGCTCGAGTCTACTATTACTTTCAGTCTGCATATCACTTGGAGCTGACGCTGTTAAGCCGCATTATCTCCATTGCGATGTGAAAAATAAATGCCTGCTCCTTGCAATCAGGCTAATTGTGTCAGTGTAAGGCTAACAGAAAAATATAGAAAAAAACTTAAATTGGGCCCTGAAGCTAGGCTTGCCCTCTGAGGGACTGGTGTTAGTGGTAGCAATGCCTTGTAATCTTGCTTGTTGATAGATTTACAGAGTATATGTAAATTGTGTTTAAAGCTGTTAATTTCTGGTGATTACTGACTGTGAGACTTAGCTCATGCATGCCTGAAATTAGGACATGCCAGTCCTCTCAGACAGTTCTGTAGTATGCATTATTAGTATGATACCAAGTGAACATCCTAATAAGATCTGAGTAAGTGTAATTATAGAATGTGTTTTAGTTAAAGCAACTGTATCTGCATTGTGCTATTTCTAATATGTATAGCATAGAAAATGTACATTACAAATTCAGTATCAGAAAATGTTTAACATCATTATGTGGATAATTGCAAAACCTTACATACCTAACTGGATGTAAATTATCTTGGGAATATCTGTATGTAAAAGAAAATAAGCATTTTTACAAATTGACATATTTAATGGTGTTCTTTCCTCCATTAGTTGAATTCTTCTCTAGATGACCTAAGTGCCTCAACTTCTGACCTTGTGAAGTTATACCACAGCCCTGGAGATCTAGCCAGTGCACCATTCCTCTCTCAGACCAACTTACAACATTACCATCTGGCAGAAGACAAATTTACTCAAGAATTGAAAGTTTTCACAAAGAAACAGTTTTTTGAGGTACAGTTCCAATGATGTGAAAGTTGATGACTGTCATTCCAAGCAATCGTGGATGCTGTTGTTAATATAATCTTAGTCTCTTGAATAGGTAACTCAAGGAAAGTGCTTATCTGCTTCAGTGGTTAAGGTTTTCCTGAGGTGTACTTATCAGCAACATCAATAATCAATAACATTTTATCAATACCAGTAAGGCTAGAAATGGCCTGATTTCCTTGTTACACTCTGAGCTTGTCAAAAAGGGAAGGTAAATCCCATCAATGTTCATCCATGATCAATCTGGTATACCATCCTTAGTGATCCTAAGTGGCTTCCATGCCCTGAAATGTTAAACTAAACCTTTTAAAGCAATCATCAGATTAATGTTCATGCTGAGAGCAAGAAAATCACTTGATTATGAAATGGATGTTTATATTTTCGGATCCCAACTTGCTTTGTAAGCCAGTTGGACCATCTTGCAAGCCAGAAGAGGTCTACAGACTGACATGTAACAACCCAGGCTCTAGGCCAGTGGTTCTTAACCTTTTTCTTTGCAGTTCCCCCCTTGCCAATCAGCCCATCGGGCTGTTCCTATAGGCGTAGGAGCCCAAGTTGATTTGGGGGGGCTGGACCGACTTGCCCGACTTGCCCGAAAAATATAACCCCCAATTTCCGCGCGCTCTAGGCATGTTTTCGACATGGTAATGTATATATCACATAAGCATGCATCGGTTATCCCTCCCCCCGATGCCAATTACTTACAATAATTTGCCGTGTTACTACCTTCTTTATTGGTCTTAACTTTTCCCGAAGTCGGTGATAGCCGGCCTGGGGGAGGGGGTTTCCCCCTCCCCTTTGAAAATTTTTGAAAAATAAGGTGTCCTTAGATGCAATCTGGTGACACATATCCTACCTTTGAAATAAAATTTGTGTTAAAACATTTACGTATTTCAGGTACTAAAAAAAAATCGGCATTACCTTCTTCTCTTAGAAAATTTTTGAAAAATAAGGTGTCCTTAGATGCAATCTGGTGACACATATCCTACCTTTGAAATAAAATTTGTGTTAAAACATTTACGTATTTCAGGTACTAAAAAAAATCGGCATTACCTTCTTCTCTTAGAAAATTTTTGAAAAATAAGGTGTCCTTAGATGCAATCTGGTGACACATATCCTACCTTTGAAATAAAATTTGTGTTAAAACATTTACGTATTTCAGGTACTAAAAAAAAATTGGCATTACCTTCTTCTCTTAGAAAATTTTTGGAAAATTAGGTGTCCTTAAATGCAATCTGGTGCCACATATGCTACCTTTGAAGTAAAATTTGTGTTAAAAAATTTACATATTTTAGGTAGGAAAATATTAGCATCAGTGAGGGTGGGACAAAGCCCAATAGCCCCTCAATACACCATTGATAATTATAATATAAGTTCAACCATTAAAAAACACACTGATGAATTAATACGGAATATATGTGCTGGTGCAATTCAAGTCAGAACTCTATATTAATTACCAAGGAAGTTTTTAAACTATTAATACCCTTTAGCTACATCACTGCATTATTTTTCTCTCAGTAGGCGCCCGAAAAATTCTCAGCATTTTGCCTGAATTTTCACAAAAATTTTTGACTGGGGGGGCTGCAGCCCCCCCAGCCCCCCCCCCCCCCCCCCGCCTCCTACGCCTATGGCTGTTCCCCCTGGAAAGATATATCAGAAAAACATGATTTCCAGTGAGAATAATTTTCGTACTTAGGAAAAAAGACAACAGAGGCACTATTCGAGTATCACATATCTGATACAAACAAAACAACTTTTTAATTCCAACGACATTATTAGTGGGATTTTTGGCACTGCTTTTGGGCAGCCAGATGGTCAATGTCAGGGATGGTGGACGACAAGGCACAATTCTAAAAGGAATCGGGCTGAAAGCCCCTGCAAAAAGTTCCCCCCTGGAACTCCAAAAGTTCCCCCCAGAGGGAACTTTCCCCCCGGTTAAGAACCACTGCTCTAGGCAATACTGTAATCAGACAACACATACCTCAATTTTATTCTTTCCCAGGGTATTGCTGACTTAGCTGGATACAGTCAAAATGAGGACTTCAAGCTTCTTGACATCAGTGACCCTCAGAACTTACTCTTGAAAGGTGAAGAATCCAAAATTAGAGAAGGAGAAAGGCATGAGCTTGATAGACTAAAATCTTTGTGAGTCATATGGAGTTTTTCATGAATTAATTCACCTTAATGCTTTGGTATTTAGGATCATCTTGAATCTTTTACCACTACAATAATATCTCCTACCCTCAACTACCCTAATCATGTAATGTAAAAATTACGACAGCCTTTTCATTTTTTTTTTCTCATCTTACTTTCAAACGAGCAGTATTGTGTACATAATGGTTGCATGGTTTTACACAAATTATGATTGGCATGAATGATATACATAATACATTCAGTACTAATATTACAAATGATATGGTTTGGATATACAGACACCAAAATGGCAAACAAAAGCAGGTGTCAGTAGAAAAGTGAGAAATATTTCTTCAACCTCTCAAATGTTTTCTTCTTTGATTTTGAAATATTTGGTTTGATGCAATGTATCCTTCCACCTAAAATATAAACTTTATTTTGTGGAAGAACTCGTTACAATCAGGCTTAGAGGTATTAAGATTGCAAGGAAACGTGTAACCCTTACAATAGAGAATGAAAAATTTATTGGGTAGAAGTTAAAAGAAATCTCTTTCAAATAAAACAAACTATTTTACCAAAAAATACCTGCTCAGTTTCCAAAAGAAAGCTAGCATTGACATGACAGTCCCAGGACAACTGTTCAATGATTTCTTCTTCAATGTGGCAAGAACTACAAAGAGGAGTGTCAGACGTTTTCATTCGTTATAAGAGTCTTTATTTTCCAAAGGTACTGTAAGAATTCTAAACCTGAAGTTTGGATTTTTTGCTCAGTAACTGTAAAATATTGCAAATATAAAAACAGAGTGCCAATCCTCCTTACTTTAGGTTAAACTTTAAGGTCCATTTGAACAAGCCACAGGGGGAGGGGAAACACCTTTTAGAATCAAGGGGTAGATAAGCTGAGATCTGTTTGGCCTGGCTTTCAGGGAGTTAATTGTATGATCATGGTTATTGCTAACAGAATTAGTACGGAATTTGAAATTTGTCCAGTGCTTGACAATTGCAGAAAGAATCCCATAATGGATAGAAAGTTGTAATTCCTCAAGTTGAACTTATCAAGCAACCTCCTAAAAGAAAGAGGGGTGTTATTTTAGGAAGGAGATCCTTAACGTACATTACTCTCTCCCTATGAAATCTGCCATCATAAATTAAAAAATTGCCTATCTTGATAAAAGAGTTATTCCAAATGATTGATTTCCAAAACAGTAGGTTGGGCAGTGCAAATTTCCCTGATGAAATCGTTATGGATATTTTCAATATCACCTGTGTGAAAGTTGCACCTAAAAAGAGTAGAGTTTGCCCTACATTGAAAGAGATTAATCAAAAATAGTTTCCAGTAACCAGTATTTGTGAAGTCATCATACTGCTTTACCCAAGAGGTTGTTTGAGAAAAACAAAATCTTTTCTGATGAGTGACCTTTGAATGGCCTTCTGTCAGATTGATCATAGTGTTCCTTTGCACTTTAGCTAGGTTGCCACCTCGTGTAACTCAAAGATGCAGTATTCCTCATTCTTAAAAAAAAATCATCAAGGGGATTTGGCAAGACTTGGAAAAGAAAGACTAATTGACTAATACCAAAGGATTTTAATAACTGGGATACTTCTACCAATGGGGGTAGCGTCCCTACTAATCTAAACTCTAAGTTGATTTTTCAGCCTTGATAACTTCTTCAGGCCTTGGGCAAACATTAATATGAGAGTCGTCAAGGTAGCTGGGCATTCTATTTATGAAAGGACCAAGTGGAAATAGGTAGCATTTAGCATACTTAATGTTAAGACCAGAGGCTACCTTAAACCTGTTAAGAATATTAAGAACGCAATCTAATGATTGTTTGCTTCCATCTATAAAGGTAACGTTATTGCCAACACTGTCAAATTTTAGTACTTTACCTGACATTTTAATACCTTGTAAGTGACTGTCAGTGTAAACTCTTCTAGCTAAAATATCAACACATAAAATCAAAAGATATGGACTTAACGGACAGACTTGGCGAGCACCAGTTTGAATAGAGAAGAACTCATTGGATGCCAATTATTAAGAACACAAGCAACACTGTTATTTTAAAGGGTTTGAACCCATCCATGGAAATTGTTACCAAAATTACACAATCTTAAAGTTTTCTCGAGAAAATACCAGTTTTCAGAGTCAAATGCCTTTTCAAAATCAATGAAAAAGCAAAGACTGGGGATGTTACAATTCTTAGTGTGATCAATAAAATCAGAAAACAAATGTAATGTTCTTTCCACTAAATTTACTCTTAATAAAACCTGTTTCATTTTCACCAGTTATAAGTTGGATCACATCCTTTAGCCTATTAGCAAGGGCCTTAGCTCTTACAGTCTGCATGTGTTGAAGGGGAAGATAAACTGACAGTTCGTGAGGTGCTTGTAATCCTTTTCAGGTTTAGGAATAAGAGTAGTTATGGTCCTGCACAGTTTGTGAGAGAAAGAACAGCAACCATATACATACTTAAGTGAATTAACTACTTAAAATCCCCTTCCCAGATAATAGGATTAATTTTTAAGTTGTAAAGGAGGCTGGAGATCCTTTTGTTGAAGGGAGGATCTTCAACAATAGGGCCATAAGAACATACAATGGTCAGCATACAAGAATTATTGTTTATATCTGCTGTTGTGTGTGCCGTTCTAGTCACAGTTAACATCTGCAGTATCCATACTCAGCCTAGGATTAAACAAAATGGTTACCTCTTTGCTTATTTTAGTCCCATTAGAAAAAATAATATTGCCTTCCCATTCACTTTTCCAGTGTCAAACATGGTGCACACTATGGGTTTTCTGTGCCAAAATTATGTCAAACTCATATCTTTGAAATTGTATGAAATGTTCCCTGTGCTTTTTGACATTCCTCAGACCCCTGATGTTACCAGTACGAATTTTCACATCCATAAATTTTTGAACCAGGTTCCAGACTGGGCTGAATACTAATGTGGTACAAGGACTACAAGTCAAGTCTTCATACTTCACACATTGGTGACATCCTGAAACTTGACATGCCTTTTGTCACTTGCTCTCCAATGTCCTCCTGAAAATTGTTAATAGGTGTCCCTTTGATAAAAGCTCCTTTTCTTTGTTGTCCCATCTTCTTTTTTCTTTCATATCCAGTTGAGTAAGTTCATCAATAATGTAATAGTCCTTCAGTGCCAGGACTTCTACAACAGTCTTTTTAACTTGGAAACTCAAGCCTTTTTAGAATTACTGGTATTCAATAGTGCTTTATCAGTTTTGGCTTCTTAAAATTGTGACCTATGGAGTAATTTTTCAGTGACCTTTGAAAAGCGTGAGAAGCACCATATTTCCTGTGATTATGGTAATGGTGGTGGTTAGTGCAGAAGCATTATTGCCATCATGTAAATGAAGCCAATAAGTTGTAAGTAATAATTTTTGTGAAAAATCTCATGATAATATGAAGATCATCATTTACATAGTAAGGAATATGTCTTATACATCTGTACAGGTACACAGATAGTCAGAAAGTTAGCATGAGAGCAGCTATAGAAGCTAAGAGGGTTGAAGCAGCTCTGAGATATGCCGAGGAGTGTGTTCAATCGGCTCAGGATGTATTCCATGGAGATGTGAAAGCTTTGAGGTACAACCTGTGAATATTGCTAAAGCTTATGTTTTGCTAGTGGCTGAAACTTTCTAAATTGGAAGTTCCCCTAATTGATTACCTGGTGCACCAGGACTGTTATATGTTTATTTGTTTTAACAGTGACATTTGTAAAGTGATGGGTACTTTATAAGTGCAATAAATTCTTTAAATGTTTTTTGTCATTGATACGTAACGTTTTGCTTGGTGCATTTTTTCCATCCACCAATAATATCTTGAAAAGGCTTTGTCAAGGTTTAGATGCATAATTGGCTAAAACACAGCTTTTTTCCCCTTCAAAAGGTGTAGAAATATTGATCACTTGTAGCACAGGCAAGCAAAGTGTGGCCCAAGCATGTGGCTGAATGCCTTCATTTGTGTGGCCAGCTGTGGCATTTAGAAGCCCCTTTGGGTGCTTTCCAATTGGTTCTGATGGGGGACAAAGTTTGTTAAGCCCCCTTTGTGGTAAGCTAAACTATGAAGGACCCCAGCAGCAACTTTTTTCAATATGTTTTATTAAGTCATACCAAGTCATCATTTCCTATAATCTAGGGCAATGGAAATGAAAAGTTTTCTCAAAATTGTTGCCTAGGGGAGGCATAGGAAGCACAGACCATTAGACTGAAATTTCTTGCAATCTTTGGTGTTGAAGATGCCATAATTTCTGATCTTAGCTCTAGTCACGGTGTCACAGAGATCACCTTTGCTTCCATCTCCTGCTCCTCTTTAGAAGCAGTTTCTCCTGTAAAACATTATTGGTTTTATAGCCAATAAGTGGGCTTCTTATGAAAAATGAACTCCATTAGCAAACAAATGGATAGCTGAGCAAACCCCAAGAATGACATGTTTGTTACATTACATGGTATCACCCTTACTCAAATCGCCCACCACTGAACAGTGCAAAACCTGACCTTCTGGGGGAAAAGTCGGGATTTAACATGATGTTCGCACCAACAGATTATAGCCTAAAACTTAGAAAAATCAATGAAAATATGATAAAACATGATAAGCGTTTTAAAGGCTATAACCTGTAGGTGTGAACGTCAAGTAAAATCCCGACTTTCCACCCAGAAGGTCGGGTTTGCACAGTTCAGTGAAAGGCGACCTGTTCTTTTCAGTCAGTCTAGAATGTGACCACTGTCGGGTGGGTCAGGTAAGTCAAAGTTTGTCCCTTGGGGAAGTTGTTACTCCTCCAGGGAGCAAAACTCCTTCGGGAGTATTGTTTGGTTTTTGCCCCTGGCTCTTCGCCAGAGTGTCAGGGGACTTTTGGAAGAAAAAAAAGCTCAGTGAAAGGCGATTTCAGTAAGGGCAATATCATGTAATGTTGAAGATGTAATACAAGAAAGGCCTGTGGCCTCCTAGCTAAATCCCAATTTTATGGCCTTTTTTGAGCTATTTTGATGGCCTTGGTTAAAAGTTACCCTTGAAAGTAACTTAGGAAATGGGACCAAGAAAATTCTTACAAGAATTTTCACAAGACTATTTGACATTGCAGTCTTACTGCACATGAAACTGGTATGTGTTTTTTAAGTTAATGCCATTCAGTGGTGACATATCATACCATAAAATGAAGTGTGATTGGTGCAAGAGACAACATAGGTTGAATGAAATTGGTGTATTTATGATTCCCCATTTCTTGTTGATAGGAAGATGTTTACTTACATTCCCCATTTCCTCTCTTCTTAATGTCTATTCCATCAGTAGCATATCTGTTCATTATATGAGCAGTTTTTGCTTGTCAAAAGGACAAGGGGAAGAATGGTCTTGTCTCTCCCCTCCCTGAAAACTTCAAATCAAGGTCTCAACTCTGTAATCAAAGTTGAGTATTCAAGCCAGCATGCTTTATAGAATATCAGTTTTGACCACCTGCCTCTTTTCCCCTCCCCCCCCCCCCCACAAAAAAAAAAAAATCAACTGAAACATTTTTCTCTATAGGCCTACTTCACAAAAGTTAGATACACCTTACCTTTACTTTATAACAAAGTGTGTTTGTCCTATTGCTTAAGTTGCAGTTGCAAAACCATCTGTCCTTTGTTTTAAAATGCCTGGTTCAAGAATCACTTATTAGTCATCCATTGTGTGTGCTCCTAATTTTATCCAGTGATCGGCTTCAGGATGTGCAGAGGGATAAACAGAAGGTGAAGCAAGAGACAGAACGTTTGTGGCGGAATGTGATTCCAGACTTGTTACAAGCTAATGTAGAGCTTCAAGCCACTCATGTGCTTTATGGAGATTACAACTTGAAGATTCTGAGACAAAATTACTTTACTTCCAAGCAAGATATGGTGAGGAATATGATTGTCTCATAAACTTTTGTCCTTTTTCAGAGTACTTCAAACAATGCCACAAGTATGTCATGGTTAACCATTTCTTGCTTAAATCAATCACTCTAGCTTGCTGAAGGAGAAAAAGTTTTATGCAAGCAGTTCCAGAGATATTGCAGGTACACATTCCAATTTGTACATGCTGCTAAATTTGCCATTATGTTGCATTGCCTGCTTTTTCTGGGTGTATGCCCATCTGGTCGGGTATTTTGGACTTATCACAGCATAAGTCATTATGTCATGAAGGTCTCCCCTCCACTCTGCTCCTATATACTAATCCTTTAAGTATATCTCAGGTATTAATTCGCTATAATAGTACAGTGCCATGCTACTACAGTATCAGCATACTGCTAAGGAAGTTGAAATCAGCACTGTCTTTGGTGGCTTGTTTTTGGTGAAGAGATTTAAGTAGAGATGGCAACCCTGGGGACAGGCTGAGAGAGCTGCAGAGGTACATCATAAGGCTAAAATCCCTTTTCTGTAATGAAATATTGTAAGATATACAATAATCAAAATATATCATGAAGTTTACCAGAAGTTTACATTTCCTGCCGTAGCTCATTCGTCAGTTAGTGGTTCAACGAGCCAGGAACTATTTCCTGGGCATGGGGTATGAAGTGGAGAACCAGGTCCACCAAAAAATTCACAGAGAAATTTGTGCAGTTGAACAGATGCTGGAAGAACACCACAGAGATCATCAGGCCAGATTAGTAAGTTGTTTCGTTTTACAGCTTGTCAGATTTTCCCCAACAAAGGTTAGTAAACTCACTTGTGTTGTCTCTCTTCGACATACAGTACAAATATTAACATTCTTCATCCACAAGGTGAAGGTTTAATCCATACCACTGGTTCTTTAGTTAAAAAAAAACTTGGTGTTTCACACCATGCTTGAAACATATTTTTACAAGACCTCGTGACAGGCCCATGTTCTTCTGATCAGAGTCCCTGTGAGTTAAACAGGTTATGTGGTGAATGTGGCATCCAGAGGAGAGTTCTCTGTTTGTCAACTTAATTAAAGTTCCCTCATACCTAGACAATTGCAATGAACCATTCCCTTGGTCCATTCTTTTGATATCGTCTCATTTCTGTATCATGTCAGCTCAACCTAGGACTTTCAATTGCTCCTCTATACACCTCCATGGAATACCTTCACCCTTTAAAATTTGGCTAGTTTCAAAAACAAAGTTCTTTAAAAAAATCTTTCTTGTAAATGACCAACAGTAAGATCTTATCCTGAAGGAGCAATATATCTGCTTTTAGAGACACAATTATTATCTCGCACACAAGAAATAGTAAAAGATGTCACTTAATTTGCTTTTACCATAGGAATCAAGTAACAGAGTTCAAGAGAAAACTCCCTGAATTCCCAGAGTATTGAAGAGTTGTACAGTACACAACATTCAGTCATATGCAAATAATTTTACAATAAATAATGACCTTGGTAGGTCATGATAAATTGACTTAATTTAAAGGGAAATATTGCAATAAAAATCACCAACATGGCATGCAAAGAATCGTTAAACCATTCAGTCTCACCAATAAACTCCAGCAATAGCTTTATGTCCTCAAATTATTATGCATCACAAAAGTTATAGAAGTTGCATCATTTGAATTTGTGAAGGTTTGGGCCAAAAATTATCTTTGAGCAACAAACAACTGAATTTCTTTTTGTGAAAACCTTATTTTTGATTCCTTGCCAAAGGCAGAAGGAATCTATGCGATGGTGATGTCGTGTGTGTGTGTGTGTGTGTGTGTATGTATGCGTGTATGGGTGTATGTGTGTGTGTGTGACGCTTTGCTTGTAAACACGATATCTCAAGAAGGGTAACTATGACTGAGCTCATACCTGGTGTGTGGGTTGGTCATATTGAGTAGATGATCCCTATTGTTTTTGATGGAGGTCAAAGGTCATCTGGGGTCACAGGAGGTCAAAAGGTCAAAACCTTGTAAACGCGATATCTCAAGATGGGTAACTCGGAGGGATCTCATACTTGGCAGGTAGGTTGCCCATATTAAGTAGATGATCCCTATTCTTTTTGGTGGATGTCAAAGGTCATTTGGGGTCACCAGAGGTCAAATAGTAAATACCCTGGAAATTGCTTGTAAACACGGTATCTCCAGAAGGATGAATGTGAGGGATCTCATACTTACCATGTTTATTGCCCATATTAAGTAAATGATTTCTATTATTTTTGGTGGAGGTCAAAGGTCATCTGGGGTCATCAGAGGTCAAAAGGTCAAAACCTTGTAAACATGATATCTGAAGAAGGGTAACTGTGAGGGATCTCATACTTAGCATGTGGATTGTCCATATTGAGTAGATGATCCCTATTGTTTTTGGTGGAGGTCAAAGGTCATTTGGGGTCATCAGAGGTCAAAACATTAAAACCTTGTAAATATGATATCTCAAGAAGGGTAACTGTGAGGGATCTCATACTTAGCATGTGGATTGTCCATATTAAGTAGATGATCCCTATTATTTTTGGTGGAGGTCAAAGGTCATTTGGGGTCACCAGAGGTCAAAAGGTCAAAACATTGTAAACACCATTTCTCAAAGAGTATAACTGTGAGGGATCTCATACTTACCATGTGGATTGTCCATATTGAGTAGATGATCCCTATCATTTTTGGTGGAGGTCAAAGGTCATTTGGGATCCCTAGTGGTCAAAAGATCAAAAACTTGTAAACATGATATCTCAAGAAGGGTAAATGTGAAGGATCTCATATTTAGCATGTGGATTGCCCACATTGAGTAGATAATCTCTTTTGTTTTTGGATGGAGGTCAAAGGTCATTTGGGGTCATCAGAGGTTAAAACATAAAAACCTTGCAAACATGATATCTCCAGAAGGATAAGTGTGAGGGATCTCGTACTCACCATGTGGATTGTCCATATTGAGTAGATGATCCCCATTGTTTTTGGTGGCGGTCAAAGGTCATTTGGGGTCACTAGTGGTCAAAAGGTCAAAACCTTGTAAATACTATATGTCAAGAAGGGTAACTGTAAGGGATCTCATAGTTAGCATGTGGATTGCCCATATTGAGTAGATGATCCCTATTATTTTTGGTGGAGGTCAAAGGTCATGTAGGGTCACCACAGGTCAAAAGGTCAAAACATTGTTAACATGATATCTCAAGAAGGGTAACTGTTAGGGATCTCATACTTAGCTTGTGTATTGCCCATATTGAGTAGATCATCTCTATAATTTTTGGTGCAGGTCAAAGGTCATTTCGGGTCACCAGAGGTCAAAAGGTCAAAACCTTGTAAATACGATAACTCAAGAAGGATAACTGTGAGGGATCTCACACTTGACATGTGGACAATCCCTACTATTTTTCGTGCAGGTCGAAGGTTATTTAAGGTCACAAAAGGTCAAGAGCTAGTAAACATATTTCAAGGAGGATAACTATGAGGGATCACATACTTGGCCTGTGGATTGTTAATATTTAGCATGTAGGTCAGTTTGGATCGCAAGATTTCAAAAGCGTTTGACCGTATTAACATCATATCTCAAGTAGGATAACTGTGAGGGATCTCATGCTTGTCATGTGGGTGATTCATGTTTGTTACAATATATCAATATGGCAAGGAATCACTAAGCCTTTTGGCTTTCTGGTTGAAAGACAAAGCAGCCACATTGCCTTAATTTGAATTATCTGTTGTTCTGTATCTATAAAGATTGGTTTGAAAAATATGAAAATATTCTGTAAAACACACTATATTACAGGGAAATATTGCATTTGAAATGCAATATTTCTCTGTAATATAGTGTACTATTAACTGAAAGGATTTTATAAAATGGGATGCACCAACAAATGGAACAGGCCAAAGCTGTGAAAAGTGGAGCTTATCACATTTAATTGGTACTACTCTATTTAGCCCAAACCAAAAAGGACTAGGTTTTATTGTTGTACAGGTTGAGAATCATAGGCTGGGGGGGGGGGGGGACATTAGCTCCCTAGTCAAAAATTGTGGTGGGCAAAAGTAGGCTTCTTCCCCCCTCTCAATTCAGGGACGAAAACCCCTTATTCCTTTCCTGTGTAAAGAATGTCAAAAATTTGCAGCAGTTTTCCTTAAAATTCACCCAACATGTTGCACCAAATTGCATCTAAGTACCCTCAAATATTTGAAAATTTCCCAGAAGGGAGGAGGAGGACACACCCTCCCCTTAGACCCCTTCCTCAGGATAGTGGCCCAGAACAATGTTCAGCTCCCCCCAGTCTCGAACAGCTTCCTATACCTATGTTGAGAATCACAACTTTAGTACTTTCATGGTTTTACAGCTGACTATTTTGTAAGCTTTAAGTGTACTGGGCTCTGTGTAATCCTGATAGTGAGCTTGTTTATGTCATTCTGTCATGGGGACTTACTACACGAAAGTAACTGCCAAATGTGTGGGTATCTGTGGGTTACTAGATCACTTCTGTAGAAATGTAATGCAAGTTCAAAGGTCATCAGAATCTTTCAGCTTTTATTATCAATTGTCTTCATTAGAGTATGATGTCAGATTCTTGCCTGGTGGTCCCAAAGAGTCCTAGAAATACAGTCAACAGTAGAGATACTTTCATCACTCATCTCAGTAATATCATGAGTAAGTTCTGCTTTTGTTTTTTATCATATACTCTTATTCTTTGATTAAAGTCTTCTAAAATGCCCTTGTTCCTGTAATAAATGTATAGGCATTCCTCAGTTCCCTTGAAATCTTTTTTCAGTCATCCTATGTTGAAATAAACATTTTAGGGATATATCCTTGCAGTTTCTTCCATTTTTTTTATTTTGAATTGAGGGGACCTTTAATAAAGCAATGTTCTTTCCCCTGCTGTTGCAAGAGACCATGTATTGTATTCTTCTGATGAATCTCTTGTAATGTCCCTCTCTGGTTTAACTCTCTAGTATGCTGAGATAAAAAAAATTGGTTATATACTGTGTTTTTTCAATTCTGGAAAGAGAGATTTTCAAATTTAAGGTCCTAAAACTTGTTTCCCTGTGGGCTACAGAATTGAAGTAAAATATTAGTGTGGAATGTTCAGTAGTGACTCCTCTGATAATACCAATGGTGAAACCAACAAAACTGCTGATTTCTTGTGCTGTGATTATGATAAGTCCCATCATCATACCAATGTAAAACAACTGCTGTAATCTTTCATGAATATTTACTCTGGAGTATTATCATGGTGATGAAATGTTCCATATTAAAGATGCCAAGAATGAACTGGAAAAGTGTCTTTGGTGCATTGAAAATTTTTTTCAGCAATTTTAAATTTGAAATAAAAGTATACAAGTCTAGTTATTACACCATAATTTTTCAGGTGCCATAATTTCTCAGGTAGTTATCTTCTTATTGACTTATCATGGCCTTGTGTGTTTCCTTTTTACATACTGCTTTAATTACTGCCAGATAAAAGTTCAAAAATATTATTAAAAAGATGATTATGTGTTGATTGTCATTTACAGAATATTTACCTTTCCTGTAAACATGAGGTTTTGAGGGCTTGTGTAGCATAGCATATAGTGATGCAGTCATGAAAAAGTACTTAAAAAAGAAATATGCTTACTTCAAACCCCAACTCTACTCACCTCCAAGTTTTCCTTAAATGGTGAGCATGGTTCTTACAGTTGCAACAGAGAATTTTCCCTGAACTGGAAAAGTGTCCTCAGTGCATGAAAAATTTTTCAGCCATTTGAAATTTTGAAATAAAAGTCTACAAGTTTTGCTATTAGATGCCTCATCTTGTTTGAGAGCATAAGTGTTTGTTTTCTCATTCTACAAAGAATCCAGTGCTGAGATGGAAAACCAACAACTGTTCTTGACCTTTCAAGATATCTTGGAGAGTGCTTCTCATCTAGGTGGCAGGCTACACAAGCTCCGAGATGCACTTAAGGACTCAACGCAGAGTCAGGATAACAGGATTACTGTTCTGTGAGTGTAACTTGCATTTCTGAAATGATATAAAAAAAAGCAAACAAAAGGCAGAAAAATTTCTGTGTTAGGCAGTGAAAACCCCATCTCCATAGCATCTTGTATCTGGAAGATATGAATTTTTGAAGAATTGCTTTATTTTCATGTTCTGCAGTGCATGATGAGAAATCTGTGATGTCATCTGGGCAAATTCATTAGATGTAGCTTTTGTATTTCTTTATCATGTTGATATCACTAAATTGATTATTTTCGTAACTTTATTTGCTGTAGGATAAGTATGGCACAGTTTTACACTAAATCTACACGGAAAAGCATCTAAACATTCCAACGGTATCAAATTTCAAGGCCAAACAAGGTATCCAATCTAAAAAATAACAAAAGGAATCTGAGACAATTTGCCCACCTGGCTTCACGTTCTGTGACCTTGTGAAAATCTGGGGGTATTTCATGTCAAAAGTAACCAGTCTTTTGGAAGGGATATCTTGAGTTAAGAATGGAGTTTTGGTATGGGGTTTGGATGACATGTAGTGACAATATTTTATCTTTCCTATAAGGCCCTTACAAAATTCCACCAGAGAGTGCCTTTAAACTTTGATCTGAATACTGTGTAGAAACTTCTTAATGTTATCATTTACTTTAGAAAATTCGAATATTTAGGCTGTGTATTTTTCCTTTCTGTCATTTTGTTTTGTGGATGACATCAGTCCTCTCTCATTTAATGTGAGCTTTCAATGTACTATTGAAGCCACCCTATGAATTCATGTTAACCATTATTTGGTTTTCAGAGAACAGCACCTTTCTGCATGTGAAGCATCTGTCTATGACAAGACTGCACTACCTGAAGTACAGCTACTGCTGACTCCTCCCCAGATACAAAATGGAATCAACCAGTTGGACAGGATGATACAAAACATAGAACAATCCATTCTTGAAATAATGGGTGAATACAACAATAAAACAAAGGTATGAGAAGTTGATTTACAATTGACCTGCTCACAGGGAGCAGTTTCACCCAACTAATTGTATACATAGGTATATGATGTTGTTCACAAGTGTGGTGACATTATAGTTGACATATTTGAGAACTTGAATGAAACCTGTTCATATTCAAACAGATATCACTTTCAACTCAAGTAGTTAGATTAATCAGCCCACAGCCCTGATTCTCCCCATGATTTCCCTGGTTGTTAGTTTGCTTAACAACTTACCATCTTTTTTTCTTGGAAAAGGAAAATACCATGGCCTTGTGTGTTTCTTTCATACATATTGCTTTAAAGGAAAATATTACCTTTGTGGTTCAGAAAATTTTCATATCTTTGAAACATTGCTATATAGATACAGAAGGGTAGGTTAGTCAAAGTAAGGCAGTTTTGTAGCTTTATCTTCCAGAAGTAAGGTTCTCACAGAATGAAATTCATTAGTTTGTATGTCATGAATAATTTGTAGGTCCAAACTTTCAAAATTCAAATGATGCAACATCCATATTAAACCCTTGTAATGCACAATACTTTGGGGGAGGTAAAGTTTTTGTTTTAATTCATTGGTGATAATGGTTGAATAACGATTCTAGCCATTTTTTTGTAGGCCATGTAAGTGCATTATAAATGCAATATTTCCCTTTAATCACTGCTCGATAAAAGTTCAGAACTAGTATTAAACAGATCATAATGTATTTAGTGTCATTTACAGAATTTTTACCATTTTTGTTAACATGAGGTCTTAACGGCTTATGTAACATAGCATTTAGTGATGCGTGTTCCAAAGCATACTTAAAAGAGAAACATGCTTACTTCAAGCCTGGAGTAAAACATTTAATCAAGATCATAATTGTTTCTCAAAATATATCTCTTTATGTCGTTATTTTTTCAGGTCCTGAAAGGAGATCCCCTTGAAGCACGGCAGAGACAGTTCTTTGTTTATTTCTTCACTCAGCCAGCTCAGCTTAGAAGAGAAATCAAGGCTTTAACAGACAGACTCCAAGCATTGAGTGTATCTTGATCACAGTATATGTGCACTGAACTTGTTCTTGTAACTTCACAGTATTGGGCCTGTCATGAACGTACTGTTGCAACTTTAGTAACATGTGCTGATCAGTGCTTAGGCTGATTATCATTGCGTTGGATCTTCAGTCTAACAAATGTGTGTTTTGTAATTAGAAAGTTTAAATTATGAAGGAAAGTATTGCAAAGAACTGAAAAAAAATCTTGCAGCAAGAAGAAACAATTGCAGCATATTAAAAACTGACTATAGATTGTCCACGGCACACAATCATAAAAACAAGTGCTTGTACTTGTATTATAGGCAGCTGATATAAACAATTCCGATATTTCACTGATCAACTGATACTGATGTGAAACATGGTAGAAATGAATGTACTGAACACTAAACCATAGACAGTAGACCTTATGAATATGATGTCACAAAACAGAAAGTGCCCCTCCAATGGAAGCAAGCGCGTATCATTGCCACTTACGCCAACAAATGCAGAGAGCTGATTTGTGTACGATTGTATGTGAAGTCTTCAGGCATGAGCTTTTTCCGCGAATTCGCGGATTTCCGTGATTTTTTTCCAACTTCCGCTATTTCGCATTTTCATTTCCGCGAAAAAAATGTGAAGTGAAAATGGGAACAGCACATGATTTATCATAAGATGTGAGTGAAACAGCATAGTGGTCTCCAGTAAAATGTGTATTTCCACATATTTTGTCTAAATTTCACTGCAGCTAGAAATGCATAGTCCACATGTTTAATTATGATACCCTATTTCCTTGTCATATCATAGCCCCTGGGTCATACTGTATGTTCTGCTTGAAAGTGGAAAGTAAAAGTGGAAGCAGTCATGTCCACTCCATATACTTAGTACATGCAGTGTTATAATGCTCTGATTTAGTGCAAGTTTTGTGTACATGTACATGTACGTACGTCCATTGGCACCGGCTGTGTCTGTATGCAAGTGTGTGTAGATGTGCCATGGACTTCAATACATGGACAGAGGATTGCGCAATCAATACAGTCACCACCGTTTGAACAAATTTAGGCTAACCAAGATGGCCGCCGGGCTGCTACCATTTGCCCAATTTGACGATGAATCTGCAACATTTCAGACAAAATATCAGTATGAATGGAAGAACAATATCACAGTCCTCCATTCTATTTGATGAATTTGACCTGAGCTTGCATTCTTTCGAAAATATTACAAGTTTTTCACACAATTTCTCGATACCGAGCCACTTGAGCAAGTCCAAACTTTTACACACAAGACTATAGCGCGCAGGCAGCCATATTGGTAAGCCTACTCGTGTACGTATACGGTGGCGACAATTTACGCATAGCTTGTTAGTGCAATAAATTATGGCTCTGTCCATGTATATAAGAAGTCTGTGAGATGTGCACACTGCAGCTAGCTAGATATACATGCTTGCTACTAAATTTATACTACAACGTTAATTTGGTGGGCACTGAAGAGAATGATCGTCTGCAAAGGTAATCAAAGCTTGTATGCACGGGGCATGTGCAAAATACTCAACTGCGCCCTTTCCTACATCTTTGTAAGGTTAAAGGCAGGTTGCATATTCTGTTCATAGGCCCATCTGTCACTAACTTAGAGGCATTGCACTTTTTACACTATCCTAACATAGGTTATGTATGTACACTGCTATTGAGCCTAGGCCTAGCCCATACTCTCATAGGTCTCCAAGTCTGAAGAAGGCAGCCATTCCGTGATTTGACTTGAAGTTTATAACAAACTGGTACCAATTTTCACCAAAAGAGCTAGGAATTGGTGCCTTAAATTAGGCCTTACCTAACTAGGCCTAACATATGGCCTTTGAAGTTTTAGCCTAACGTTAGGCCTAGCCTAGGCAAGGCATGGCTCTTGTGCTTTACATTACAGAGAACAGCCAAGGCACTTTCCTTAGCCATATGTTCTGATATACAAAAAGGGCTACTATTTACTAGTAGGTTGGCCCTGTATACTTTAAAGCCTAGGCCTATGCAAAAGGCCTCTAAAATGTGCTGCAAGTTGAATGGTGCTAAAACTCAAAAGTGAGCCGTAAAATAATGTTGGACACTGGATCAAATAATGTACGTTGGACACTGGATCAAAGAATCAAGAAGCCAGTTGGTATGAACTAGATTTTGGGAAAGACAAGGTATTAGGCTAATGTTGATCCAACTTAGTGAACCTTAACACATAGGCTATACAGTATGTAAAGCTTACAGTGTTTTTGTAATTTGTCTGTTTCATCAAAATATGATAAACAGTTAGCCCATTTGGGCCTTGTGAAATGTTAAAAATCCAGGAGCTTCCGGGGGCGCTGCCCCCTGGACCCCCGCCAGGGCGTTGCCCCTGGACCCCACCGGGGCCCTAAGGCGGCCCCTGGACCCCACCCGTAAGGGTTCGCGCTTTGCGCTCAGACTGACGCCAAGGGCATCAGTATGCTACATACCCATTCAAAAGTTCAGTGATTTTTGGGGTATGTCAGGCTCATCCCTGAGCCTTCTTCATGTGTGCCATTTGCTTCACTGTTTTGCTGCCAAATTGACATCACGTAATTTCAACGCATAAGGTCTATTGGACACTACCACTAAGTTTAATTTCATTTTCATGATGTAAAATATGGGATCTATTGTCAAACATACTGAAATAACGTAACATTTTTATGAAGTGTAGGAGAAATATCAGTTCGGTAGTTATCAGCATTTTTAAAAAAAAAACTTTACCAGTACTGACTCAGGACAAAAGTGAGGAAATATTTATTTATCACATAAATGGATGTAAACAATGATATTATTGGTCACTTCTTTTTTTCTTTTTAAACTTTACATAAACTGTTGTTCACCTGTAGTAAAGGATGGTACCTTGTCAACCAGTGTCATTTTCAACATGTAACAACTACTGTAGTTGTGTCTTGTTTCTCTGACATATGTAATGTGCCATGGCAGATCAGGTATTACAGTGGCCTGTGTGCAGTTGAGCTACAGTCAATTAAAATTAAGTTTCTTAATTCTTTTCACCTTAATATACTGTACTAAAATTAAGTCATTTCAACCCAACCTTTGAAATATAAAGGAAACCTATAGATCTTTGATTTTAGTATCAGAAGCAAGCTATGAATGATTTCCTTCCATTGGTACAGAAAACTTTTGATGGCCCATGCTCATGCAATACTTGATCTACTATGCTACGTCACATTTTTAAAGATGTATGCCAGCTTCATTTGAAATGAGGAGAAGAAAGTGGTATAGCTCCATCAGAAAAGAAGAAGAAAGAAACATCCATTTGAAAATACATGTTATAGGTGGGGGGACCAGGGTGTCACTGACGGATACCCTGTTCTGAATGTGTGAAAAATGTCCTACATGTCTTGTAGTATTTCATCGTAATGGTGTCGTCACAAGGTGATGTGGGAGATGTCTTTTAATACCTTGCTAGGTGTACCTGTATTTCAGACACTCATAGAACTCATAGGCACTCTTCTTTATCCTACTGCAGTGAGGTATTAGAAGAAGTTTAGCTGGGTAATGCCATTTTAAATTTTTGGGGGGATTTCTCAGCATATGGAAGTGCTAGATGTTATTGATTTTAAACCATTCAGTACTTCACTACAGTGTTTGCATTAGGCAGCGGGATTGCGTGATTCCCACACTCTCCTCAACAATCCTGTAAGTTTTAAAAATGGTGCCAGAAAATCCTGCACCTTCTGAGAGTATAAGATGGTAAAAAGTCAACATTTTGGGGTGCAATTTATCAAGATTCCCCCTTTGAACCAAAAAAATCCCACCTAGAATATTTTGGAGGAGGGAATTACCCCCCTAAATTCTAAGATCTAGTGCCAACCCTTCCTCACAACACTGAACAGCTTGTCTCTCTTCTGAAATGTGCTAAGGTAGTGTGCATAAGGTTAAAAAATGTTTTAAAACTTTACTAGTGTTCATTACATATTGAAACACAGATCGCTTAGAGTTCTTGCATGTAGCAGCAGAAAAGGATATGTTGGCTTTTTTACGATGTGAATTATTCAAGGCTATGCAACATTTATTCACTGAGAAAGTATTTGTGTGAGTTATGATTTGTCAAATGCTGTTTGCTCTTTGGTTTTGGAAGTGTAGTTAAATGTTTAAAAGGAACATATCATGTAAATACATAATGTACAATATATCTTCTAATGATACGAAATGAAAATGATTGAGAGTCATACAATATATCTTCTAATGATACGAAATGAAAATGATTGAGAGTCATATTTTCACCATAAGTATTTAGTTACAGAGTTTACCATAGAAACCTTAAGAGTTTTGGCCTCAGAATTACCCATCATAAAGAAGACACATTGTTGGATCAAGTTAATTGAAATGCTGGACGCCCAATGTGTTAATCTTAGAATGATGTTCTATTACTCCATACATAAATAAAAAGGAAATGGCAAACTTTAGACCTTGTGAGTTGCTTCTAAACATTCTTTATTGGATTTCATACTTTTAGAAACAAATTTAGCTTTGAGCTCATTGAGTTTAGTTTATAACTAAAGGTAAAAATAGGCTATTTTATCTTAGCCTGCATATATGCAGGTGTATTCAAGCTGTGTATGTTGTAGGAGGAAGAGGGTTCATATGTCAGGCAGAGAAACCCACACAAGAACACGTACATGGCCAGGTCAGGGGACCTCTCCAGGAAAATCTGGCGAAAAACGAACCCTTAAAAGTTTGCAAATACACAGGCTCTTTGGGCTTTGAAATCATACTTAGGAATGAAATTTTCAGCATTTTAGCATGTTTTTCTCAAGTAGGTCAACTTTCATTTATGGTTTGGAGTGTACCCCAAGTAGTTTCTGATCCAAATTTAAAATGATCCAAAAATGTTTAAGCAAAATATTACCACAAGAGGTGGGGTGAAATGTCTTTAAGGATAAATCATTGACATATTTTAACTGTTTTCAATTACAAATCTTTCACAGCCTACCTGTATACACGCACCTTCACTTTCAGTTCAATGTTATTCCATTTTCTTCAAAACCATCTCAAATGTTTTGATTCAATCACCACCATTCAATGTGTTACAAAAGGCTTGATAATGCAAGGACAAAGTTTTTAACTTGTGAAGAAGAGGAAGTGTTTTCGCCTTCTACTAGTTTTGAAAAGAAAACCATATTTGAAGCGAAGTAGTGTTCTCAACAAGGCATTTTCTACAAGGCAAGAAAGTAAATAATGTTTTAAAAGCAAACAATTCAGCGTGCTTTGCGCCCAGTTGTTCTTTTCATGCTACATACCTGACTAAGATTATGAAGAAAATAAAACACTCATCATAGCAAAACTCATTTTTGAATTAACTAAATGTACATATCATGCTTAAATGCAAACGTCCAAATTTTGAAGTAACCCCAGATTCCCCGTGGACCTCACTAGGTACTCTTACAGTAACCTGCAGTACTGAGCCATTATTAGTTCATCGAATTTCACAAAATTCGAAATGATAAAAATTTTCCCCAGCCGAGTTATAACTGGAACCGATTTCTGCTCTAACATATGCAATATTGCTAGAGCTTCCGGGGGCCTCTCATATATTTACCTAACCAAACCATGATATTATGAAGGAGTATACTGTTTGTAAAGTTAAAAGAAAGAAGAGTGTTGATTAAAGTCTGAATGTGAAGCTTGTGAATGTTTACATTTCATCGAAATTGTTGTATTCATCCGCTAATATCCAGAGAACCACAATGCAAATTTCATCAGAATGCTTAGAATAATCACCCCTTCATTAAATTTATTAATCATTAACCCTTCTATTAGAGGCAGCGGGTGTTAATACCCACAGGTTCCTCAAGATTGATCCTCTGGCATTGAATACGTTACTCAATAAAGATACCATTTAATACTCAGTTTCATATTAGCCTATTACTTGGGGTGGGGTGGGGTTGGGGATGAAAATTAGCCTAAGTCGAACCAAAGACCGATCGATTTCCTCATGATGCAAAGGATTTGATGGTGGAGAAAATGGATCATTCGAAAAGGTTGCACGGATGGTGATGATTCCACCCATGCTGTGCTCACTCTGGTATTGGGTCGTCGATGAGCCAGCCAATTGACTTCCTGACCCTCAAACGTTAAACTTAAAGTATGGCAAGTAATAATGACACAATTGGCGTGTACGATTGATGCGTGCGAAACGCTCCGAAAAGTAGCTACCGTTACAAACACATCTGAGCAATGTTTTCAGTAACATTTATGCATTAAGATATATTAAACAGACCTAAATAGTTGAGTTCTACTTTTGTTCACAATATTCTTATTTGGGCTAACAGCCAAACGTGAAGGTGGTGTCAGCTAGTGGAAGGGCATGCTATCCTTGCCATTTGATTTAGAGAACGTTTATTTTCCACAAGCATAACTGTTACAGTAATAATAATAGTATAAATTACCTAATTATGAACACGTGAAAAGGATGCTGTGATTATAGCATGATCAGAAATTCCATACATCTAACGAGTTGTTTGTTCGCGTAGTGGGTTAGAGCTCGGCTTCTCACCCAGACGGTATACGAATCCTTCCTAAAGCATGTTCTTTTTTTCAGTTTTTGTAATTCACTTTTGGTGTGGTTCATGGGTCATATGAGGTCAGCAGAGTTCAAACTGTGAAAACATTGTAAAAAATGATATAGTCAAGGAGTATAAAGTAAAGGGATGAACTTCAGTGTAACGAACCACCCCATTTCAGCAAGGAATCACTAAGCCTATATGCTTTTTGGTTTCATTATGCAGTGGGTCCGATCAGAGGATGGAGAGGATGGGTGATCGTATAGGTTTCAGGGATTTTGCAATAATTCCTCTCCCTCTGTCCTTCGGAATGCAATGAGATAATCTGTACATGTTATGAATGCACACGAAGGGCGCCGAAAATATATTTTAAGGCATTTTCAAAAAATAAAGTTTCATCTCAATTAATGCTGCAAAAACAATTCAAATTATTTAAATTTCTACACAAATTTCTACACAACTAATGTCCACCATCATAACAAATCCACACATTGCCTGCAAAGCTTACGTCGTGATTGTCCGACCATATCACTTTATGTCTGCATTTTAATGCGGTTAGGCGACCTACGCGTTTTAATTTCCACGCGCGGATCCAGGTGGGGGCGCACCCGGCGCACGCCCCCCCCCCTTTTTTTCGATGACAAACGATTTTTGAAAAAATGAGCAAATAGATATGGAAAATATGCTTCCCAGATGCTGGGAAATCGCATCTAAGCGCATCTAGAATTCAAATTTTCTTGGGGGAGGACCCCAACCCCCCCTCCCCCGCCGTAGCTTTGCGCCTTCGGCGCTCGCTCGTCGGCCTTCTGCCGACAATATGTGCGTCCCTCCCCCCTTTTCTCAAAATCCTGGATCCGCGCCTGATTTCAGTGTCGTTTCTTTTGAAATTGATCCTCTTTTATGCTAACTATATGGAAAACCATGAATGGAATTGAAAGGTCTACGACAAAGGACAGGAACGATACTTTGAAAGATTTGTTTCTTACCGTACGTACCTTTTTGTGAACTAAATTATCAGCTAGTGTTTTCCGTACTATTGTGACGTCACCATAAGAAGAGACCCTGTGAATAATCACGTTAGCATATCTCCCAAGCATCACTATTACCGGATCTAAATGGCGGGAAATTCAAAGTTAATACCATTATACTTTACCATGGAGCAATAAGCCTAGTGCCTTTTGTACCTGCATCCGACAATCAATGCTCACTTCTCGATAGATAGCATCAAAGTGCACTTCGTGTATTATCATACAGTGTATTTCTTGCTTATCATGAGGTTTTCAAACAACTCAAGAAAGATGATGTTTCTCATCGTTGCTGTCGTATTTTTGGTCGACTGCGTTCTTTTCTTCCTTGTATCCTTATGTTTAGCGTCTACGTCGTTCAGCGTTATATCTCTCACCAGCTTGATCCTGGGCGTGAACAGCAAAGAGATGGTCCATCTTCCAAACCAGCTTGCCTGGAGGTAAGTCCTTAGACCAGCACCGTTCTTTTCTTGAACTTCTAATTACTCTGTTTACTTTGTGAGCTCTAATGCAAGCCCGTAGCCAAGGTGGCCGGGCGGGGCCCCTTGGAAAAACCATCCCGGCTTAGAAAAGTATAAATAAAAATTGTTTTCATGCATTTAAGTACACCTCGCCCCCACCCCTCAAAAAGCATAGCCTATGGCCCCTGGAAGGTATCTCTCCCCTTTCAGTTCATTGTCTGGCCACGGGCTGTTCTGAATGATCAAACTCTTTTTAATATGAACATATGTTAAAATCAGCGCTTTCTTGCACACCATCCTTACTAGAGGTAAGGGTCTGAAAGGCCCCTTTAGTGTCTTGTCCTTCCTGGGTCGTACCTCCCTTTGGGAGTAGTTTCAGGTTTTTCGTTGGCTGTGGGAGATATCCCACAAGACTTACTTTAAAAAGTTGGACAGTGTGTAACAGGAAAATAACTTAGCAGTTGCGTAACCTTGGTTTAGCGGTGCCAGGTGTGGCACCTTAATTTTGATTTATGTGATAAGGATAAAACTTTCTGACTGCCATGGCCCTTAGGTTTTTTTTAACTTAGTCAGGTCTTCTGGTTAGATTTTTCATGTTATCCAAATACCTCAGAAAAAAAAAAGTTATCGTGAATTCGGGGATTGTCCTTGGTGACGCTAAATACAGTTTTAACATCCTTTCTTGTGTGCCTATGTTTGAAACTTAGCCTCTTCCGCCTTTCCACATATTATATGTTTTCCATGTCAGTCTGTATATGTTTACGGTCCCCTTAATTTCTTTTCCCCAGGACGAATGGGTCCCATTTCACTTTTTACACCAACCATGACGCTTACCTGAGGCTGTAGTCTTTTTCATGATTTCTATGAAAATTTCTGAAAATCGCCCCGTGCGCTTGGTACAGAAAAAAAAGGAAAAAAAAAAAATCCGTTTTGAACTTCCAATTTCTGTGTGTACCTCTTACCTGAACGAGAGCGTGTTTCTATTTCTATGGTGCTTTGGAATGTACCTTTCAGGCACATTCATTGTACCTTTTAGTTGAGTCATTGCATTATTACGCTGACTGGAAGCTTTAATGAACTAACGGGGACCTGTCCGATGGGTCGGGGAAAAGCTTTAGTGAGGAGTCTTGGAACTCGCTTTTGAGCCTCTGGTAGGATCCAGGAGCAGCATTCTGATGAGGTCCAGGATTTGATAATTTGTTCATAGAAGTCGAATCAACGGCGGGTAGATTTGATAAGTAAGAACTTGCTACGTTCTGACGAGGCCAGAGATCGTTAAGTTAGATGAGGTTTAACGGCACCATAGTGAATTCTGTAGTAAGCCCACCCAGATAGCACCGATGAATCCATGTAAAGCGTAAATATCAGCGGTAAGCTTACATAATTTTAGAACAACTGGAAAAAAGGCCGTGGCCGGCCAATGAGAAAATGCAGGAAATATACCTGCATGTGACAGGTATATTTCCTGCATTTTCTCTAGCAATAAATGGAGAAGACGGCTAGCGCCAGCTGAGATCTTAAGTTTGGTATTAAGTTTCTACGGAACTTTTGTTCAAATTCTTATAGTCCTTTCGGAGGCATCACCACTTTATGATGCCTGATGTGGTGCTTGGTTTCGCCTCGGCGGGGGATCTGGAGAAGAAATCCCCCCCCCCCCCGCAAATTTGAAGGCACCGCAGTTTAAAATAAACTGACATAACAGGAACAGGAACAGCCAACTTTGGGGGACACGTCCCCCCCCCCCCAGCGACGCCACTGCAAGCACGCCCGAAGGGATGGATCCAGCTGCCCCAGGACTTTCCGGCAGGGACCGGTAGGACCGGTAACGAACGTACCCGGTAAGACGAGTCAGACAGTCGGCTTCCCCTCGGTAACGCCTCGCCAGTCCCGATGAATTCTGGGACTGGTTATCCCTGGAGTCTTTTTCATGGCTCATGGCTCCAAGACGACCCGATGTCCGACGTTCGGAACTACGGGGCTCTAACCCGGGACAGCGTGTGGCTTCGATTCGGCCTGTTTTCCGGTATCCGAGGCAGAAGCCTAGGAGCCAGCTCTGGAACTCGGCCTTAAAGCTCCCGGATTCTCAGGCTGGCCACCCAGAGCCATGTCCAAGAACACGACGGTTGTTCCCAGGTTTCTTGCATCCTTCTCCCCCTAACGATACAGGGCCCGATCCAGGAATATGAGAAAGGGGGCGTAACCGTCTGCAGAGAGTGCAAGGTGCAATCAGATGGGCTTGGAGATGTGAAATTCTGTTACAAAAATTAAGGCTTTGCCGAAAAATAGGGGCGTACCTCCTTATACCTCCTTGGATCCGGCTCTGCGATATCCACGCTGTTCCATTAAATATTCCGTTTACACAGTGCCATGGTCCCTTCAAAGAAAGGTCCTGGAGGTTCCTCGGTAAAAAAACATGGTTGGATCCGCTCCAGACTCGCACCGAGCTTGTGCTTGGTCAAATTGAGCGGTCTCGGGTCTGTGACAGGTTATTTGAAAAAGAGTTCATATTATGTTTCTTGTGACTTGTTTAGTTTAAATGTCAGGTTATTTTAAAGCGGAACATTGAGTTGGTTCATGAAATTCACCAAATTTTGCCAGACCTGTTAAGTTTTCTTCACACACTAATGACAAATGGTCAGGTCTTGCACACAAATAAATGTTTCATAAGTAAGTAATAAACAATTCAATTCGGTTTTCAAAAATTAGTGACCAGACACTTTTTCAAATTATGCACACAACCGTTACAAGCCAGGATACCAAAAATTCAAAATTTTAAATTAATGCGTAACTATTGGATGTGAAACTTAACTAATTATTCTAATAATAATCATTGTCATGTGGTAGTACCCTTCAACACCCTCGTTAAGTTATCGATATCAACTCAATATGCCCCCTTTAAGATATTTAAATGCTTCATTCTGATAATGCCCACAAGTGTAGATATCACAGCTCCGTGAGCACTGGCGGATCCAAGGGGGGACCAACGGGGCCATGACCCCACCCAAAGGTGGGCCAAAAAATTGTTTCCGAAAATTCGCTGAATAATTAAGGAATAAACTTCAATAGAGAGATTTTTACCGGCGAATAAATAGTCGAGACTCTAAATTTAGCTAAATCGCGGACGCGGCGTAAGCCGAGTTGGAGACAGACCCCGTCCCCATCACTGCAATTGCTACGTTGAATATGTGTCACCCAGTTACCTATCCAACTATTCATAATTTATTCAAAATCCCTGCAACCCTCCTTGTGTCAAATGCTGAACCAAAAAGATGTTTCTCGACTTTCTCGTAAGTCGAAAGGACGATGACTCTTTACTTCATTCTACCATGACAAATGAATAGACTCAAGGCGCTAATTCTTCTTGAAGCAGAGATCGCCTTCCAGACCCAGACCGTGTCACTGAACACTTTGCCACCAGTGGGGTCAGGAGATTGAAGTTTAGTTTCAGGCTGAACATCTGCATAATAATGACCGTGATTCACTACTTGGAAATTCTTAACATGTCGTACTATAATTTGTGAAACGGAATCCTTTAATGTATGGGGATTAGGATTTTAGCACCATTTTGTAGCTAAGGCAAGTTGTAATTGGATAATGAAATTCCACAACCTATGGGAATAAAAATTTCTCTGAGAAAGATCATCCTAACTTTGTGCTATAAATACTTGATTTTTTATCGGGAACTATGTCTAGGAAAACGAAATTTTTTAGAAGAAAATTAACTTCAAATTTGTACATTTTTGTTGCAACAAATCGCATCTGAGGGCAATGAGTTATAGAAAAATTTTCCAAAGGGGAGGGCATAAGCGAACGAGGCAGGGGCAGGGGGAAAATGCCTCCCCAATTCGGGCAAAAATAGTGGATCAATTCAGGCAAATGAGACAGCCAAGAAATAAACTATGCCCTTTTGCAACCGATACAGCGGTATCAAAATTCGGGCAACTTGGTCCAAATTTCTAAATTCGAGCAAAATTATCCTTGACCCCCAGAAATATTGACCCCGTACGCCTATGGCGGAAGGGACAACTCTCCCCTTAGACCCTTCCTCCACGTCACTGTACCACCAGTTTGGCCTCTCCCAAACAAACACCCTGGATACGCCAGTGCCGTGAGTTCCGTCCCCCTCCCCCTACATGAGGTGTTGCACTAGACTTGAAACCCTTCTGATGTGAGGATAATAACGTATCCACCATTAGTTTTAAAATCTTGGTAAGTCTGGACGGCTTGGTACGGTAATTTGGTGAGAAATTGAATGGTGGGATGGGATGGTTTTAAAACTTTTTTTAAACTTTTTTGGCTCCTATTGAAAAAATTTTTAAACTTAAAATATTTGAGATACTCTTTTGAAAGGGGGAGTCTACATTAAGACAGTCTTGAAGGTACAGAGTTGAATTTAGTGAAAAATACGGGGCAAAATGTTTGATTGTTTCGAAATAGTTGTGGCAGAAAATAAAATAAAATACATAAATTATTCTTTGGAAAATCAATTTTTTCTAGTGAACAGCCACAGAAAATCTATTTCTATTCCTTTGTGTTCAAAGCATGTTTCAAATTGTGCTAGCATATTGACAAGGGTGTCATGTAAAGACTCTCATTCTAACAAAATCCGAGTGCAATTTAAAATGGTCTTTAAGGCTCTATGATAAATTTTACACCATATTACAATGCAAAAGATATTATAACATTGTAAGTCCACTATAAATTAAAACCGTTACTGATATGATTATTTATGAACTAAACAAGTTATTATGATAGTCCGATGATCCTAGCGCCTACAAGGGCAGGCACTTATCCTAGGAACATATTATTATTTCCCTCCATTAATTTCAAAAGTGAGGTGGCAATTTCCTAAGTCTTCCAATGCTTGACGCTCGTATTTATCTTTATACATTTAAGTGAGGACTTCGACAGCCTATAGTAACCCGATTTCGAAACGAACACTACTGCAGTAAAAGGAGCTGTCCAGGGCATAAGCTCGCTTTCAAGTGGGGTCCGGGAGAACTTTTGCCTGAGATATTTATGGAAGAATGTCACATGTCTGCCCGAACAAAATGAGGTATATATTTTGCCCGAAAACGGCAAATTTTTTGCCCATTAGAGGGAGTGCATGAGCTCAGGTGCGTAGCTAGCCCAGTCAGTACGGGGTGTATGGGGGATGCTGGTAGCCAGACAAGGTACTGAAAAGAGCACAATATTTTCTTAGGGGGCGATACATACTAAAATGCATTATAGCACTGGTAATTCTGAATTTTCTATAGGGCCAAAACTCATTCTAGGGGGAACTTCCCCTATGCCACCTTGGCTGGGAGGGGTGGAAGGGGGAGGCAAAATCAAGATTATTGTCCCGTTTTCATGGTTATAAATTAAGCTGTGGATGCACTAACCTCTCACATCTCGAAAGCGTGGTTTCATGGCAACGTTCCGTCGGGCCGAGGCTTAACCCCGGAAATTCTGGAGTATTTACCGAAATTGTGTGTATTAAGTTGAAACATTTAATATCTTCAAATGACCTGACATGAACAGGTCACGATGATCACAATGTATAACTTTTATAACAGTCTGACTCTGACTTAAAGGGCAAAAACGGCCAAAATTTTCCTACAATTTGAAAAATTTCCTTCCACAATTTGAAATCATGCCTATTATAGCACTGCGCGTAACTAGAAATATTTTATGCGAGCAAAGATCAAAATTTTCCTACAGATTACTATTATTGAAATAATAATTTGGCACTTAATGTTGTTCAGTGTAACAAGGGTGTCCATATTATTTGAAAGACTAGTGTGGGGATTGGGTAAGCGTTGTCTTTGGGAAAGGGGTCTACGACAGGGGAAAACTGTCCCACTTTGGTAAATTTTAATTTTTTTTAATGTTTCAATACTGTTTTGCTGTGGATAGTCCTAAAATAAACAGCCAATGGATGTCTGCAGAAAAATGCCAGGGCAAACACTTTTGAAGGAGGCCTGCTTCTTTTAAGCTGGCACACCGCTTTACCTCGAACGCTGAAGACGCGTGGCGAAAATTATACTGGCACACTCTGTTCAGTGATCACGCAATTGGTTTTTTTTTTCAAAAAGTGGAGCCAAACTTAAAGAAAATGTTCGCCAAGACAGTGATTTATAGTGTTCTGAAAAATCAGTGATCATGAGCTGTAGCTTGTAACTCCCTCTGTCTCCTCCTTCTCCCACATTTCTTGCCTCTCTTTCTTGTACTTTCCTCTTATTAGTCTTTATCCGAAATTCTTTCTGCTTCCATCTTTCGTTCCTAACCCTTCCTCCCAGCAGCTCGCCTTTTAATGTTCCCCCTTTTCTTCTTTTCTCATATTTTTTCTCATCCCCTTGCAAAGTCACCCTTACTCCACCTCTCGGCTTATCCCTGTTTCACTCTTCCATCACTTTACCCTTTCAGGGTATTTATCCTTGACGTTCGGTATTTTCCACCATTCCTATAGCCTTACTTACCACAGCACTAATTCCATCGATATTTCTGTCCAAATCTACTGAGCTAATTTCCTATTTTGATAGTTTGCGAAAAATTTGCGATAATTCTAATAGTTTGAGAACCATTTGTGATAGAAAATGATTACCACAGATCCATCACTCGGTTGAAAGCACACATCACCCTACCCCTACAGAAATCTATAACTTAAACGCCTTTTGAGATCATTTTAAAATTTTCAAAAAAAAAAAAAAAAATTCTGAAATCGATTGGGGGGGGGGGCACGCGCCCCCATGCTCCTCGTGCCGGAGTCACTGTTGAGAGCTACCCTTTTAAAACAGTTTAAAATGCTGTTGTGTAGTTCCACTAGACATTAAGCCATGTGGAAGTGTATGAATAGCCTACATCAACCATACCACACCAAAATCATTTCATAAGTTCCCTCTGTTTTAAACGGATTTTAGACTGTCCCACTGCGTAATGGTATAACCAACGATCCGTGGATTTGATTGGTTCATTGTCCGTTTTCTACGCCTTAAATTTAGTCTGTGTTAATGTCTACCCAGGCCAACCATACCCGTGAACTTATAATGGTCTGAAGCAGCAGCGGAATTCTTCCACGAAAAAACTAAAATGATAAAACTGGAATTTCCCAAGTATTGTGAAATATGCAATTGGTATGCCTATTATCATTTGGATCCAGCTCTGTTGACAACCATAATAAGACAGGAAAACGTACACGCATGACTTGTTCGTTCGTTCCAAATACGTTAAATAAAGGAGATGCAGAAAACTTGTGGGTAAAACGTAAGAAAGAACACAAAGAAAAAGAGAAAAAGCTTTACTACACGTTTGCGGCCATAATCATGTACATGGTTGAACCAGGGGTAAAGCACAAAGCCCAGACCATACTCAGTAGCGGCACTAGTAGGCCTATTTTAAAAGTGGAGGGTGAAAGAAAATGTTGTGGACAAAAATGATTTTTGCGCGTAGCGCGAGCTTTTGCGGGTGGGGTTCCTGGTGGGGTCTAGGGAAAGCCCCGGTGGGGGTCCAAGGGGCGAAGCCCCCGGAAGCTCTGAGGTTTAGCATGTCACTGGGTGAAAAATTATGTTTCAGGAAGGATATTTTTGTTTCGTAATGCATCATCAAATGAAAAGATTCCAAATAATTTTAATGTATTAGGCTATTCTTTCTGTCAGGCTACTGTACCTTTAAGCGGGTGGGTCCGCCTTAGGGCCCCTGGTGGGGCTTTCAGGGGGCGAAGTCCCCGGAAGCTCTGAGGTTTTAGCATATCTGTGGGTGAGAAATTAAGTCTCAGCATGAATATATTTTGGTTCATAATGCATCATCAAATGCAAAGATTCCAAATAGTTTTAATGTATTAGACTATTCCTCCCGCCAGACCACTATACCTTTAAGCAGTTGTGGTCCAGAGGCCACCTTAGAGCCCCTGGTGGGGGTCCAGGAGTCGAAGCCCCCTGAAGCTCTGAGGTCCAGGAGGCGAAACCCCCTGAAGCTCTGAGGTTGTAGCATATCTCTTGGTAAAAAATTAAGCCTCAGAATAGGTATATTTTGGTTTATAATACATCATCCAATGTAAAGATTCCAAATAATTTCAATGTGTTAGGCTATTCCTCCCGTCAGGAGCTGAGTGGAGGGCATCTGGGGGCAGAGCTTCTGATTGGGAGAGATTTCGCCGGTTTAACTTTTATTACGTCCCATGCATGCAAATTACCGAGACAAAACCCCGCGGAGTGGACTGTTTGCTCAGCTCTTTTAGCTGCCCAAACAACCTGAGCAAGGAATGTGCAGCACAGCCTGCTACGTAGGCAACCGAGACAGTAGTTTCCTGATAATGCTACGGGCTGCCCTGCTTGCGGTTGCGGACGAAGAAGCGCCGGATATCTTTATTTTCACGCGTCATATTTTGTCTGAAATAGCCATCTTTAGGAAAAACTGATTGATGGAGTCATATTTCTGTAAAATGCGAGCGGTAGAGCTGTGAGAAACTGATAAAATGGATTTAGCAAATGGCCTATGCAGTAGCCTACTGAATTGCGTGGCTAACAGCTACAGTCTAAAAGTAGTCAAACACCCAGAAATAAGTCTGGAGAATCTCTGTACGTTACGACTATAACCCTCTTTATTTTACGATTCTGATCAGCTTTCAAAACTCAATCACCCGTGACTGTCTTCTTTACGTTATTTAGCTGGTTTAAAAAAATGACAAATACGTACAGACTGTGAATAGAAACAATCGATCAACCGCTTTTGTGTTGAATCCGAAAAAAAATGAGTGGAAATTGAAAAAGGTAAAAAAATTTCATTTTCGAGAAATGTTCCTAACTTAAGATATGGAAATACCCTTGCAGTAATTACGTTCACCTTGGAAATATTGTAGGTCCTGTGTAGGCAGGCATAGGCTATATCATAGACAAATAATGTAAACATGGTTAAACGCAATTGGTTAGTCGGAGAGGAAAATGAAATGCTGTCTTACTGAAGGATTACGCAGACTAAGATCAGCAAGAACTTAATGTGGATCACGAACTACTATAATGGACAGAGGATCATGAGACATAAAGTATTGCCACCGTTCGAACTAATTGAGGCATACCAAAATGGCCGCCGGGGTATTGTCGTCTGCGTATTTTTGCGAATGCGCAACAATTCAGACAAAATTTAGAAGTGAAGAAAAATGTGAAGAATCTTCAAGTCAACCTTTGATTTTTACCGAAACTTAAAATTTTTTACAAAATTTTCCCCAAGTTCGTTATCTCAAAAGTCGCATATAGGGCCTATCATTGTATGGTGAACCACTTGAGTAAGTTCAAACTTAGTAAACCTTAACGTGTACGTAAGGTGGCGACTCTTATACGGGTTACTTTAACACAAGATTCAGGACTGACAAATGTCAACGCAGGAGATATCTGTAACACCTACCTGGAGTGTATATGTAACTTGTTATCGCTGTTTTGTACATTTTCAAGTTTTCGGCATAGTCACGCTCTTTACATTTTACTTGAATGGCTTGGTGGAAATGATGGTTTAATTAAGGAAATAATCTTATAATTTATTAGTTTGAAAATGGTCCTAAAATACTCTTTTATCGTTAGCCAATCTGCTCAATAGTCAGGAGAGGTTTCATTTACATTTTTGTTAAGATTGCCAGATCGGCTTTTGTCTTTCTTCCGATCCAGCAACTAAGTCTACCCCTTTAAAAATGGTTGGTATCTGCCTCAACCAAGTGTCTCCTCCATAAATTACTGTGATATCGTCCCCAACCCTAACTTGAAATCGACAGAAATACCCCATCTGTTCACTCTCGGTGTCATTTGACATGCTTTTCCACTAATGAGCCAAATTGCTTTTACATCTAACTTGCTGTTTCTCCTGATTGTTTTATGGCAAAATTTCATAATTTTATCAACAACAATGGAGGGTTAATTCGAAACTATTTTTTTTTCAGTATTTCGAAAGAAATTTTAAGGACAGTTGTTTCTCGTAAACTGAGAACCGTTGTTGCGATAGAAATTATGAAAATAACGATTCTGTAACCCAACAGGGAACGTCTTGTGTAATTTAGTCCAAAAAAAAAATTTCCGCCACTACTAAGAAAGTAAAATTCCGGGCGCGTCCTCTTTTTATAAGCAGCATGTATTGAGAAAGACTGTATACGTAATCAAAAAGTGTAACAGAATACTTTCAAGTAGAAACTCCCTCTATTTTAAAGTTATTATGACAAAGGTTAACGTGAGCAAACTTTATACTTGTATTTCACCCGGTAGAAAATGATGACAGGCGTGGCGGAGTGGTATACATTAATTTCTCTTATGTTGAACATGCATGAGTAAGCTTCCAGCGAAGAAAAGTATGAGGAAATTATTCTTACGAAAAGCAGAAGCGCTACAAACTTTGTATCAAGGAATAAAAACCAGATTTAATAACATTAGTGGTCATCACATTTCAAAACTGTGAAAAATGATGATTTTAGTAAAAAAATTTACGTCTAGTACGCTTAGGTAAATGTTGAAAAATGGATAATCCCTCAGATAGATCGATTCCTTCGAGTAGCTTCCTACAGGATCGATACTATCAGGTAGTGCACGTATATCAGTTTTCCAGAAATGTAGCTCATGATGTGGAGTGTCACCTGGACAGACTGACAGACATAACCAATGATGTGCATGCTGACGCGCGCAAGCACGCCGAAGGCGGCAGATGTCTGACTTTGGCGGTGAACAGGAAGCCCCACTGTATGAGCTGAAATACGACAAACTTCGGCCATTTGGTGACGTCATAATGTAGCATATGAATACAGTTTACTGTACGTGTTTGACATTCCCCGGTGAGATAACAAAATTTAGAGCAAAAAGGCAGTTTCGGCCGGAGATATTGGAACATGTCGCATTTGTTCTCATAGTAGGTTTATTTAAAGTAAACTGTTTTTCGCTAAACGTACCTTTGATAGTTGTTTTGCGGAATTGCTTTGCAGTATTTCAAATGTCATGGTGGTCCCCATGCAGGCTTCATCGGATGTCAGTAAAGCAATGGCTGTTTTACGTTATGACGCAAGAGTCAGACATCTAGCGCCTTCGGCGCTAAGGCGGGCTTGCGCACGTTATCATGCGCATCATTAGATACAAGGGCCTAACTTATGTGTACTGAACGACAATCTGTATGCCTTAACATGTGGTCTACACGATATAGCAGGTTAGTTTCATCAAATGTTAAGGCTCAACAGTATTTAATTTAAAGAATTAAAAAAAAACAAGATTTTTCTATAGGCTACTATTTGCCATCAAAATCGATAAATTAGGATTCCATTGAAAAAATCAAGGTGAGAATTCCTTGAAGAGATTAATTAGTCTCTCACCTTTGCGATTAATTCACCTTTAATATTTTTTTAAGTAAAATAACAAATTGACTGAATAAATTTTGTCTCCAAATCCCTGTGTCTGATATCTCCTTTTAGTTAAACCCTGTATGAACCCTGGTAGACATACAAAAGATTTTGCTGGCTAGAAAGAAGTTTTGGTATTGAATCGCGAGCCGCATTGACTCATAAGGACAGGCAATGAAAATGGGCACAGACCGTATACACTAGTCCATAAAACAGAAGGGAAATAGAAAGGAAAGTATGAAGAATGAGCGGAAGTCAGTGTTCCCCACAGACATATGGCGGTGTCTAGGAGACTGAATCTTAAAAATTCAAAGTACGGTACATGCACATAAATGTATACGGCAAGCCGTTCATATGTGATCTTGATAACCATCTCGCGCCGGCAGCAGATCCATTTTTTTGTAGCCGTGTTGCGGCTCGCAGGCTCCATTTTGACAACTGTAATTCAAGAAAACGGTTTGTCAGTCTGTGCAAGCGTTGAAGCGATACCGTTTGCATTTATGATAAGAAATGTTTTATCCTTCTTGGAAGTTTTACTCTATCAACTCACCTCAAGTTGAAACGAGAGCACGCACCATTGCTGCAAACCAGAGTTTAGCGTTGTACCCCTTTGGTCAAAGAAATTAGCTCCCCCCCCCCCCCCACACACACACACACCATGGGATAGTCCAGGTCTAAGGGGCAAAATATACAAGCATTAAAGCAACAGTAATTTTAATTTTTTAGGGGCGAAATTTTTCTAGGGGTTGCCGCCTGCTGGCCGTCTTAGCTACGGGCCTGGGATGGTCACAAACGTTTGTATACCTTCGTTCAAAGTCTTTCTCTTAAAACGTGGTATTCTTTTATGTTCTGACCCCCTTATCTGCATGAGTTTATTCAGTAATAACTGTACGAGTTCAAGGAGAGTATATTTATATTGTTTCAACTTGTCAAATCCTTTCCACTTGACATAAATCTCAAAAGTTTCTGCAGATACTTCATTCGAATGTATTTAATTTGTTAAAAACTTATATACACCGATATTATGACAACATTTGCGATGATAGCGAGAGAAGGTAGTTCTCGTATGTGCAACAGTGCACATTCAAAGTTACAAAGAAGTTGTATGAAGACGTATTAAGGACACTACAAAAAAAAAAACCAAGTTATAATCACAAAATATGGAACGAGTAAAATTAAATACAAAAAAGAGAGCAAAAGAGAACAGGTTAGAACGAGAAAAAATGAAGGGTGCATGACGATGAGATGGCAAAGAACATATAAATACCAATAAATGCATGTGACACCTGTATCAAATTACATTTCATTATTGAGTACTAGGTAACTTTTGGCATTGTCCAGAAATGAATTGTACGTAGTAGATTTAATCTTAGGACTGCTAGCTACAATATTTGTTCAAAAGAAATTTTCCAATGTTTTCCCTCTATAAGTGACAATTACAGTAGTAAGTGAGAATAGCTAAAGCTAAGGCTCGCTTGCGTTCATCCTCGCCCAGGGGCGGGATTTGATGCCTGAAAGTGGGGGCAAAGCTGGGTACACTGTCAAACGGCGCCGAAGGCGCCGTGGAAGCGCGAAGCACTCCCCCTTACGGCGTGGGGTCCAGGGGCCCGCCTCAGGGCCCCTGGCGGGGTCCAGGGGCAGTACAAATTGTAGCATATCTACAAATTGTAGGCATTAAAATGATGCATTCTGGCTTCAACTTCAATGACAAAAGGTGGGCACTTAACAGACCACAAAAATCACAATTTGACTCTTTTCAATTATATTCTTACGCGGTATGACTAACAGTCAGATAGGATCGATAATGCAGAGGGCATGAGGAAGGAGGGGAGAATGGATTATTTTTGGTGCTTCCCGGGGCTTTGGAACAATAATTTTAAGAATGGGAGATCTAATATGCAGAGTGGGTGCGCGCGAAGCGCGCTGAAAAAATCGCATTTTCAGACTTTTTAGCCATATGAGTAATAGGAAAGCTAAGAAAAGTGTCCCCAAGGAGCCAGAGGGCTCTTGCCCCCTTCTATAAGCGCCTGTCCCTTATTATGTAACCTAAAATGGCACTTTCCGTGCCTTACAACTTGCATCTAAACAATCTTAAAAGAGTCGGTAAGTTTACACAGATTGATGGTGATAAAAATTTTGCTTTGAAAATTTCTGGGGAGGGGAACTTCCTCCTCCGCTGCGTATGACCATGGGGGCATTGGTGGTTTCAATGATAATAAAAGAAGTTTGTGCAGAGCTATGAGAAGCAAGATGTTCTACAGGAAGTAACCCCGAATCCCGAAACAACATGATGATGATTGATGATGCAAATTAAGATAGTAACCGTCAGTCAATTTGCTGAGGATGGTGGCAGTTGGTGAGGAAAGTGAACAGCAAGAGATGAAGTGAGGATTTTGGAAATACTAATTTACTCAAGCTACCCTACAGAAAGTAATAAAAAGGGCAATTCCACCTAAGTTTTCCTACGCGCACAGCAGTACAGCAGTACTAAGGAGACATCGATTTAAATAAGGAGTATGCGAAGCACGCCAATTTTTTTTTTTTTTCGAGAATTGCGACTCCCTTCACATGGGTAGGGTTTGGGACTTTGTTTGCAAGGACCATGGTGCATTTTGTGACGTACTGAGCTTCAAGTCACAATAGTGTGGCGCGTAGGAGAAAAGAAATTTTAAGGCGCCAGACAAAATTTTCAATTGTATTAGCCAGTTTTCTCTAGAGGTGCGCGCGAAGCGCGCCGAAAAAATCTTTCTAGCATTTTAATGGTTTTTGATATTAATGTTTTCCTTCATTTAACATTGAAAAATTTTAATCATGATAGACTATTAAAACTTCTCTTATAATTTCTCTGGCCTCGCTTCCTTTCGCTCATTTTCTTATTGTTTTTATTTTTTAAGCTCTGGAAAAAGTGGGGGGCAAGTGCTCCCCGTGCCCCCCGTAATCCCGCCTATGACTCGAATACAGGAAATGGCTTCAGCTAGTTTCTGACTGACCAGACTGTAAATGAAAAGGTGCCCCCGTACCCTCTCAAATTGTCGTAAGGGTAAAGGCATATGCAGCAGACCCGGAATGGAGATGTGAGCAGATCGTAAGTCTAGGACAAAACAGTGGTCGACAGTGATTATGAAAAGTTTATAACTGTTCTCCCATTGTCATAGGAAACTTTAATAGTGTTACTCTCTGTCTTCAAAGTGTGTAACAGTCGGTCCCCTCCTTTATTTTCAAGAAGTGGAGAACAAGTTCAACTATCTCAGACAGGCAATTGGACAAATTTTCTGTTTCCAACAGGGACACAGGTTTGGTTGTACAAGAGCAACGTTACTCTTCTGTGCTAAAAAATGGGGCATGTGCCCCGGGCCCTTCTTGCCCTCCCCTTGGCTAACAAGTAGAAGTCAAAAGATTCTAACAATCTTGTCAAAAGCGTCGAGAAATGCTTGCACGGCACATTTTCTGCATGAGCCATTGCTGTTTAGATTATGTTGTTAGTGGATTCATTTTGTATCTCATACCTACACCTTTTAAAGGTAAACTTTTCTGTTTTTGATTGAACGACTGCCCTTACAGAAAGACAGCCCCAGAGGTTAAACGAGCAAGGGACCTGGTGAGTCGGTTGACCGTGCTGAGTCTGAAGACAATTACCGTACTCTGATTTATCATATAGTCGTCACCCACTCTTCTTTTATGTTGGACCAGGGGCCCTGACAACTCCCTGCTTGGACTTAATGTACCACCAGGCTATCGCCTATCATGTTGTAAACACCTGCTATAGCCTATATTATTGAATCAGTGAAGTCATGCATAGCAAATAAACTACCGGACCGGAAGCCCTAGGAGTTCCCTTTTCTTCCTTTATTTGCTGACCAGACTCATGATTAAAATTCTGTGAAAATATGTCAAAAATAACTTTGTCAAGGGCCCCTTTGTCTATTGGCACTCGGAATGAATGTTGAGGAACAGTCAAGGTGAACTCTCGGACGACGCAATACGTTACCTTGTTAGGATATTAAGGACAGCAAAATAGCAAGGGAAACAACACCTGCAATGCCATGCTTCCAATTTGAACCATGAAGATTCAGCTCACAGCTGCTCATACACTTAGGAAAAAGGGAAAAGATGGAGGGGGGGGGGGAGGTCAGGTCATGGTATATGAAAACAACTCCTTCCATGCATTATTATTTAGTGCTTTTTTTTTTTTTATTGAGAGTAAACAAAGGGATACGTGGTGACCGCCCCCTAATCCCCCTCCCCTTCAGCTCTTTATCAGACCTAGTCAAAAACAACAAAATGAGCTCTCTGGTGGTAAAAAAAACAACAAAACAGGGTAAACAAACGTTCCATTGTAAAAGTAACTAGCTACTTGTTTAAACCTCGTATCAAGCATTCGTCGCAACTGGTTTAGAACTATAGCTTGATTAAAGTCAAACAATACCTACACTGGCAGGGGCGTAGCCAGGATTTAAAAAGTTGTAGGCACAAAAATATGAAACATATGTATATAGAGTGCAACCCCGCTTTAAAGGACACTCATCTAAGAGTAAGTCACCTAATTTAGCCATATTCTTGCTACGTTCATTTCAAGAGTTTTTCCTGTCTATACTCTCAAAATAGTCCAGTAAGCTTATGGATTTGAATTATGTGAGTTAAAAAAAGATAACTTGGCCTAAAAAGTGTAGGCCCGGGCCTACAGTGCTACATACTGGCTACGCCCCTGACTGGTTAAACTGGGCCGGATAGAGGAAGGGTGGGACTCGAATACATGGTTTCATTATAATTATGGCCCTTGATTCAGAGAGAATTGCAATTGGGGTATAGCCAAAATCGGAGGGTTGGTGGGTGTGACAATACCTCAAAATACCCCTTTTCCCGTGACTGCATGACCAGGGAGAAGCCGATTGAGAAGTGCCTCGGTAATTTTATCTCAACACTTATATGAGAGGATTGGGTGGTAATTTCGAACCAAATCCTTCCTTTTGTATGGTCAGGATGGTAACGAAGTCCTACCAAGACCCTCGCGGGATAGTCATTCATGAAATGCATTAAGTTAAATGGAAGTTAAATGGTTACCATTAAACCATCCTCTTCGTCGTCACGGAGTTAACGTTGTTATCCAGGTATTGCAACGCTTTGAGAAGAAAACATGCTCATTGATCTGCTTCACGCTTACATGACATTCGGACTTGAAGTGAGCGGCATGGGCAACATAATCAGTCGATAACAAGAGAGTAAGAAGGGGGGGGGGGGGGCTGGGGGCCAAAGCCCCAGTCAAAAATGTGGTGGGCGGAAGTATGTTTCTTCCCCCTCAATTCAAGGACGAAAACACTTTATCTGTTCCCTCTGTAAAAAAAATGTCAAAAATTTGCAGTAATTTTCCTTCAGATTTGCTCAATTAATGCACCACATTGCTTCTAAGGACCCTCAGACCCTTAGACCCCTCCCCCCAGGACGGCGATCCCAAACAAAGCTCAGCCCCTCCTGGCAAGAACAGCTTGCCATGCCTACGGACAATAAGCCAGTTCATAGTTACTATGCATTTTACAGGTCAAGGGTCACGAAGCGTATTCTCGTCTCCAAATGCGTGAACATTAGGCCTTGGTGCACAATATACAAAGCTACCCACAGCGCATGACCTATGATTACGTTCTATACCCCTTTGACCCAGGTATTCACATGCCCAGTGACAACTTGAGCTCCCTCTTAAGCCTCCCCTCCCCCCCCCTTTTCTTCATTTTTACAAGTTATAGAGAAATATGACTGAGCAGGAATTTGGAATTTTAAAAGTAGATATTACTTATCACTCAAAAAATTCGACTGAGAAGTAAGTGAACGAAACTTAATAGGTGTATACTATGTTATGCTATTTGCGTCTATAAATGTACCTAAATGACACTCTGAGACTGGCGTCGAAACTAAAACCGATACTCATCGAACTTACAAATTAGCAGAAACTATGGTAAGGTTTCCTCCATCAATTTTCTTTTCAACTCCAAGGTCCCTTCACAGTGGCGTTTCTCCTTGCCACGAGGCACCAAATATGACTTCATCATTGCCAGTACAATATGGTAATGTTAAAAGATTATTTAAAGGGTTTTTTCTATAAAAAAAAAACCTTTTTGGAAAGAAGAGAAAGAGGAACTTGATAAACAATCGACAGAATGAGCCACCAAGTACCCACGGGGATGCTTCCCTTTCAGGTGCAAACGTAAAATATTCAGTTCCATTTAAGGGAGTGGAGCACACCAATCTTTAGCTGCAGCTGAGCAAATGTTTAATGCCTTAATATTTTGAATTGTTTACTTTTGTCTCATTTTTTCTCTTTTGGTGTAACGGGAACTTCGTCGTGTGAAGAAAATAGTTCTTTAAACAAAACATTTGCAGCTAATCGTGGTAACTTTTATTCAAAAAATGACATCTCTTGCACAGATTTCGTGCACTGATATTCCTGGCGTCCCAATCGTTACCGGACATCTCCCACCGGCATAATTGCCACCCCGACTAGTTCCTCTGGAACATCCAGTGAATCCCGTGAAGAATTTCAATTTCGCTGCCGTAAAATTTCCCATTGTGTTTCACCATACAGGTGCATCACCTGCGTCGGAGTTCATCCTTTCTGTTTGTTGCAAAGCGGCGTTGTATCACAATTATGTCCAGGGTTCAGTAGTGTCGGGACGCACACCATCACCTCACCGCATGATCTGTGTCTTTCAGCATGAAAACGAAAACACATTGAAGTCATGTGAAATACCATAATTACGTCATCATATTGTGATTCTGCAGTGGAAACATTTGGCTTGTACATTACGTGGATAATCAATCAGTCAGTTAAAGAAGTGGATTTAGAAAATGGTAAATTATAATAATTAGAGGTGTCACCGAATTAAACGCTCTATCATTGAGTTATGGGCACGTGTTCAAGTTTCCCCTTCAGCAACCCCTATCGCCCTAAATATGTAGCCACAAATTCAGAAATCCCCAGATCTTTTATTCAGTATCTCATCTCAATAAATTTTTGACTCTTTAGAAATTTTGATGACTCACTGACCTCTGGGGAATCCAAATGACCCTTGACCTCCACCAAAAATAATAGGGATCATCTACTCAATATGGGCAATCCACATACTAAGTATGACATCCCTCACAGTTACTCTCTGGAGATACCGTGTTTACAAGATTTTGAACTTTTGACCACTGATGACCCCAAATGACCTTCGACCTCCACCAAAAATAAAAGAAATCATCTAATCAATATGGGCAATCCACATGTTAAGTATGAGATACTTCATCCTTCTTGAGATATCGTGTTTACAAGGATTCAACCTTTTGACATCTGGTGACCCTAAATGACCTTTGACCTCCACCAAAAACAATAGGGATCATCTACTCAATATGGGCAATCCACATGGTAAGTATGACATCCCTCACATTTATCCTCTTGAAGATTATATTTACAAGCAATTTCCAGGGTATTTACCTTTCAACCTCTTGTGACACCAAATGACCTTTGACCTCCACCAAAAATAACAGCTTATCTACTTAATATGGGCAACCTACCTGCCAAGTACGGAATCCTTTGGATTACCCTCCTTGAGATATCGTGTTTACAAGGTTTTGACCTTTTGACCTCTTGTGACCCTAAATGACCTTTGATCTCCACTAAAAACAATAGGGATCATGCACTGAATATGGGCAATCTACATGCCAAGTACTAGATCCCTCGGAGTTACCCTTCATGAGATATCGTGATTACAAGCAAAAGCGTCACATACACCCACACCCACACACACACCCACACACACACACACACGACATGACCATCGTCGCATAGATTCCTTCTGCATTCGGCAAGGAATCAAAAGCTCCCCTTATAAAAGACCCTATCACCTGGACTCGGCCCTTAAAAAAACGCCACCATCTGGACGGTGTTTCAAGACATTCATACATTACAAATTTAACCTCGAGTCCTCTTCTGATGAAAAGACGACGCCCCCTCCCGGTTAGACAACCAGGTTAGGGGTCTGTCTTCAGTCGTTTCTATAATTCATGAGTGAGTTATTGTTCCCCAATGCTTTTTACGTAGCCTCTAAGGCTACGTGTATGGAATCGTATTTCAGATCCCTATATCTTAAGCATTTAGGAAGGCAAAACTAACTTCCCAAAAATAGACCATTTTTACATTGCGCAAAAAAAGAAAAGTAATCCATTTCACTACGCGGAAAAAAACTCCATTGAGCGTATGAAGTTAAAAGGGCGGGAAGAATCCTGGTTAATTTCCGTTTAAGTTCGCCATTGACGATGTTTTTTTTACTTAGGATCACTCCAGCTTCCAAATGTTTTCAGTGCGAACAGAATATTTAAAAAAACTCGAAGAAATTTAAAGGGGGAATTTACAAGGGCAATAGAGCAAAAGAAATAATGAAGAATCTTGCAAACTTTCGCACTGCTCAATATATTTTACAAAAAAATTATCACCAATTAGACGTCGAAAAACGTGGCTTGTTTGGACGAAAGATTCATGATTGGGCCCCCCTTATGGGGCCGGGGTGACAACGAGACTTAGAAAATGGCTTCCTAGGATGTAGTGGCTTTACTTGTTATTTTTTTATAGGTTCTACCTTTATAGCACGTACTGTGTAAAAAAAAAAAAACGCACCAATTGACATATATAATTAACTAGACACATCAGGAACAAACGCACGCTTGTTTCATGACCTGCATAGACCAAAGTATGTAAACGGGATCTACTTTCGAGGGGAACGAGTTGTTTTCTTTTTTTTGGGAATTTTGGTTGACCCATAATCCCTTCCATTTTTCAAATCTCAAAGTTTTTTTCGTATTCTCAATTGTTCGCCCCTCGAACTTTTAAAAAGTGAAGGATTTTTAAATGCTCAAATGACTTCTTGAAACGTACGAAACGGTGGGGAAATCTATAAAAAAAAAAACAAATTACGAATACCAAAAAATTAATGCATCGAAAGAGACTTGTCTGATACATTGGAAAAAAAAAAAATATTTTCGATTGCAGCTCGCGCATGCGGTGAATAGTCTGAATATTTTAAAATTGGACCCAATCTTAAGTGGGAAATTTTAAATGATGATCAAATCGTTACGAAGTTGATTTCTCTGTTCACGTTCCGAATAGGGGACGAAAAATTTTTTTTTTTTCAGCACTTTGAGAAAGGTAATTTACCAGCTATTAGTGTCACCTGGGGGGACAGCCTGGAGTTGCAGAAAAGGCAAGTCGAGTAGCGCTTTAAATTTTCCAGCAGGAGCAGGGGGGGGAAACCGGGCCGGGAAGTTGGCAGCGGAAAAAAGCCTGTTTGATTTAGCAAACGAGGTTATTTAGACCGAGGGGGCGATTTTCGTTTGAAACAACTTACTAGGCTATATGCTTTTTAAATTTTGAAGATAATAAATCGGCATGCCGACGTTTCTAGTTTATTAATTCTTTTTCCCATAAAACGGGGGTACCTGAGGTACCCCCCGTCCCCCCCCCCGAGGGAATAATTTTTAAAAAAAATCATTAACTTTGTCATGCAACATCCACCCAAGGCCTTTCATGTAAAACCAACAAAAATGAAGCCAAACAAATAGATCTATTTGAATGCCAACAATTTTTTGGGGGGGGTTTTGTAGTAGGAAGTTGTATTTTTCACAAAACATCGATAAAAATAGTGTTTTACATTCAAAAAAATTCTCCACAAAAAAAAAATTTCAAAAAAATGCTAAAAAAACTGGCATAATTTTCAAAAATCATTTCAGGTACTTTAGGAAAAAAAAGGTCACACTACTCCAGTATTAACTTTTTTCTGAATTCCCTAGATCCTAAAAGATAACACCATGAGAGGTGGATTACATGCCAAGGTATAGGGATTTTAGGAGATAAATTTCCAAAGTATTATTTTCCAAAATGCGTCATTTTTGGTCAAAAAAATTGGCCATTTCTAACCCCCAAAAAAAACCCACAAAAATCCCGCCCAAAAATTCATAACTCAAAACAAACGGAAAGTCCCCAATCTTTTTCCCATTCAAAAACACCAAAAATGTTTTCGTTACAAGATTCCCCTTTACATTAAAAAAATTACCAAAAAACATATATGCCATAAATGACAGGGTAGGGTTGGAGTTAGAGGGAAGGTTTCAAAGGCCCCAGACATATCCCAGTTTTTTCAAAAAAATGCGTAAAATTTGACCCAAAAAAACATGCATTTCTGACCCCAAAAATCCCCTCCCCAATATCAAAAAAATTTATAACCCACCAACAACCACCCCTCCGACTTTTCTACTCACTAAAAATGTTCCATTTAGAGCTACCTTACAAAGCCCGCGCAGCTCTCTTTAAAAATCCAAGGTTGTGTTTACATTTCCACTGTGCACTGGAGCCATAGCGTTTTGTGTGTAGAGGTCCACATAAGGTCAGTGTGTTGGTTTTTTAGTTCAGTGTTGGCTGTTATGGCAAGAAGAAAACTGGGCATATTCTTCCTCATTTTTGGTCCAATTTCCTCAAATTTGGTATCAAATGAAAGAGAACAAAAGGAAAGCTAAAACCAATCTCCTTTGCACCATAAATTACAAAAAAATAATAGTGATTATGTTATGTATGGGTTTTTTCTATGAAAAACCGTATGAACGTTCCCCATCTAATTTTGCATATTTGCATACATTCATGAGAAAATTAGTTTACAAAAAAAAATTAAAAAAAAAATATGCATTCAATCCCCCATCTTTGCTCTTTTCCAAATGATATATAGGTTTTTCACAGAGAAAATAATTTCCTTCTAAGTTCACCCAAAAAAAAAAAAATCCTGAAAATATATTCGTTTTTTTAACTACCTTATGGGGAAAGAGCCGCCGTCAATGTTAAAAATGAAATTGAAATTCACACGTCCATCGTTAAAAAACAACACAGCGGTATATGTAAGTAGCCTACTGGGGCACTAGCACTTAGATCATTTAGGGTATGTACGGTGGGATCGGCAATACAGCAAGGGTGGGAGGAAACCTCAGGCAAATGGTTTGGTTCGTTTTAGCCTCCGGCCCCCGCGAGAACCACTAATTTTCGTTCTGGCCCCCCGCAAAGCTACTGATAAAAGAAAAATTCAATTCACTTGAATAAATAATATCTTTAATAATAATCTTTAAGTCCTCGGTACCCCACTGTTTTTTTTATTATGCTTAGCTACCTGCACTTTCAGGGGACATTTTACGTAAAATAAACTCCATAAGTTTTTCATGGAAACTCTACTGTCCATGAGCTTGCTTATAAAAAAAAAATTTAAAAAAATGTCTCTGACGCGCGGTTAATTAATATGCCTTATGTTCCATCTCCTTTCTCCCGATTGAAAAACAACTCCCACACCTCTTTCTCGGAGAGGCTACGTCGGATTTGCCATGCAAATTCAAATTTCTAGTTTAAATTCTTCTTTACCTGCTGAAGTGTCTATAACCTTAATGTTTAGAGACTAGGCCTTAAACTGTTTTATGATCGTTTAAATCGAAAGTTATGTATATGAAATCCAAATATTGCAAGAAGTTATTAAATAAATTTAGTAAGTCGGATTTTTTTTATTAGCACAAGAAGTGCAGGGGTCCGTTCCACCTCTAAGTTTTGACAGGTTCACATGGTCAACTGGATGGCCATCATAAGGCGAGGAAGGGGGCATGTTGTGGTATGAATTTGTTCGATGGGACTTTCCCATCCCCCGGCCTACTCCCCTTATTTGTTGGTCTACTACGGATATCTTTGACCATGCTGTCCCTTCATTCTTTTACCACATGCATTGACAACCATACCACAAATTGCCTACTCCAGATGTGTTCGCTTAATTATGTGTCTACGTATACATCTACGTATGCAAATGATTACAACTAAGTAAAATGTACTTCATATATAGGCTACGCATGTGTTAGCCCCTCCTCCTTACACATCTTTAAACACATCCCAGCGCCTTTTGCAGATGGTATAGAACTCGGTAAAAATTTCAAAAAGCCAGTCATACCTTCGGACTTCGAGTACCCGAAGTTAGCTTGCTATCTGATAACCTTGACGTCTAGTTCATTCAACTGAAGCTATTTTTATGATGCAATGTTTGCTAACTTATTTCTTGTACTTAGGCTACGCTTTCTCCTTATGTCCACTGTACCTTTACCCTGCATTTCAATACTTACCAAAAAGTCAATCATGTAATAGCCATCTACATTCATGTACTCCTGCTATTTTTATTACTCTTGCAATAAAAGTACCACTTAAAAAGTAGATGTGTTGCTCTTTAGCTGAACGTTAACCCAATTATAAGGAAAATACCACTTTCGGGTTTATTGTAGTACTAATGTGCGGTAGATAGTTCATGCACAGGCTTGACCTTTCGGTAGTACAGTCAACAGGCCTGAGCTAGCAGTCATTCATGGTACAAATATAGACAAAAAACCAATGTGCTAATGACATTAACTTCGAAATGATCCAAATTCACCCGACACATCTAAACGAATCAAAACATTCTCAGGCGATTAATTTTGAAAGCAATACATGAATGAATCCACGGAAGGGGGAGGGCAGACAGGTGACATTCTTTCCTGTTAGAATCCATATGAGGACCCAGTTGTGACTTTATACATAGAATTCATCGTATTAAAGTTTCCTTTATGGCTGGCAGACGTAAAATTCTTTTGGATGATTTTAACATAATTATCCAATAGAGCTCTAGACATTAGGCTACCATTTCACCAACAAGTAGAATTTTCCCTAGTGATCCATTCATATTTTTCTTCGCAGTGTTTTCCACGAATTGCTCTACTTTCAGTTAACTTTTATCGAAGGGCAAGTACTATAACTTTAACATTCATTAAACCTATCAAACTTAGCGCTTTAATCAAATTAGTTCACATCTTACCTGCTCCTTTTTCTCGTTCTGATCTGTATTTGCTTTTAAAGCTTACCAAACGATGAGTAATTCAGAAATAATAAGAAATAGACCATTATTTGTCCTTCATTGCTACTGATTTATCGACTCGTTCCTTTAAAATCATGATTTGAGCAGCTGCATTCCCCTTTCAAGAACAGAAAACAAAGTACCTTAGCTGTATCAGGAGGCAGTTGCCTACTCAAAAGGACACAGCTGTCTATAACTTTACCTGTTTATCACTCAGATACATTTATACATCGAGCAGGGAATTTATTCGGATAACGACTCTGCGTCGAGCAGTCTTCTCTGCATTGTAGGGTGTTATGTAAGACTTCATACTAAACGCGCATCGATGCGACGCGATTAAAAAGTCCGACGATTTTTTTTTTTTTTGCTTTAACAGGCTAAAGGCGACATTTTATCGATCATCTTTTTTCATAGCTCGACTTGTCATGGATCTAAGAAATGGAAATGATAATTCCCACGAAAATATCGCTAGGCGACAAGCTTAAAAGTTTTCATAGCGTCGCGTCGTATCGCACCTAGTGTGAAAGACCTTAAAGACCCACCGAAGGATGAGGAAAAGGTAAATCAGGTCCTCCTTAAAAGAAGGGTCTAAGCTCAAATCAAGTTTTGATGTGGTGAAGAGGTACTTGTTCTAAGCATTCTGGTGAAATTTGCATTGAAATCCGATGTGTGGTTCTCAAGATATTAGCAGTAAAGATGTCATATTTTCTACCTAAAGTGAACTTGAAGCAAACACATATGACGTAATAGCCTCATATTACATTAGTGAGTAGTCTTTTGTTTTTCTTTAAAAATTATGACCTACTTTCTCCTCCACAATCCCATGTTATCAGAATGTGATTGCGAAAGAGGCATGGGAAGTTTACAATCTTCGCATCTTTCATGGGGGGGGGGGGGGGGTTCCTATCCCTATTAACTTAAAGGTTAACACAACAGACTGAAAAAATATTTAGCAAACAAAGCATTTCTGGTCAATGTGAGGGGGTGATATAACCCCTGCTTTCCTCAAGCTCTCTTTGGGTCACAAATGTTATTAACTTCATTTGCTAATACCTCGAGTACTAAATGTCCGATTTGAATGTAAGTTTCATCAAATTGCGTAGATTTATAGATTTAGTTCCTCTTTTACATATGAAATTTAATTTTTTGCTCGAACCCTTCCTTTAAGGCACGAAAACAACCAGTAGCCACACGAGAAGGAAGGGCCGGGGAGGGGGTGAGCCCTTGTGACAAACTGGTCATAGAAGCAGATCTCACATTTTCAGAAAGGAGCGTCTCCGAAACGTGTCATAATTCTTTTTCAGATATTACACTTGAATATCGGTAAGTAACGTATAGCCAGCGCAGCATTAATTTTATTTTAGGAGGAGAACGCAAGGGGCCTGAAAGAATGTCTGCTATACTTTTATTCCATTTAAGCATTTTTGCAAAAAGTTTCTTTCTTTAAGAAGTACTGGAAGTTTAGGGTACTTGTCCTTCCGGGCTAGTGGAAACAAAGCTTTTGCTTTTTAATTAAATGTCTTTTTAGATAGGAACACCATTGTAATGTAATTATGCAATTATTAATCTTACATCATAGTCTAACACTATTTAAGTGAGTTTCATTTTAGATTTGATTTTTTTTTCAGTAAAAAGGACGAAAGCCCTCGACTGACTTTTCAGTACGCCAAAACTACTGCAGTTGTGTAAAGAATACAATCTGAAATAGAAAGGCATAACAATAAACGACCTATCGTGACCGTTACGGTACACGAATCTATTTTGACGTTCAAAAAGGCATTTTTCTTTGTGAGCAAGTTCCATCATTAACTACCAGTTTGTTGCAACTACTGAAACCGTTCCTTCGACATAGTTTGCATCATGGAAAAGAATTCGTTCTTTTGTCTTTTGCTTTTCTTATTGGATTATAAATGGATTAGAATGGTTAGTAAAAGAATTGTAACGTGTTTGACTCACTACAGGGGGACTTTCTTTGTCACTATTAACAGAAATCGTTCCTAGCGCCACGGTCTAGGCTTCCTGTAAATCTTAGAATTCCCAGTGCACTCACGGCCTACCAAATAGAGAAAGGAAGTTTACAAAAGCCTTATTAAGTTTTAAAGGTTATGGTAAAGCTATGTTCACATAGCAGCTTGAAGCTAGACAAGAGACTGACAATAAAATAAGGTCCTTAGCCTGACAGGATAATGGAAGGGGCAAGACAGCTTTCGGTGAAGGGGCAAGGTGTTTTTTCGGGGGAGAGATATGTTATTATGTATAAGGGCAATGATAATTTTTGTTCTCCATTGGGGGGGGGCAAAGAATCTTAAGGGTAAAGAAAAGGTACGCCCCCGATCCCTTGACTTCGGGCCTGCAGATCTGGATGCCGGTGGATGAAACCTAGTCGAAAAGTAAATTACTTTTGAATATTGTGATAGGTTCGGGTAAGAAGCAAATCAGAGTTAAGCCTTGAAGCTTTGATGAAAGCAGGCAGATGTTAGGAAAAAGATCGAACATTCTATAGCCTCTTTGAGCAATGTTAGTTTCCGATGGTAATCTTGTTTTTCTCTTCATTATTTTTGTATTTCAGTGCCAAGATAAACTAGGATCAGGGACGAAATGTCATTATTATAACAATGAGAACAACTTCTCACGTTGAACTCATTGCCTTTTTGGTGCCAGCCGTTGTGCAAATATGTGAAATTGAAGCTTCCGTCGTTAAAATGCATTTACCGCTGCAGTTAATCGCATGTAGGGTTATATTGATAATAACAATCTAGATGCTGAGTTATCTATTTCCTGTGCACGAAACGACACTCCGGGTTGCACAAATCGACATCGCCATTTTTATTTTAGAAAATATGGTCATGTTTGCTATTCCAAGCTGAAACGCTTACTCATCCAGTGGAAATCCCCAAAAATGGCCCATGATATACGCTTTTTCCTTTTTCACCGAATCGTGGTCTACAATAAAATAAAAAAAAGTAGCTTAGTCCCGCACGAATTGACGACCGAAACATTAACCTTGGTAATTTCAAATGAAGTAAGAAAAGAGACAATTGTTGCATGAAACGGCTCTTTATTTTCTTGCATTGCCAAATAATAGCAAAATTTTATGACGTCCCAAATTGACAAAATTTACGCAAAAATCTTGAATGGCAGTGCATTTCAACAAGTGAGCAGTTAGTTGAAAAGATGCTGCTACAGTTTTAGACAGAAATATCTATTATGCAGTTCCTTAAATTATGACGGAAGTATCAGAAGAGTTACAAAACCTGCACTGATAAAATATTTTCGAAAACACACTCTGGTCAATTAAAGTTCACCATAGATGGTTAAGTCTTTAATTCATCACCTTTGTTAGGAATGAACAACTTTTGAGGGTAAACTGTATAACAAATGTTAACACCTTATTTGCTCGTTACGAAATTGTCCTTACAATAGGCCTAAACTGTAGTTCACATTTTAATTATGTGGTGCTTTCATTCATAACGTACGATAAATACAGAATTCGATTCTGACTATGTAGATAAAAGCTGAATGAAACACTGAGTCCTAAAATTTTAAATGTCCTTCCTCCAGTCCTGAACATTCTCCCGTTTGGGAGAAAATCAAACTTCTCTTGAATAGGGGAACATTTGTACTACACAATATGAAGATTTGTTGGCGTAATATAGACAAGGTTAAGTAAGAACGAAGACCGTTCAAAAACTTGCGTTTTTCTCAAAACGACGTGGCAAAGAACCTTTTTGGGCGTGGCCTTTCGTAATTATGGCTATATGACAATATAACTAATTAATATGCATTCAATTCCATTGCATTGGACCGATAAACTTTACAGGGGTTTCAAAAACCATTTGCCACTGAAAATGTACACGCAACACTCCTGGAATTGTGAAATGGCGGGGCCCAAGACCAATTTTCCCCAGATCGGGGAAAACTAAATTCCCCAAAAAGGGGCAATCTCCGGAACTGTTCTTTCTCTTTATGAGGTAAAGAGAGAGGGGTGCACATGTAGAAGGTCAAGTCACGCATACTCAACCCCAGACTTTTCAGAGTATTACATGGACCTGATAAACGTGCTATTCTTCGATGCAGTTACATGTTTTGCGTATGCCATATGTTTTTTTCTTCTATGATATGACGGTAACGTTTTCCCTTGAAGGACATAAGCAGTTACCCAAACTTGAATGAACAATTACAACTGAGATGTTCACTGTGACGTCACTGACTGTAAACTAATGGGAAATCAAATGAAAAGAACCCAAATTCCGTCTACCTTGACCAAAAACTACAGCACTGTACTGTTCATGCAGTGCGTTGAGTTGCAAGAAATCGATTATTTATACCAGCGCCAGGGTTGCCAGATTGTTCCAGCATTCACCGGCCAAATATGTGCCAAAAATCAGCCAAAACGTTAAAAAAATATGCCAAATGAAATTTACCGGGCACACCGACACACACACACACCTGTACACACGTATGATGCAATTACGTAACCTCGAATTGTGCCCGAAAAATGGCTTACCTGTTAAAACAGCTCAGCGGGACAAAAGTTATGCTGCGTATTCTATATCAATTGTGTACTCTGGCACTCTGTTGCAAGCAAAGACCAGCTGCTTAGAAGCATATGCTCGCGTCAGATTGGTCCAGAGTTCTGACAGGTGTTACTTTTCCCCGCGTGTGCTAAAAACAGGGAACTATTCGGGCCGGAAATTGTGTGTGGTCTATGTGCGATGAATAATCACAAACGGGCTTGAGGAATGATGAATAGGCTACATTTATCACTAGCTGCATACCCGAAATCAAAATCGGCCAAAATCGCTTTGGCCTGTAGCTGAGAAAACGCACGACCAAAGAGGTTCAAAATATGCCAGATTTACTCGATTTGGCAGGTAATCGGCCAATATGGCAACCCTGACCAGCGCAAGCAGGCAACGTCGTTCCAAACTGGAGTTGTTTTCAGGAAGTGACGTTGCAATTAACAGCTTCAGTAATAATGATAGATGGCGGTGTCGACGATGACTGCAGCGACAACGACGAGGATGATAATTCATTCGTGTGGCAATATTAACGTTAATGAATTGTTTAATTAATGCACGATAATACTTAGTTCACCATTATAAGAGATGGCTATGCCGAGAAATATGAAAAATATACTTGTCACAGGAAGAAGCATTCCCGTAGCCAGAAAAGGTGTTGAAAGGGAGGAAGCTTCGGGCGAGAGACATATGTTAAGATATACATACATATACAAGCAACAGCTCTCTGCATACACTTTGTACTGTGTAAAGCACAGGTAGCACATTCGATCGTCAGAAGAATAAAAATAGACCAAATCATTAAAAATACCAAAAACATTTACCTGGCATGTGCAAAAGACCCCGAAACAAATAGATTAGATACATTTACATATACATGTATTTACATTTAAATAGATTAGATACATTTACATATACATATATTTATGCATGAATATTCAGCACTATATACATAAATTAATATATTAACTGCAGGTAGTATACATGAAGTATATACCACAACTTGTCTACTTCAACTTGGCTACCCAGCCCTTTATATAAATCTATTTTTGTGTTGAATAGGTAGATTCGAAAAGAAAAAAATCAGACAGGTTGGAGGGGGCTTTATGAACAATTTGGGTGAACTTTAAGTCACCCTATTTACAGATATGTCTGAATACCTACCTTTTTCCCAACATGTTTATTAATTCAACAACCTCATTCTGATGTTTACAAATGAAACCCAAGAGCTTCGATCCCTGGACCCCCACCGGACCGGGGCGTTGCTCCTGGACCCCACCATGAGCCCTATGGCGGACCCCTGGATCCCGACCAATGGTGGGAGTGCTTCGCGCTTCCATAGCGCCTTACTTCCCCTCTGGCAAGTTACCACCTCAAAAAACCAGGGGAAACCCTGGACAATCATTAACTTGACTTTGTATGCACGTATTCGCACAGGCTAGGCTAGTCTAATAAAAAAATTATTACCAGCCTGAACTGAAGTTCTGTAACCCACAACATAGGCCCTAAGTCATAACATTAGTTTTCCGTCCAGTACTATACAGTATACTTCCTTAGGCTATAGCCTGCAGCCATAGAGCAGGATACAGGTTCCTATATCCATGACTTCAGAAATCGCTAGTTGTCAAAACTCTAACGTACAGCTCTGAGACTATCCAACCAGGGAGCTGGCAGCTCCCTGATCCAACTGTGCAGTGGCTTTCAGTGACTACCTGTTTTACCCCTATGCAATAATAGTAAAGTCCACATGCTTTCGACCAATCACAGCAGAGCAGTCATTTACAAAGTTATTTGTTTGATCACCACCGTGCGTGCACTGATTCAAAGTTCAAACGGATGTGTGGGTTAGGATAGCCTAAAATAATCTAGGAACAATAAAGACTACGCCATTGCAGTGGATCGTCAGAACACGATCGTCTTTAGAGCAAGCGACACTCGAAACCTGTTGCCAAGTTTTCCGGCGAGCTTGTTGACACAGTAAGTTTTGGTTTACGAAGTAGTTAGAATAGTTCAAGTTTGATTTTGCTAGAGAGTTGTTAAAGTTTAATTTCCTTTGCCCGGACTCTCTCTTTCTCTCTCTTATAATAACTGAAAGGAGAGATCATTACTTGTTTCGTTATTAACATCTTTTCAATTTAGACTTTTTTTCATTTTGTTGTTTTGTAATGCAAAACATTTCCAAAGTTTTGTAATGAAGTGTGATAGTTATTCACTTTTCAATATCCTCTGCTGATATGTTATGGGGTGAGCAGATATTGTTTTCCGACAGTTTGTTTTAGTGATGCTTTTGTACAAAGTCTTGTGGTTTACAAATTTTAAGGCTCATACATTGCAGTTTAGCAGGGCCGGATCCAGGAATATATATATATATATATATATATATATATATATATATATATATATATATATATATATATATATATACACGGGAGGGCGTAACCGTCTGCAGAGAGTACATGGTGCAAAGGTTTGGGGATGGAAATGTAAAATTCTGTTACAAAAATCATTGCTTTGCTGAAAATAGGGACGTACGCCCCTTACGCCCCCTTGATTCGGCTCTGGTTTAGCTTATTTCATACCTACATATCATATTTTCGGGCATCTGTTATAAAGTGTTAAATAATGCATGTAGTATCAAATTTTACATAACATTTATCTCTTTGCAAACAGCTCGTTAGTCATTGTTCAAGTGGTAAACACAAAGCAGGCCCCTTAGATCTTGTCCATAACTTGGACCACCAATGCATTTTGGTTATTTTAATAAAATAAGACTTATCTTGTGCATATCGGCTTAAAATTGAACTTAACTAAATATATGCGACAGCTTTAAATGTAAGGATATGTTGCGTAGTCCATAAACGCTCCCCATCATCGAAATTGCATCTGGTGGCGAGATTATTTGGCGGGGGTGCCTCTCACTACCCACCATCTCATACGCCTGCGGAGGTGGGGAGGGGGAGGGGGGAGTCTAGCATTAAATTACATATGAAGGCCTAACACCTAAAAGTACTAACTAAGCATTTCACCCTTTTAATACACATTTTTGATTTTTTTTTTAACATAAGGTTGATACCGTGTGTTATTGTTACACGTTTTGCAACTGCACAATATTAGAATGATAGTGATCAATATTTGCAATGCCTATGTCATGTGTAATGTGTTGGACAATGTAATGATATCACTACTTCGTTTTGGGGTTGTCTGTATTTAAATTTTATAAATTGCTGCCTTTTAAATGCCAGGTTGCTTAATCGAGTTACTGCCGTAGGTCTCCAGTAATACTACCCGCAGTGTCTGTCTTTACACTAGGTGGCTAAAATAATTGATAATAAGCTGTGTTGCTTTTAAACCAGATCCATACTTGAACCGTACGCCCATTCTTGAGCGGGAGTTAATGACGGCTGATAGTGCATTACTGCCACTACAGTTCAGGGAACGCGGAGCCAATTTTGAAGTGGGGTGGGGGCAAATATCATCGAAGCGACCCAATATGTTCAATAAAATAAAAGCAGTTTTAAGGCGGCCCAAAATGCCCACGAAGGAAAAGTGCTGGGGCTAAAAGCACACGTAGCCCCCCGCCCCGTCTCCGAGGTCCCTGCTACTACATCTGTACATAGTGCACAGATATGATTTTTTTTCGGAAATTCATCAAGTTTATTACTCCACTACTCATTACTAATAATCTTTAACACTGGTTTACATAGGCTTCACAGTCTAACACCACTTCTAAGAGGTAAGAATCACTGTACCGGAACTAGCAAGAGAATTGCGGGAAGTATGCTTGGGACGGTAAGGGACGCGTGGATGGGCCCGAGTGAGGATGGGTGGAGAAATTAAACATACGGGATAGGCAATCCCAGAAAATGAAAAATGAAGTTCTTTCGTAGTTTTGGAATGAACGTTGTGCGGATTTTTTTACCTAGGCGAAGAGGGAAGATTTTAAGAAATCCCCCCAACCCCCAACCCCCCACCAAAAAAAAAAAATTAAAAAAAGAAAAATGATATTCAGGTTAGAGTAAAAAATTGTAGTTGCTCTTATTTGTCGTTAGAAAAATATCACGCAAACGGTACAGCCACATCATGGCTAACTTTCTCATACTCGTAGCTCGGTGTTTCTGTTTTCTCGTAAATGGAAATTCTAGCCTTGCCTTAGCATTATAGGTAATTTATCTTGCAACATGTGTTTTAATCTTGCAGATATCAATTTTCCCATGAAGTCACCCGAGCCAGCTCGACTGGATACTCTTGCTGCCACCGTGGCTCCCAACGAACATAACAGAATGGCCGACGAACCAAGCACCCTGCACAAATCGCGAAAACGGCTGCGACCATGGTTAATCAATGAAATAAATTCAGGTAAAATTAAAGGTCTCGGTTGGATAGATCAGGAGAGGACGATGTGTAAAATACCATGGAAACACGCTGGACAAAAGGATTATGATCCTGAGGAAAACTTCGAGATTTTCAAGGTAAGAATCACTGAAATATTTAATCATACTTTGTTGGCTATTATTGATCATTAATTGTGTTAAGAAGATTTTGGGGATTAACTTGATTCATAATTATTGTTTACTATTTCATTGGATTTAAAAAACAATCAGTAAGAAATTTTTTTGTTTCTAAGATGTCAACTTTGTAGTCATTGTGAAGGTGACAATTTTATTTTAGTTTAAATTTAGTTTAAATTTTAATTTAATTACTTATGCAAGTAGGTTTCTATCAATAATCCTAATCTCACAATATTATCCAGTATTTTAGTCATTATTTCATTACAAAAGACCAATTATGCTACAGTCTGAACATACTTCAGTTTGCATTTACGGGAAAAGAGTGGGTAACAGCCCTAAATGAAATCGAAACTAGAAGAAACTACAGGTTACAACCGTGACAATCATAGAAAGCCTTATACAGAATTGAAGTTATAGAAACTTGAACGGTGCTTTGTTAGAATTAGTTTGCAGGGAAAACATGAATTATAATTCAGCTTTTTTGACTATTTCGATTTGTTGTTTCATTCTCTAAAAGGTTTATCTTTATGTCATTATTCTTATTTAATTCAATGATTAGAATTGCTAGTAGCTGTCCTGTGCTGTTTACAAATTAAATAACCTCACTGTAGGGTTTGGATTTTACAGTTCCTTCTATGCTATTTGAACACCTTGGAACACAAAAGTTATCTGGAAGGTGTATGAACCATGCAAGGATTAAGTGACACTTATAAGTTAATAACATGAATGAAAATAAAATGAAATGAAAGACTGCAATCAGTTTTAACAGCCCCATAGTTGAAGAATTTTCGTAGAAAAACTATATAAAACTTATATAAAACGTCGATCGTAGCATTTACACACGGTTTGTGTATGCTGCTTTTTTGACCAGGGAGAGACCCATGGGCCGACATTTTTAAAAGTTGTTCCTTTCAAGGAAATTTAATCTTTGTTGACAGCGTTGGTCAGAAAATACAGGAAAATACAAGAAAGGTGTGGATCCGGAAGAGCCAGCCGTCTGGAAAACTCGTCTTCGAACAGCTTCGAACACAGACCCTGGCATACAAAAACTCACGGGAGATACCATGCTCAATAGTCCAGAACCATACCGTATCTACAGGCGGCTCCACTCAAAGTCATGTAAGCTAACTTTTTTGTCTGAAATCACATTACTATGGTCTGAAATTCTGGAAACAAGAGTTTTTGTCCCCTCTACTACGAAATATATTACGTAGGGAAGAGGGAAAGATGGGGTGGTAACCATCGAAGTTCCTGCACTGCGAAGCTCATGGGCGACAGAAGGTGACGCTTTAGAGGAAGTAGGCTTAAATCTAGCCAGTGATGCTCCGCTTCCCATTACACTTATTATCCTATCTTTGCTCTGTTTTGACAATCCCATTCTTTTGCAAGCATGTCAGGCATTTCATCTACTTTACTCTTTCCTCTAATTTTTGTGAAAGAAAATTAATGGTTTTGCTTGCCTTATCCTTTAATAACACATCCATACATTTTCCAAGGTAGAGGAAGACCTCCCGTGATCTAAAATTCCGCAGTTGTTTCTTAATATTTTTCACCCCCTAGTTTCCTCTTTTTTCAAAGCAGCTTTTTCCCAGACTCCCCATCTCCTCCCGAAAACACCTTTTTTGGGGGGTGCATCATTGGGGCGATTTGTTCTCAATATTGGGGGTAACATGACCCCATTTTCAAATAAGTTACTATGTGAAAAATCAAAAGTTAATGGGCGATTTCTCAAATATTTGGGGGACATATTCCCCTGTCCCCCTGGGATCGCTGCCCTTGGCTTGCATGATCCTATTTTTATACTAGTGTAACGCGATTTCTAGTGCACCACGTTTTATTTGCATTTAGTTTCATATTGTATTTGTCTTTTTGATACACGTTCAAGTGGATCTTGCATCTACTATCGGATAGGTGGAAAAGTTAACTCACATTCGGGTGAAATTTGACGCGAAAGTGATCTTTGAATGTATTCTTGATATAATAACATGCAGTGGCGCATTTAGGGGGGCCATTGGGCCATGGCCCCCCTCAATGATGCCGATTTTTTTAGTTCCTAAAAATACGTTAATTTTTATCACAAATTTTACTTCAAAAGGTAGCATATGTGGCACCAGATTGCATGTAAGGACACCTAATTCTTCAAAAATTTTCAAAGGGGGAGGGGGACACCCCATTAGGCCATGGTCCTCCCCTCACTGATGCCGATTTTTTGGTTTAGTTCCTAAAAATACGTAAGTTGTTTAACACAAATTTTACTTCAAAAGGGAGCATATGTGGCACCAGATTGCACGTAAGGACACCTAATTTTTCAAAAGTTTTCAAAGGGGAGGCCTCCATTGACCCCTCCCCAAGGCCGGCGATTATACAACATACTACATGGCCCCGAGTGAGAGAAATCCTGGCTAAGTCACTGATAACATGGCCAAGTGACAAACAGATAGCAACTTCGAGTTTGTTAAAGAGATACGTATTAGTGATATTTGTTAATATTTCTTCAAAATAAATATTTGTTTACAAATAAATCGAAGATACAGATTATTTTCCTATTAATTGAAATAATCGCTGGACCCGAAACAAACCGAAATAAGGTAAATTTTATTGGGGAACTTCATGTTTAATTTACTAAGTTTTCGATAAGCTCATTTTAATAAAACATGAAACAGGAACGAGAAAGTGAAACAGGTAAAGAATTATGATCAAATTTACTAATGAAAAAAATTGCTGCAATAGGTTTGAAAACTTTGATTATAACAACATCCCTTTAAAAGTAAAAACTGAAACAGAAACATCTGATAAAGTCCCCTTTTTAAGACCAAAAGCTACGTATTAATTTCCCATTTTTGGCCAAATCAATAGCATGGATGGTTGGCTTGACAACGGAAGTTTGTGAATGTCTTCTGAGTGTCGTTGAAGTATCGTCACAGTCCGTTGTAGTAATACCCAACTCCCTGGTAATACAAAGTTTTCAAAAACGTTTTAAAGCGTCAAAAGCCTACATGTGAGAAAGACCAGCCAAGAAAGACTAGTCTGTTATGTTGTGTCATGATAAACATAATCTTGATAAACACAATTTCACACTTTTATAAAGATAACTTCCATAGCTTTCCCATCTAAACTATCGTCTCGGATTTAGGACAATTAAAACTAAATTAAGTTATTCTAAAGTTTTGCCGAGTCAAGTTGACTTCAAAATTGCCGCTCGTTCTCCAGTGACGACTTATCCAGCACCAAATTTCATTTCGTGTAAACAAAAACTTTGAATGTTCGAAGACATACAATATACTGGGCTTATCATGAGTCGATCACTTAAGGAACATTGTGACCATAAAAATATTAAAACATTTACAAAAATCAATAAAACTTTGCTGTAATATTTTTTTGTATGTCTTCATTATTGTGCTATATTTTGGGGTTGTTCGGATTGCGTAATCCGTAGAAAATGAATTTCGAAATGTAGGTGGCAGTACATGCAACAATGCTTATCAAGGAATCTTGAGTCAATCGCTACAAAAACTAGCAAATAAAATACTATAAATTACCACATTTAAGATCAGTTATACAAATAATCATAGAGAATAATGTCTTTTCTATCAATTTTTTTAATCAGAGCTTCATCAAAAACATTTTGGTCACCATTTTTTGTAATTTTTGCAAATTTCTAGTTCATACTTATGCCGAAACTTGAAAATTTGGCCGTGAGTAACATTTTTGCTTTAAACATCAAAAAATAAGGCAAACAATTGTTTTTTATGTTGTTTGAAGAAAATGCAATGCAGGTCATTCTTACATTGCAATCACATCGCCCCTTCACGCTGTACTGTCGTTTGGAATGCAGTGATGGACTCATGATACTGATCGACTCATGATTATACAGGATATTTACAATTTCTGTGAAACCCCTATAGCTATACTGTGTTAGTAAATCTGCACGATAAATTAGGGCGCTCCAGTGAAAATGAGACAAATCTGTTCAATATACGTATTTCAACAGTTCTAAAATAAGTTTAAATGTTATTTAGAAGTATTTTATACATAATTTAGGGTTCATGTTACCGTACCATGTCATGCTGATGTGAAAAACAACACCACTTTGTAAAAATCATCAGCTGAGCTATAGCAACATTGTTGCGCTTGTTTTCTTTTGTCTTCAAAAGTCAAAGGTCATGGACACCCACAAAAATCTCCAAGACCACCTGTAAGTTTTGCATAACTTATAACCCCATTTTAAAGGGAAAATGCAGTCACCCAGTTTAGTGTCAGTCGACAGCCCCCTATCATTTTCAGTTTGAATATTTTTTGTCTTAAACGTCAACATTTCTATAAGAAATGCCAAACGTATGGAGCTGAATGGGTCAGCCCCCCGATCTTAGTAACCTTCCGACGGCACCGAATTTCAATTAGTTACAGTGACCTTGGCTATTGTTTATCATGTGGCCATATCATTGTAACTGAATTAAATTCATGTAGAATAACTGGTGAGTCAACATCTTAATATTAATGGTCTGATATATCACGAAACTTAGTTTGAAGTTAAGACAGGAGATTTTTAAGATTTAGCTGATGTTTTAAACTACGGTTGGGCGACTGCTTATTCCCTTTAAAGGTCTAGTGACTTGCAACCAGAAAGCTCTGTTTCAATTAATTTAAAGGTAACACTTTAAAATATGCCAATGGCGATGTAATTAATTCATTATAACAAACTATTGTGACTATTTAACTTAAAAGTTGCCTGTTTAAAACTTTAAATATCCTAATTCAAGATCTACTCCCATCTTCTTTGTATCTTTTTCCCCTTGAAAAATATAATTATTTTTTCAAAGATTTTCAATTTCGGAGATTGGACAGGTCGGGCTACTATTTGGCCATACAATAGTAATGATGCATAATGTATTGCCCAGTGTCAGTATTTATTTTGCTAACATGTACCCTTGTAAATTATCTTTTTAATAGTTACCGGAGAATTAATGCTGGGTTGTATAGTACAGGTTGACGTTTTACAAGAAGACAAGCGTCACTTCTAAACCTGACCCCTCAGAGCATAGCGCTATATAAATGATATGATTCCTTGAATTGAATATTACATAAAAAGGATAAAAAACAAACACATGCATAGTTTGAGAAGCTGTTCCTTCTAAGTCATGTATTTGTATCAGGTTTTTTTTTTTTTTTTTTTTTTTTTTTTTTTTTTTGGGGGGGGGGGGGATTTTGGATTAAATGGACATCATCATGAAAAATACTCTTTTTTTGATGGTTTTATCATTTTAATGGAGATTTAGCGGCTATCTTCTACATTTTCAATACTATTAACGGCAAATAGCAGGGGCGTACCCAGGAATTTTCAATAGAGGGGGCACAAGGTTTGATTGATTGCTGTCCTGGGGTAGGGGTATGAGAGGAGGGGATGTACCCCTCTGCTTTGGAAAAATTTTGCTTTTGGAAGAGGGATGAGATGCAAATTGGTGCTATATTTGACACATTTTTGAAGCATTTTCCTTTTTCGTCTCAACTTTTTTTCCCGCATGACGGCCAGTAGGGGAGGCGCGCGCCTGTTGCGCCCCCGCCTGGATCCACCACTGGCAAATAGGCTGAAATGACATTTCGGAATATGATCATTGAGATCTTAAAGTGTCACTGAATTGGTCATTTAGATTCGTTTTATCTCCAACAGTGAGTGCACTGACCTACAAGTAAGCAACATAACCACCTCTACTATTAGGGTCTATATTACTCAGAAAACACACGTCTGCCACGTCGTATTACTTCCTGCATAGACTTGCGAGTTGCCATGACAAAATATTGAACCACAAAGGGGGAATTTCCGGTTGCCAAGCTACACCAAAAATTGCAACCTTCAGTGGGCCTCCAGAGGGAGATAAGTCACAGAGATCTTTTACAGTACAAATTCCACCTTGTTACGGCTTGTGGTCGCGAGTCAAACCAATAACAGCGAAAGATCACAGAAGAACGAGATTAAAATTCAACAACTTAATGATTATTTACAATCTCCTTATCTCACTTAAATTTACAATAATTAATTAGACTTACTCACAATCCTTTAATTAATATTTGCCTGGTCTGGTCCAAGGGCTGGTACTGTAGTGCATGCACGTTGACGATGGTACAGTAGTAGACCTGCAGCGTGCTGTAGCGTAGGAACTGGTTCCACGAGCGAATAACGACAAGGCTAGGTAGGCGATGGATGATAACAACCTCAATACACAGTGTAGAAACGGCGTAAGGCAATTTTTCACAAGTGTGAATTGTCAGTGGCTGGCCTCATATGATTCAGTCAACAAACGGACAGCAGAATAACGTCTGGACTCGATGGTGTCTCTCGATGAAGTATTAGGGTATCTCTCAATGTCTCTCTCCCCAAAACAGTTGTTGAACTGCCTTTTATATGCTAGGCTTTTATTCGAGAACTCTCCAGAATTTAACAGAAACTTCTAGTGTACACAGTCCAGTAATTACGAGAACGTTCCTTAATAGAAACTTCTAGAACACACAGTAGTTGAATAACGATAATTGCAGCTTCTTCGAAGTGTTGCCAGGTCGCTGCTATAATTGGGACATAACGTAAACAGTTCTCACTTCTAGACAGTTCTAGAAAGGCTGCGTTGAAGTTGAATTCTCTGGAACTTTCCATTCGCTCGTCGATGGATTCAATCCGGTGTTCCTGACGGGTCGTCTTGTAACACTCCCCCCCTTGAAAAAGTTTTGGACGTCTCGGACAAAACTTAACTTACAATATTTACAATGTATAACTTTACAGTAATAACTACAGTATGTATATTATGTAGTCCAATATTCAATGGAAGGTATAATCATAACATACAACTTGTCTTGCTAGGTGATGATACATGAATACAGTAACATCATCAATACACATTGTGCCATAGTTAACACAAAATTTCAAAACTTACAGTGAGATTTTCAACATACTGCATCAGATCAAATTCTTGACAAAGAGTCTGGTACAACATTGTCTTTCCCTTTAATGTGCTTAATATCTACATTATACGATTGCAGAAATAAACTCCACCTCATCAATCTTTGATTTTTGTTCTTCATCTTAGATAAAAATGTCAAAGGGTTATGATCAGTGTATACAGTGATAGGGAAACTAGTAGTTCCCAAATAAACATCAAAGTGTTGAAGACCAAGTATCAAAGCTAAAGTCTCTTTTTCAATTGTTGAATAATTTTTCTGGTGTTTGTCAAATTTCTTAGAATAATAACAAACAGGGTGATCAACACCATGCTCATCAGCTTGAAGCAAAACTGCTCATATGCCATTGTCCCTGGCATCTACTGCCAACTTAAACTGCTTCTCAAAATCTGGAGCAATCAACACTGGTGAACTCATTAGTGCCTTTCTCAATAATTCAAATGCTGCTTGGCAATCATCTGTCCAATCACACTTTTCATTTTTCTTTAACAATTTTGTCAATGGTGCAGCAATGTCAGAGAAATTCGGACAAAAACGTCTGTAGTAACCAGCCATGCCTAGGAAGCGCATGAGCTGCCTTTTATCAGTTGGGGCAGGGAATTTGTCAATGCCCTCAACTTTAGCCTTAATTGGTCTAACTTTACCCTGACCAACCACATGCCCTAAGTACACCACATGGGCACAAGAAATCTCACTTTTGACCAAATTGACAGTCAAATTAGCTTTGGCAAGCTTGTCAAATAATGCCTTAACATGTTGTACATGTTCATCCCATGAGTTGCTGTATACAATAAGGTCATCAATATATACTTCACAATTTTCTAAATCTGACGTAAGGTTAAAGGTCATCTGAATTTTTCATACCAAACGGCATAACCTTATACTGAAATAACCCATCTGGCGTCACGAATGCCGAGATTTTCCGAGCCCTCTCAGTGAGTGGTATCTCCCAGTACCCCTTTAGTAAGTCAAACTTTGACACATACGTAGCTTTCCCAATCCTATCAATGCAATCATCGATACGGGGTATCGGATAGGAATCCGTTCTTGTGACTGCATTCACCTTTCGGTAATCAGTACAAAATCTGTACCCACCGTCTGGCTTGGGGACCAATATACAAGGGGAACCATTCACTATTACTAGGTTCTATAATGTCATGGTCTAACATATACCGAACCTCATCCCTGAGATGTTGTCATTTTCGAGGGTTAACTCGGTAAGGATGCTGCTTGATTGGTGTGGCATCTCCCACATCAACATCATGTTCAATCAAATTTGTCCTAGTAGGATCATCTGAGAACAAGCATGCATATTCATAGATTAATGATTTCATTTCTGACTTTTCTTTGTGATCCAGATGACTTAATTTCTGGTCAAGATTTTTCAACACATCAGAATTTTGTAACTTAATACACATGTCAGGAACATTATTAGCCTTGATTTCATCATTACTGAGTTCATGATCAGTATTGATAATACACACTTGATCACCTGTATCATTAGTGTTACTATTTACATCATGTACACTTTCATCCTTAGAAATGTCACAATCTTCTCTTTCATAGTATCTCTTCATCATATTAATATGACATACTCTTCTAGATTTACGCTTGTCAGGTGTCAAAATGACGTAATCTGTGTCACTAACTTTTCTTTCAATGACATAAGGTCCTTGAAAGCGAGCTTGAAGTGGCTGACCAGAAACAGGCAAAAACACTAGCACCTTATCACCAGGCTTAAACTCTCTTTTCACAGTGGTCTTGTCGTACCACGCTTTCATTTTCTTCTGAGAGTGCCTCAGATTTTCCTGAGCAAGTTCACATGCTCCATGAAGACGATCTTTAAAGCGGGATACATAATCAAGTAGATGTATGTCTTCACCTGGTTCTGATAACCACTTCTCCTTTAACAATTTCAATGGTCCACGAACTGTGTGTCCAAAGACAAGTTCAAATGGACTGAACCCAAGTGACTCTTGTATAGATTCCCTGGCAGCAAACATTACAAATGGAATGCCTTCATCCCAATCTCTCTCATTACCATGACAATATGTCTTTAACATATTCTTCAATGTTTGGTGAAACCTTTCTAAAGCCCCTTGGCTTTCAGGATGATAAGCCGAAGACTTAATTTGGTCTATGCCTAACTCATATAACATCTGCTGGAATACAGTTGACATGAAATTAGACCCTTGATCTGATTGGATCTCTTTAGGCAACCCAAACAATGTGAAAAATTTAAGTAAAGCTTGTAAGACTGTCCGAGCCTTAATATTCCTCAGAGGTATTGCCTCTGGAAACCTCGTAGAAGCACACATAATGGTTAATATATAGGGCCTACTGATGCCCTGCCCTACTCTTAGGTAGGGGACCTACACAATCAATGATGACTCTACTAAACGGCTCTTCAAAAGCAGGAATTGGCTTTAAGGGTGCAGCCGGAATATTCTGATTCGGCTTCCCAACCATTTGACATGAGTGACAGGTCTTACAAAATTTGGCCACATCACTTTTAAGTTTTGGCCAATAAAAGTGATTTAGAATTCTGTGGTAAGTCTTATTGACTCCTAGGTGCCCTGCAAAAGGCATTTCATGAGCAATACTCAGTATTTCCCTTCTATGAGTCCTAGGTACCACAGTTTGATGGTAAATTCTCCACTCTTCATCTAATGGTGCATCAGGTGGTCGCCATTTACGCATCAAAATATTGTTTTTAACATAAAAGCAGACTGGGACGTCTTTAGATTCATCCTCAGTGAGTGCACCAGCTATTAATGGCTGAAGCTCTTCGTCATGTTGTTGTTGGACTGACAACTGGTCTCTGTGGAGTGTGTCAGACATTTTTGATTTTTCCTGTTCTACCCCCTCACTATGTGTGGGGTCAGGAGACTCACAATCCTGACTATCATTAAGATTAGTCATAAAAGATTGGCTGAGATCATACCAAGAATCTTCACTTCCATGAATATTTTTACTAGAATCTTTTTCAGACTCTGACTCCTCTTTTGGGAGTGTTGTTCCATTTTTAGGAACTAATTCCTCAATTTTAGAGGGCGGATGATTAAGTTTATCATCCTTATTTTCAGAAATCATACCCTCATTTTTAGAGAGTGGATGTTTAAGATTATCATCCTTACATGATTCCCTACTTGTTCCACTTTTGGGAACTGTATCCTCACTTTTGGAGGGTGGATGTTTAAGATTATCATCCATGGCGAGCTTTTGTGACATAGCTCTAGTGACAGCACAGGCAGGGAATAAATTTGGAAATTCCTTTTCTAATTGCTCTGTGTTGTTATAATCACATGGTTTATCTGTCAAAATTGCATTGGCTACTACCTTTCCACCAGCTAGGTCATTGCCTAGCAACAGAGACACCCCCTTTACAGGTAGAGTAGGTCTGACCCCTACTATGACCGACCCAGAAACTAAATCTGACTTCAAATTAATTTTGTGGAGAGGGACAGAAATAAATCCACACTCAACCCCCTGAATTAGTACATTTGCCCCTGTGGAAGTAGAGTCCGATAATGGCAAAACTCCATCAAGAAGCAACGACTGAGTTGCGCCTGTGTCACGCAAAATTTTAATTTTGACGGGTGGATGAGCTGAATTCCCATCTAGGGAAATAAACCCCTCAGACACGAATGGAAGGTATTCTTCCTTAATTTGGTCTTTAGAATTAGGCCGTAAAGTCACGACTACCTCAGAAGAATTCTCTGCATTGGCTAAGGCATTAGAAGCTGTTTCAGTCTCCTTTAATTTTGCCAATTTGAAGCAATTTGCTGTTGTGTGGCCCTTTTTGTGACAGAAACCACAAATTATAATGTCTTTAAAGGCAGCTTTGTTTGAGCTGACCTGGTCGTTCTTTTGACGACTTGAATCTGGTTGTTTTTTACCAGAATTTGTTGGAGAGATAGAACCAGACTGAGATCCACTGTTACCTGTTGTGCCACTACTATTGCCATATTTCTTATTTGGCCTACTAAACTGACCCTTGTTTTGAGTCTGACCCACTTTACCAAATTTATGGGTAAGTGCATATACTGATCAGCCAAATTTGCAACTTCCTTCAAGTTGTCAGCCTTATTTTCCTCAAGGTGAGTCTTAATGTCACGTATGTTTGTGTATCCGCCTTACGATACTTTCTAAATTTTTGGCGATAAGCTTCAGGCACCAATTCATAGGCTTGTAATATGGCCTTTTTAACCTTATCATAATCCATGCTGTCCTCTATTGACAGAGCGGAATACACTTCTTGAGCCTTGCCTGTGAAATTACTCTGGATGAGTATGGACCATTTATCTCTTGGCCATTTTAGTTGCTCACCCAGCTTTTCGAAATGATTAAAGAATTTCTCCACATTATCCTCCTGAAATTTGGGGACAAATTTTACGTGCTTAGAAACATCGAATCCCCCAGTATCCAAGCCTATTTTAGGGTCTGAGGCTTTTATGACCCCTAACTCTAGTTGCTTCAACCTAAATTCATGTTCTCTTGCCTCTTTTTCCCTTTGCATTTGTATTTCTCTTTCCTCTTTTTCCTTTTGCATTTGCATTTCTCTTTCCTTTCTTTCCCTTTCTCTTTCCTCTCTTTCCATTTCTCTTTCCATTTCTTTTAATCTAATCTCCTTATTCATTTCCATTTCAAGCCTTTTCAGTTCAAATGTGTTGTCAGTTGGCACAGTGATAGCTGTTTCCAATACTGTACTAGGTAGGATACTTTCATCCACAAGATATTCTAGAACATATCTTTTAATCTCGTCTTTCCGCATTAAAGGCTGAAATTCAATGCCATAATGTTTTGCGACCTTTACAATCTCAGACTTCTTTAATGAATCTAGTTCCTCGACTGAGGGACTAGCCACAAATTTATCTAAGTTGAATGGCATTTTGAAATTGTATCAAGCCTTCAACAAACAAATAAGTAGTCTGAGCAAACACAGGTGCTTACGAGTCACAACAGAATTTCTCGAATTTTCTAGTATTTTTCGTTCCCGGATGTTAGGCCACCAATTCTGTTACGGCTTGTGGTCGCGAGTCAAACCAATAACAGCGAAAGATCACAGAAGAACGAGATTAAAATTCAACAACTTAATGATTATTTACAATCTCCTTATCTCACTTAAATTTACAATAATTAATTAGACTTACTCACAATCCTTTAATTAATATTTGCCTGGTCTGGTCCAAGGGCTGGTACTGTAGTGCATGCACGTTGACGATGGTACAGTAGTAGACCTGCAGCGTGCTGTAGCGTAGGAACTGGTTCCACGAGCGAATAACGACAAGGCTAGGTAGGCGATGGATGATAACAACCTCAATACACAGTGTAGAAACGGCGTAAGGCAATTTTTCACAAGTGTGAATTGTCAGTGGCTGGCCTCATATGATTCAGTCAACAAACGGACAGCAGAATAACGTCTGGACTCGATGGTGTCTCTCGATGAAGTATTAGGGTATCTCTCAATGTCTCTCTCCCCAAAACAGTTGTTGAACTGCCTTTTATATGCTAGGCTTTTATTCGAGAACTCTCCAGAATTTAACAGAAACTTCTAGTGTACACAGTCCAGTAATTACGAGAACGTTCCTTAATAGAAACTTCTAAGTTAGAACACACAGTAGTTGAATAACGATAATTGCAGCTTCTTCGAAGTGTTGCCAGGTCGCTGCTATAATTGGGACATAACGTAAACAGTTCTCACTTCTAGACAGTTCTAGAAAGGCTGCGTTGAAGTTGAATTCTCTGGAACTTTCCATTCGCTCGTCGATGGATTCAATCCGGTGTTCCTGACGGGTCGTCTTGTAACAACCTGTCTATAGCCTGTGGGGAGTGATTTCGCTACCAACGTTAAATCTTTACCACACGTACCTGCATCTGAACTTAACTTCGTGACCGATAGTCAGCGATGACCTTTAAAGTTGAATGCACACAGACGACAGAAACTCGAAACACGAAACAGAAAACACGTTTCGTGTTTTCTGACGTGCGTGTGCGCACGGGCGTCGATTCGGGGGGGGGGGGGAGGGACGGGGGACATGTCCCCCACCTTTTTGAGAGGAGAGGACGCTAACACATTTGTCCCCCCCCCCAATTTTCGTGACCTGAAACTAAAAAGTTAGGTAACCAAAAAACTACATGTAGGCGAGTAGTGGTGAAGACATAGATGTTCTCAGAAAGTATTCCACATGGCTCTTTATCAGGTCCGTAAGCAGTAAGTGTAGCAATTCTTTCTATGACTTCAAAAAAATTTCGCGCGCTATGCGCGCTTTCATCTTCATCCTAGTTCTATCTATAGCTGTAACGCCCGTCATTTCAAACATATTGGATTTATTTAGCCTTAAAGATTCCACAAATATTGTAGTCGTGATTCTAGAGAAACACGAAAATGCAACGTTGCGAAGTTCTAACCCCTTTTTCCTATCTTTTGGAAGATTCCTTTTTCAACCTCATTATCGTGGCAAACATATTTTGCAGGGGCGGATCTAGGGTCTTTTCTGAGGGGGGGGGGTCCAACATAAAAAGGGCACATTCATTTTTTTTAAATTTTGGTTCCCATAAACGTCAGTGATTATACAATTTACGGCATATTGACAAAGAAAGGATAAACCAAGAGACATGCAAAAACTGGAATCAAAACCTGGAATCTAAACGGTGAAAATGCAAGGCGCGCGAAGCGCGCGAATTTTTTTTGGGTAAGCCTACACTTATAAGAATTTGTACTAATTTAAAGCTTATATAGAACAATTGTCCAGACAGTTAGGCCCTATCGAGCATAACTAGACTTTATTGTACTTCCCTCCTCGAGTCACTAGCCGTACCGTACGACAGACACAAGTGAACGTTAACCAGGTTTAACGAAATGCGATTCAATTTCCGACATTTACATAAATCCATGTATACATAATCCATGTATTTCTACTTGAAAAGGTGGAAAGGGTTTGTACTATATTTAGCTACAAGTATAACGGAACTGAGGAAGAGTGGACAATGCGTACCGAAAATTTTGGGGTTTATCCCAGAAATTACCCTTATGAAAGCCAAAATAAGTAAATCGACCATGTGTGGCGGCAGAATTTTCCCAACAGGAGGCCGGGCCCCCAACAGGAGGCCGGGCCATGTCAGCAACCCCAATTAGTTCCGACATTCCCTATTTCGAGGGGATGATGAGAAGGGCAAATGGAGGAGCCTCATTATCCTATGCCATTGCAGGCATATTTTGCATCATATCACTTAATACTTCAAGATCCGAGTTGCGCACTGATAGTGTTCTTTGAATCTGGATCGTGAAATTGAAAAGCGCGCGAAGCGGGGGAATATGTTTGATAGGCTAACACCTAAAACATATGACGAAACGAAAAAAGAACTGTGGGCTTGTAGACCGTATCGGGTGTAACATACATTTGTATCGAACCACCTGGACTACAAGATGAAATAGCCAAACTTTGCTCCGTAAGTCGCTCACCAACTGACTCTACCGCATGACAAACACACAAGAGAACACCAACTAGGCTTTGCGATATGGGATGAAAGTTACGAACTTTACATAAACTATGTATTCTGCCTATATGTTACTTGGTAAGGTGGAAAGGACTTGTGCTATCCTGCTTTGCGGAATGGAACTATTGAAGAAAGTAGAGTTACTCTACTGCGCGCGTAGCGCGCCGAAAATTTTGGGTTCTTATTAGAGAAATTATCCTCTTGAGGGCAAAAAACAGGTAAGCCGTCGGGGCGACTAGTTGTCGTCGGGGACTGCATACTTTCGACTAGGACTCCCCGACAAACCTGTAAAACTTCCCCGATAGTTGGCCAGCCTTCCCCGACGGGGGCATGAACCTTCCCCCACCTGGCGCCACCGCTATCTCGACCGGGGGAGGGGGTTAAAATACTGTATGTTGTGTTCCCTATATAGTTGCGGCGCGACTGTCAAAAATACTCTGTCAGAACAGATGACTGAAGTCGAATGTTTGCTTTTTATTTGCGACAGCAGACCGGTCATCGGTCCAAAGGCGTCAAAAAAATTGAACCGACTAACATTGCGTTATTTGACCTGGTGGTGATTTTATATAGTATTTTTAAAATGAAACAAAAGCCGATTCGTCCATTGCGACTTCTGGTCAACTCTTGGCTGTGGACTTTTAACTAAGATTGGCTTTTTATTCCCATCACTAGGGCAACACTAATAAATGAAGAGAGTAATTCCAGACCATGAATATCATATCGTGTTCATGAGAGGAGGGATACTAGCGGGTAGAGGGAAGGTTTCGTAGATGTAACGTTTAGGGAGTGTGAACAGATCAATATTTTGTTAGACCAAAAGACTAGCAGTGACCTTTTGGAATCAATATTAAAACTCAGTAGTAATACTTGCATAAAGCAGTATGACGTAATATCTGCGCGTTTTACTGCATTACTTTGAAAGCCCAAGCAGTGGTTCAAAGCGAAAAGTGATTAGAATGCCTGACTGTCACGCAGGCAGTGAGAATTAGAGTTAGATGAGGTTTTACGGCTCAGTTTCTAACCAACTGGTTTAAGTCGGGCCGGCAGTTGTGGGTCACTGGCATGTTTTTCCCTACTCCATTGCAATCAGTAAGACATACTGTAGTCACATTCTATGTAAAACGATTGCGCTGTTCGTGTTTCAGGGCGGGCAATATAGGCTACCATAGTCAAATATATTGCTGAAAGTTTCTGCGATACATAGCTAGACTTTTACGGGTGGATTGATCGATACTGGATGGGGTAATCAAAATCTCCACGGAACTGGACAACTGTCATTACCTGTCAAACTGTCGTGGTTTTTTTTTTTATTTTTTTTTTATTTTTTTAGGCTAGTGTGAAAAAAAAAACAATTTTGAAAAAGGGCAAATTGGGAAATTTGAGGGGGGTCCGGACGTCGGCGACCCCCCTCTGGATCCGCCACTGATTTTGTAAAAAAGACGATTTTTCAGTTTCGTCTGGGAGCCTTAATGAGTAAGATTAAGAATGCACTCCCCGACGAAGACCATGTAGTCGCCCTATCAAATTTCTTGGTTTGCTCTTAAGTAGGGCAGACTCTTCAATGATAACCCAAACTTTTTCAACTTTCTTAATGAAAACAAAAATATGAAATCTTTTTCACAATAACCCCAATTTTTGAACTGGCATCATTCCGGCAACCCATTGCATCTGTCGGGGCTTAGAGTAGTTGGCTCCCAGTCAGGACGCCTAGTCCCCATATCGGCATAACCAAGCACCTGCGCCTGCATTCCTTTGGGCAATGAAGTATACCCCCAATTTTCATAGTATACCCCCAAATATTGAAACATTTGGCACCATTTTGCATCTGGGCCCCATCCTCTTAGACTCCGGCGCACCAGGATAGGAGGGAAATTTTAGGTCTGATGACCCCCACTTCCAAAATCAAATCGACGCCCCTGCGTGTGCGTTGGACAAAACAGAAAACAGCGTTTCGCGAAACAAGCACGCTTATTTCGCGAAACATGTGTTTAGCTAAACAAGTGTTTCGCTGTTTACGTCCAATGCACACGGAAGTCAGCGTGAGAAAACACGAAACGTGTTTTCTGTTTGGTGTCTCGCGTTTTCTGTCGTCCGTGTGCGTTCGGCTTAATTCTTTGATAACGACTGTATCATTATTGTTCGAATGATGAGTTGGGGCGCTTAAAGCATACTTGTGATGATTTTCAGTTGATTCGGTTGGGCGTTCAGAATGATTCAAAGCTGTTTTTTCTTTGTTTAATATTTTCAGAATTGAATGAGGATCAATAAAGATCTTTCATACATTAAAGATCGGGTGTAAACAACTTTCTTGTCTTTCGTCGCCTCGCCACAAAAAATTCAATTTGCTGTGACCGGATGAAACAAATAAACATCTGACGGCAAACAAAGGCTAGCATCTGGCCAACATCTGGAATTCAGCTTAATCACGGATCCCTCTACAGCATTGTACATATCAAACAGCAACTCTGTCAATTAACCCTTGCTTTTGACATGTAAACATTTCGCTAATCGACAGTAATAACGCGAGTAACGATCTCGCCATCTTGGATCCCTCTACACGATGAGGGCGTTTGACTTCTTTTTAACTTCAAAACAAATTACGTTTTGCATGAAACAACGACCACTTTCCTATCATATTGACCTCGAAGTTCAACAGTGTGAAACCTAGTAGCTCACTAGGGATACTCACTTTTCTTTTAAGGCTATAATGAAGGCCTTTAGTTGTGTATATTTCGGCAAAAGTTTTTCACTTCAAATGATCAAGAATATCTAGTTAAGTTTTTCAAAGCACATGCCTTGTCCTTGCTAAAAGGTTTATTCCTCATAAGAAGTTGTTTTGAGAGTGACACTTGCCTAAGTTGTACAGTAGACCTACATGTGTGTTATTACATTGAAGTCTAGTTATGCAATGCAGAGTGAAAGTAAATGTCCAAGATTTTTTTTTTGAAAAAATTCAGAAGAGGTCGTAAGAGTAACAAGTGTTTTCTTGTAATAAGGATACAGATGCATAGTGTATTTTAAAGCTCAGTAAGGTGTAATTGCATTCACGAAAAGAAGTTTAAAAAAAATTGAGAACTTTAATTTTTGTCAGGAATTGTGGTCCCTTGAAAGACTGTCAAGTGGCATGAATTGTTTCTGGTAAAGGTTTATTCCTCATTAGCTCATTAGAAATTGTTTTGAGGGTGACATTTGCCAAAGTTGTGTCATGGAAGTAGCCTACTACCTATGAGATAGTACTTTCATGGTTGTACAGTACATGTGTGTCATTATACTTTGAAGTCTAGTCATGTAATGCAGACTGAAAGTATATCCAAGATTTGTTTTGCAAATTCAGGATTCCCGGTACTTCAAAAATATTTCATTTTGAAAGGAGAAAATTGTACACACATGTCATATAGTGTATTTTTGATTCCTTGCTGACGGCACTGAAGCAAGGAATCTATGCAATGCTGATGCTGTTGTGTGTGTGCGCACGCGCAATGCATTACTAATTAGCCTATCTATACCCATGTACCGTAGCTAACGTCATGGCACCGTAACTAGGCTAGACATGTGTCTTGTTCCAAATAGCAATTTGCCAATTACACAGAATTTTGAAATAGAATTTTGGTGTGCGTTTTTTGCCACTGCAGTGGAATGCCATTGGCAAAAGCGACGCGTACCAAAACTCTATCCCACATCCTTTTGTAATTCAGTGCTATTTGGGAAGGGTCTATTGCAAGATACAGGGCCGGATTTAACTTGGGGATTCGGACAGTTGAATGTGATGTGGACAGCTTGTATTTTATTATACCAACTCCCTTTGTCAAATTACCCCACAAAAAGTTCTTTGTCTAAAGCGATAACAGCATGACCCCAATCTAGGGCCATGTTGCATGGCAAAAGACGAGCATGTTTCAAAGCTAAGAATACTGATCCATAAGTATAAGACCTTAAATCCGGTCCTTTTGGTACTGATGTATATCAGGTAGCTTAAAGTGTACCTAAAGTCTGAAAATTCAAAAATATATATTTCAGAGCATGAAAACTGAATTCCAATGGTCCAATTCCCATCTTCACAGGACTTTCTTAAGCTGAGATATAAAATGTTGAAGTTTATTCACTCGATTTAAAAAGGTAGATTGCGCAATAATTTGTGATGTCATTGTTGTACTACTCAAATTACAATCTTTGTATTTCTTTGTTTTTCTGAAAGCCACCGCACCTTGTGCCAAAATGTAATCGCGTTCTTACTGCTTTGGGGTGACTTGACTATATAAGCCCTCTCTGTACAGCATGTCATGCAAGAAAAGAGGAAGCGGTCAAGGTCATATAAACATTTTTAATTTTAAAAGAAAACAAAGCATTTAATGTGAGTTGTACAACAAGAATGTCAAAAATTATTGCGCAATGAACTGTTTGGATTTAAGTGAATAAATTTTAACATTTAATATCTCAGCAATGGAATAAGCTATGACAATGGGAGTTGGACCAATAAGATTAATTTTGTAACCTCTAAAATATATATTTTTTGAATTTTTAGACTTTAGGTCCACTTTAAAGACCGTATAACGAATAACGTGTAACGAATTACGAAAAATAATGGAAAATTGAAGAACGTTGACAAATAAGGAGCACATACCTCACTTTGATATATCCAGGAATGCAGCAGCCGTTTGGGAGGGACCCGCAGGACCTCGCCGACGTTCTTGATGCCATCGCCACTGAAGATGACGGTAGAAACATGATGCCACCCCAAATGACAGGTAAACATAGAAATAAAAGTAAGGGAGAACGCTAACACAATGCATCCATGCATGTTCAACCGGTGAAGCAACGAAAATTGTAAGGGCGCTTTCGTTGTACGGCAAAAGACCGGTTGATTGATGTGTCTCCGTACGTACAGTGTGCATTCTGCTGCAGAAGTTATAGCTTATTTTATCCGTTTTTCGAAAGATTAGGAGTAATTTTCACAACAAAAATAAGTCATGGTGATCATTCAATAGAAAAGGGGGGGTACCGGGATACAGGGCTTCAGTTTGGGGGGACTGCATTTTCCCTTTAAGTATTTTGTTTTATACTCCTAACTTGAAAACTTGTAGTTTCTTTGCCAATACTTGGGACAAAAGCAATGACGTGATATTTGCAATACGCGCAGATGCTCTGTTGCGGTACAACCAAGCCAAATCAGTGGCTTCAGTCCAGATCGGCCACGTCATTCTCCCTTACTTTTATTTCTATGCAGGTAAATTATGTTACCATCTTCTACAGTGCTCGATAGAAAAGTGCCGATAGTTGAATGCAGGACCGGGCATGACAGAATGGGTCAAGAGAGGGAGATAAAACTCTGATGTCCTGGTGGAATAATGGACCTGTTGCTGGCCTGCAAAAAAAAAAAAAAAAGAATTTTAAGATGGGGGAGGGGGTTATTAGAACTTCAGAAGGATTATTCTGAGTAGTTTAAAGCATTGCAGTAATCGATTTGACGGAGGAGGAGGCAGTCTAGTTTTGGTGTTAGCTTATACACTCGATGTCATTTGCATTTAATGAGCCCGGTTTTGCTAGTTTTTCTGGGCTTGATTTGGAGCTGGGGATGACCCTGGTGAGTAAATGCAGTGTCCCATTAGATGTCATGATAAAAACAAACAAACAAAGAATCTTTTGTGGTCTTCCATAAAGATCTCTGGCTGTGAAAATGAGATGGCAAAGTTAACCATTCTTCACATTGATTTTATTTCGTAATTCGTGACATCATGTAAATTTACATTTCTTCGTAAAGACATTACATTAAGGACCTTATGCATCTTATCATTTCTCTGTTTTGCTCAGATTTCCTATCATTATTTCATGTCAACAACAACGACCCCAGGCAGACCGGCGGTTATGTCCCTAACCAAGATAGTACTATCCATTCACCGCTAGCCCTGCCCCACCTACCGGCTGCTACCCAGAAAATCAAATCTCTATATACTCGCAGACCAATTAGCAACAGGTTAGCATACTGCAACAACAGCAACAGTGCCCCGTCTACAGCGAAGCGAGTGAACCTAATGAGGTAGTCATGAACGAATTACCTCGAGCAGACTGTCTTCCAGCAGGAAGGCGGCACTGGACCTTTGAGTATGGCGCGTTGTCATCCAGATTACTGTGGCCAAGAGCTTATAATGGTTTCATAACATTGCAAACCGTAAATAAGTGGAGTTTTAGGAGTTACGAGAATAGATAAACATTTTACTGTCAAGTCAAATGAAATCAAACTTACCACTTAAATTATGATGACGTCAGTTTTCAGAGGGGCGAAAAGTGTTTCCTTGTTTCTGAGGACTTTCTTCAGAAGTTTTTATGGGTGGGCCAAATAATGTAACATGACTTCAGTGTTACGTGCACCCAGAGCTGTTCAACATGTTGGGGCTACGGGTCTACATTGAAAGTCCTTATAGGCCTGTGCTACAAGAGTCAAAGTTGAGCTTTGTAATACCAGATTGAGCGAAATACTTATTGAGTGAACTGTCAAAAAACAAGTTCTACTGAAATATCAGGTTTTAAGTTCAATATTTTTTATTTCATTGAATGAATAAAATTTAAAACAGCTGACTTGGGATGAAAGAGCTGCATGTAAAATTTTTCTTTAGTTAGAAGTGTTACATTTATTATTAGTTATTTTATAAAATATTCAGGGTGGTGGGAAAAATCTTTGTTCAATTATATCGAAATAAGAAGAGTTTTAAAGCAAACGTGTTTCATATGTTTCTCAGAAACTCTGTGAGGCAGCCAATCATTTTTATAGGTACATATCTCTGTCGCAAGCTATGTTTCTTCGATCCAAACAAGTGTTCAATTATCTCATCCCCTATTCTATTTCTTATAAAAGAGTGAAAAATTCCCTTGTCGTTGATAAGTCCCAAAATTCTGATAAAAGTGGTTGGTCACGTTATCTGATAAGTGGATCAAATGGTTCACCCAGTATATGAATGGTGTCATGCTTTACTCCGGCCCGCTTCAAAGTAGTTTTCTGGCGACTGTCTTTCACTTGAATAACATTTCATGAATTGGATAGTAAGGTCGGGATGTGTACATGGACATGCGATTCAACCGAGTTGTCATTCGGTCTTTGTTTCCTCTAATCGGGATTAAGCAGGCATGTAGCCAAGGAGGGGGCGAAGGGGGCAGCCCCTCCTTGAGCATATTTTTTGTATTTTTTAATGATTTTTACGATATTGCTAGTAACTCAAAGTAAAAAATGGTTAGTCGCAACTTACAAGGCCTGGGAGTGTCATTTCCAGCTATCTGGGAGGCATTTTCGGCCAAAATGTTTTTGTACGCTTCGTGAACCTATGGTGGCGCTACGCTTAGATAGTTTGCCTGCAGGTTTCGCCCCCTCCTTGATAAATTCTTGGCTACGCGCTTGGGATTAAGACGAGGATTGCATTCTCTCGGCGATTTTAATATTTCGTAGAATTTCAAATAGTATTTCAAATTTAAACCCATGCTTTACCTCGTGATTTAATATCATTGTAAAAATGATATCATACTCGTTTAAATTTTAAGAAAAAATTGCATAAGACCACCAAATACCTCCACTTGACACGAGTTTGAGTTGCTCGTTTTCTATCGATCTGAAAAAGTCGTGTCAAAGCACATGAACATTTAAAGTGGATGTCATATCTACTTCAACAAGTCGACCAATAACCACCTTGGATCTTCCCAGTGAACGCGTCGTGGAGCCACCATTGATGACCGACAAGCTCGCTGGTCTGAGTTGGTCCATCCTGGATGCACTGGAAGGAGGGTAAGATGAAAAGTTTAAATGTTTATCTGTTACAGTACTAGGTTGCTTCTTTGTCGTCTGATAAAGTGAAACCTAACACTTCTGACACTATTAAACCCTTGATAATACCTGTTGCATTTCGAGTTCCCCGCACAGAGATTGAGTCCGTGGCTAGCTGTAGGAGAATTCTCATGTATCCATCATTTAGCAGCTTTCTTAAATAACATTGTGAAATTATGTTTTAAGGGGGTTTGGGGTATGGAGACAAACAAAAATGCATGCAGAAACTTGGCCCAGAAGAGGGCCCCGTCATTTCGACACTTGCTTTTCTTTTGTGGTATTTTTATTACCATCGTTTTTCAACACTAAATTTTTTAGAAGAAAGTGGGCCCTACAGATCGGTTGTTTCGATCAACATCTGACTTGGCCCCTGACAGACATTACTCCCTCCTCGTAAATTTGAAACGAAATGAGCCTCATTTTATTTTTTGCTCCGATGAGTGGCCCCCTGAGATGAGTATCCGTAGTTAAAGTTTGACCAGTACCACTAATCCAATTGGTTTTGTAAGAAAGCTTCATAATTTCAGCTGTAGAAGCCATATGAGTAGTACTGGCAATTTGGCAAATATAAGTTGTAAGCAGGTGCGGACTGGGTGTTTGAAGCCGCCGCGGCAATCGTAAATTAACAGTCGGTGACCGGCCCAGGTAAAGGATGCTTTTGTCTTTAATTGGCGGTTACTGGCCCAAAATTACGCCAAACCCAAGCGGCCCGGGTGGCGATTGTCACACCGCTAAAACGGCCCGTCCGGCTATCATTTTAAGTATATTAATATGGAAGCTAAGGCTATCAAACGGCAAAATTTCACTTCAAGCCAACTCAAGATCTCAGAAACGGGTGCATGATCCTCAAGTGAAAAAATTGCACTCTCGAATATAAAACGAGAAGGAAAACAAAATGCCCTACTTAAATTAACAGTTGGTAGCATCCATCAAGGTCTCTTCCAGTGTGTGAGAGACAATCACTTGACCATTCCTATGTACCTGCTGGTTGATTCCTTGCCGTAGGCAGGCAAGGAATCTATGCGATGGTGATGTCGTGTGTGTGTGTGTATGGGTGTGTGTGTGTGTGTGTATGGGTGTGTGTATGTGTGTGTATGTGTGTTTGTGACGCTGCTTGTAATCGCGATATCTCAAGATAGGATTGACCGACACTTTTCATATTTGGTATATAGATTTGTTATGTTAAGAGGAAGAACCCTATTGTTTTTGGAGGAGGTCGAAGGTCATCGGAGGTCACCAGAGGTAAAAAACCGAAAACCTTGTAATCGCGTTATCTTGAGATAGGGATGACCGACACTTTTCATATTTGGTATATAGATTTGTCATATTGAGAGGAAGAACCCTATTGTTTTTGGTGAAGGTCAAAGGTCATCTGAGGTCACCAGTGGTTAAACTGTGAAACCTCGTAAACGCTTGTACACACGATATCGTGAGATAGCAGTGACCGACACTTTTCATATTTGGTATATAGATTTGTCATGTTAGGAGAAAGAACCTATTGTTTTGGTGAAGGTCAAAGGTCATTTGAGGTCACCAGAGGTAAAAAGCCGAAAAGCTCGTAATCGCGATATCTCAAGATAGGAATGACGTACACTTTTCATATTTGATATATAGGTTTTGTCATCTTGAGAGAAGGAATCCTATTGTTTTTGGTGGAGGTCAAAGGTCATTTGAGGTCACCAGAGGTCAAAGACCGAAAACCTTGAAATCATGATATCTCGAGATAGGAGTGGCCTGTATGGATTTGTTGTGTTGAGAGGAAGAACTGTATTGTTTTTGGTAGAGGTCAAAGGTCATCTGAGGTCACCAGAGGTCAAAAACAAAAAACCTTGTAATCGCGATATCTCGAGATAGGGATGACCGACACTTTTCATATTTGGTATGTAGATTTGTCATGTTGAGAGGAAGAGGCCTATTGTTTTTGGTGAAGGTCAAAGGTCACTTGGGGTCACCGGAGTTAAAAAGCCGAAAAGCTCGTTAATCACGATATCTCAAGATAGGAATGACAGACACTTTTCATATTTGGTATATAGACTTGTCATGTTGAGAAAAAGAATGCTATTGTTTCTGGTGGAGGTCAAAGGTCATTTGAGGTCACTAGAGGTCAAAGACCGAAAACCTCGAAATCGCCATATGTCAAGATGGGAATGGCCTATATAGATTTGTCATGTTGAGAGGAAGAATCCTTTTGTTTTTGGTAGAGGTCAAAGGTCATCTGAGGTCACCATAGGTTAAACTGCGAAAACCTCGTAAATGGCTTGTAATCGCGCTATCTCGAGATAGCAGTGACCGACACTTTTCATATTTGGTATATAGATTTGTCATGTTGACAGGAAGAAGCCTTTTGTTTTTTTGAAGGTCAAAGGTCATTTGAGGTCACTGGAGGTAAAAAGCTGAAAAGTTTGGAATCACGATATCTCAAGATAGGAATGACCGACACTTTTCATATATGGTATATAGATTTGTCATGATGTAAGGAATAACCCTATTGTTTTTGGTGGAGGTCAAAGGTCATCTTGGGTTACCAAAGGTCAAAAAGCAAAATTTCCCAAAAAATCCCAAGATTGTAATCTGGCATCACTGGGGTCAAAAAGCAACATTTCCCAAGAATTCCCAAGATTGTTATATGGGGTCACCAGGGGTCAAAAAGCAAAATTTCCGAAAAATTCCCAATATTGTTTTATGGGGTCACCAGAGGTCAAAAAGCAAAATATCCCAAGAATTCCCAAGATTGTAATCTGGTGTCACTGGGGTCAAAAATCAACATTTCCCAAGAATTCCCAAGATCATCATCTGGAGTTATCAGAGGCCAAAAAGCAAAAGCAAAATTTCCCAAGAATTCCCAAGATTGTTATATGGGGTCACCAGAGGTCAAAAAGCAAAATATCCCAAGAATTCCCAAGATCATGATATGAGGTCACCAGAGGTCAAAAAGTGAAATTTCCCAAGAATTCCCAAGATAGTCATCAGGAGTCACCAGAGGTCAAACAGCAAAATATCCCAAGTATTCCTAAGATCATCACCTAGGGTCACCAGAGGTCAAAAAGCAAAATTTTCCAAGAATTTTCAATTAAGATCCAAGATCCATTGGATTTGAATCCCTTTCAAGACACTTCAGATTTTCTTTTTTGTTATATTTGGTGGGGTTTAAAGGTCATGTGAGGTCAGCAGAGGTCAAATTGTTAAAACATAAAATGATGTAGTCAAGAAAGATAAATTTGAGGGATAAACCTCAGTGCAACAAAACATCCCCATTCGGCAAGGAATCACTAAGCCTGGGCTTTCTGGTTCTTAAAACCTAATGTTTCTTTTATTTTTCCACAGTCTCACTCTGCAAGTCAAGAAAAAAGTGTATTTACGTGACGAGGTTCTGTCGCAGCGCCCTTTTCTGGAGTTCATCTCTTCAGGTAGCATACCCTCAATAATTCCTCCATTGACTTACACACTAATTTGAAAAAGTAAAGTGCCCTCTAAAACCTTGTAGAAGTTTTCGCCAGGTACAAGCTACCCCTCACAAGAAAGCTGACAAGTTGGCCATTCATGGCAAATTCAATTTACCATGCCATGACCGTGACGATTTTTTTGCTAGCGGAGTTCAAAGCTTTCGTACCTTTTCCAAGAGCCTTTTTACTCAGTCAAAGCCTTATATACAGCCGCCAGCTTCTAAGCCCATAATTTCCCCCCAAATGCTTCAATTGACCCCATTTTGCCACCAGTAATACTTTATCTATTCTGCTTTCATATCAAATTGACAAAAGACACCATCCTATTTGGTAACATATCACAAAAGTTATCCCAATGTCTCTTATTGGTGTTACTTGTGAAGGAGAACAAATGACGCTTTAATATTGAGTTATTAATAGGGGCGTGCTACCTTCATCCTCACAAGATCGAAAGGTAGAAACGTTACAAAGAGACCGTCGTATTCGACCTGGTCGGATTCAGCAATCGCATCAAAAACTACGTTTGTCGTCACGGCGATTCGCTTCCGCTGCCTGCGGTTTACTTCGGTGTTGCTCAGAACTGGACAGTCAACTCCCCCCCCCCCCCGAAAAATTGTCTCATCTCCATTGTAGTGCGTCCTCTCCGGTCTGTAGAACAGCTAATAACCGTGAACAATCAAGCCAAGTCCCTTCCCTTGAGCATACACAGTGGTATGCTTCATTTCTCAGGAGCTAGTATCGATAGACATAGCTTTGAGGACTACCCTGCTGAAATTTCAGCTGCAGGTAACTATCCGTTTGATCCCATGACTGAGGAAGTATATTCATTCAGAGCGAGGGAGATTCCCCATCGCCATAGATACCTGAAGTCAAAATGGTTTAGATGGAAAACATTTTAAATAGATTTCTTGCGAAAAGGAAGAATGCTTTGAAAACTATCCTAGAATGATGCACGGTATCGATTCCGGTTACCAGGAGGGAGAGATTTTGACATAAGTACAAAATATCGTTTCTAAAAAACATGTAATCAATAAGTGTTAATTTGACACCATTTTGTTTTATTTATTTCAAAACTACTCGTTTTTAAGGATCCGTCGTCACCAATTCAAAGATATGAACCAATTTATTCTAATCGACGAAGGAAATCCAAACCCAATGACGGAAAAACAAAAAGGTTTCCTTTTGTTTAATTAAAATGTCGTTTGAATCTTCTATAACTGAAACGGTTATTCAATAAATTTGAAATGTTAAGATAAAGTAGTTATAGAAAACTTTGTTTCAGAACTCGTAATACTTGAAACGAAATTTTTTGAGCTAAAAGAGAAAAATAATGCTGGTCATTAAGTAAAAAATGTGATAATGAAAAACGGAAAAATCATTCGTATGATGCCTTAATTATTGTGAGTTTTAGCATACGTGTGGACTTATTAAAAGAGTAAACATAGCTCGATTCATGGGCGGCGATCTCGGGGGACATGTCCCCCCAATATTTGAAAAATCACCGATTCACTTTGATTTTTTACACAGTAAATAATTTGTAAAATGAGCTCATGTCCCCCCTAATATTGAGAACAAATCGCTGCCGTTGGCTCGATTATAGCAATTACTGTAAGTAGATGGTGGTCACTTCTCTCTTTTTCAATGATATATTGGAAAGTATCTAAATATGCAAAAACTCAAGCAAGATCCCTTAGTTCACTTCTTGAAATGACTTTAATACAAAATGTGGTAAAAAAAAAACTATCATATAAACTTATTATGGCAGTATATTCACTTCAACGGAATTGTCTCATAAACGGTAAACAGAGGCGTGGGTAAATGATACTTTCCCGTTGGGTTAATTGTGTCTTAATTAATGTAGGCAATATGTCGCAGTGCATGTTTGATTAATCGTTGCTTCAACGATTTACACAGCAAGTAGTGAGGGCATAGATTAAAAATTTTTAGCAGGCTATTAGCTACGGTCTTACCTTCGTAGCAGACTGCGTGGCAGATATTCTGATAAGTTGAGTGTCGTGGCTCTATTTGACTGGCTTTTTGAGTGGCATGTAGGTTTGTTGGGCAATTGTTAAGTGTCTCGATGCAGATTCTGAATGCAGATTTCGTCACGGAAATCTTATTTAACGACAAAATTTCGGCGCGCTTCGCGCGCATGCGTCCCGGTTTGCACTCCTTCTCATGACCATTAAAAGGTACACATGGAACTATTCTGATCACAACACTTTCCGAAAACAGACATACATCTCTAAACATCTGAAGGGGCCTCTCAATATGGGATCATTCAATCAGTGGCGTACGCAGAGGGGAGGGCCAAAAATTTTTACCGAGAGCTTCACTGAAGCCATTATCGGTATAGATGGTGCTTGTTAATACACTTATGACTTAAAAAGCATTCTGAAAACGCCCTTGCTAGTCCTTCACACGTTTGCTATACTACGATCAGCTCCAAAAATATCCCAAAGATAGCACCATTTTGCATCTAAGCAACCTTAAATTAACAAAAATTTCTCAAAGGGGAGGGCTACGCCTCCTCCCCTTAGACCCCTCCCCCAGGATGACTTCTTTATATAGTGACAATGACAATGACAACAGTTTATTTCCAGTATATACATCGTGTCAAAGGAAGGATCCCCACTGATGTATACAAACGCAGGGGGCATAAAAAGGAGCAATTTACGCGCCGCCACTGCAGTTAGCAAAAACATCTAGCCAGCCGGAAAAATTAGAATTCACTAAATTATGGACATTTTCCAGCCATATACGATCAGCTCCAAAAAATGCCAAAGATAGCACCGTTTTGCACCTAAGCAGCCTTAAATTAACAAAAATTTCTCAAAGGGGAGGGGGCTTGACAACACATTAATGTAGTGGCATCCCCACTGCTGTATACAAAACGCAGAGCGCATAAAACAAAGTGCAATTTACACGCCTCTACTCAGTTGGAAAAAGCATCCAGCCAGTCGGAATTTGGGACCTTCACACCCCCAAACATATCACCCTAGCAACGGGCCTGGTCGGGTCCCTGATCTTCGACAATGATCCACGCTGCGAAGCGTGGTTTCAGCCATCTTAAATTTGCGATGATTACTGTATAAGCAAAATCGTTATCATTTCAAATTACGCCTGGAAGAAGCAGGATTTTCTCAAGAAATGTTCAGAATGACCGCAAAAGCCGTCAAATTTAAGAACAATTACCCGGGGAGGACCAGCTCAGTCCCCAGCCTTCGGCGATCGCGGTTAAAGGCTTCGCCGGCCACAATTTCCTAAGATGCGGCCTCCACTGAAAATTACTTTCCTGGCACTTTAACAGCAGATGCCCTTGGCCATGTCCATGTAAAAATTACCAATAAAGCAAGTCTTTGTTTTTGAATTTTTTTAAGTATTATGTACTCTGTAACCTTCAAAATCGACACTACCCATATTTTTAACAAAAAGAAAAAAAGAAAAAAAAAAGAAAAAAGAAAGAAACACAAAAGAAAGAAGCACAGAGAGGGGTATAGGTTCCTATATCCTGCACTGTATGGAATGAATAGGGACCTGGGAAAAGTAGGAAAATTTGTTATGTAATGAACAATACTGCAGTTAAAACTAAAGAAAACAATGGGCTACAATTAAATACTTCAAACGCTGTTCCAACACCGTTTTCTTCGGCGCGCTTCCCGCGCACGCGTTAAAAATATTGTTTGGAGATTCGAGGTTACTTCATGTAGAACATCTTGCTTGTCATAGCTTCGTACCAACTCTTCCATTATAATTGAAACCACCAATGTCCCATGGCCGTACGCAGAGGAGGGGGAAGTTCCTTTAGAAATTTTAATAGCAAGATCTATATCACCATCGATCTGTGTAAATTAACCGACTTGTAAAGATTGTTTAGATGCAAGTTGTAAGGCACGGAAAGTGCCATTTTTGGTACCGTAATATTGGACAGGCGCTTAGCGAAGAGGGTGTGTGGGTGGAGGGGGGGGGGCAATAGCCTTACTCCTTGAGGATACTTTTCTTAGCTTTTCTATTACTTATATTGCTAAAGTCTCCAAAATGCGATTTTTGGCGGGCTTAGCGCACAAAAAACTCTCAGTTCTAGATCTCCCATTCTTATAATTAGTGTTCCAAAACCCCGGAAAAACCTTCAAAATAATCCATTCTTCACTCCTTCCTCAAGCCCTCTGAATTATCGATCACGGCCGACTGTCAGTCATACGGAGTGAGAATATACTTTAAAAAAAGTCAAATTGTGACTTTTGTAGTCTGTTAAGTACCCGCCTTATGTCACTTGAAGTTGAAGCTAAAATGCATCAGTGTAATGCCTACAATTTCGTAAATGCCACCACCACCACCACCACCACCATCACCATCACCATCACCATCACCATCATCATCATCTCTTTCTTCTTTCACAACTGTTCAGTTGGTAATCTTCTATGCTGACCTCGGGATTCTACCCTGATCCTGGGAGGTCCTGCACCTTTCTTATTATGCCGGTGTAGCAGGAAAAAGTGTCTTCTTTTGAAAATGTTTTACACTACTTCCACTTTTGAACGTCATTATACTTTTTGACAAATTACAAGTCCTACCATTTTCCAGAGGAGACATGATTTCCTTTTACGGCGCTTCCGAGAATTGCCTGTTTTGTCAATTATCTCATGGTTGTGCCACCTCGGTACCGCTTCTGCTTTGACATCCCACAGCTTCTGGATTTCGAGCTTCAAGTCCTGGTATTTTGTGACCTTCTCTCTTTCTTTTTCTTTGATGTTTCTGTCTAGTGGGATCACAACATCGATTATGAAGACTTTCTTCTCCTGCTTGTCTAGTATAAGGATGTCAGGCCTTCTTGCTGGTATCATGCGATCTGTTCTAACTTCGAAATCCCAGAGGATCTTAACCTCACTTGTTTCCGGCACTACCTCTGGTGTGTGAAGCCATGGTTGCTCTGGAATCGTGATTCCATAGTGCTGGCATATTTCCATGTGTAGGACAGCCGCTACCTTGTTGTGTCTTCGCAGGTATTCTACACCTGTCATCTGTTGGCAGCCCGCTAAGAGGTACTCTCACTCCTTCATCTTTCTGTCCGGCAAAACGTTGATATAAAATACCTTCAGTTTCCAACATTTTTGGGCAATGATTACTTGAATTCATTTGATTCATTTGCTACAACATCCACGTCCAGGATGTGCTCATCCCTTCACCAACATGGTGTACACTGCACCCTCCAAAAATGTTAGGGAATAAATTTGTCAGGTAATATTTTGGTGCGGAGGAAATTTCTTGAATTAATGTTATCTTACTATTACTATGCTAGCACACTACTAATTATTCCTCCACTGACTTACATACTAACTTTGGTTCGTTTCGTGGCCTCTGGACCCTTGTAGAAGTTTTCAACGGGCCCTAGCTACCCCCTCATATGAAAGCTCATGAGTAGGTCTGTCACAATGATTTCAGATTTGTGTACCATGACCGTTGAGACTTTGAGCTAGGAGAGCTTGTATCATAGGATGGTGATCCCTGTGTTTAATTTACTTCGTTCAAATGCCGTTTTGCATCGCAGAAGGATATATTGCAAAAAGGTGCCTGAAAATGATGAGCACTTCAATTTCTTTCCTACAGCTTACACATCACAAATTGAATACATCACTTCAGCAACATGGTCTATACTGCCCCCCCCCCCCATTTTTTCAAGGTGTTAAATTCGAAGGGTAATATCCTTCACGGGGATTCCCCATGAATGAGCGGTGTGCTACCGTAGTTATACGTTTCTTAAGGTGGGTTTCCACCATGAATTGTTGCTATTGACTTAAACACTAAAACGGGCCTTGTTACGCTGCCACTCATTCCTTGTCAAAGTTTTCAACGCCAGCATGTGACCCATCAATGCAAAGATCACGAGTTGGTTGTTACTGGCACATAAAAATCTTTGTAGCATGACCATTGACTTTTTGAGCTACAGGCGCGTAAATTAAAAACTTGTGATCCACCCCCCCCCCCCCTCTCGATTGTCACTCCTAAATATATGAGATATGTCTGCTGTCTTTCCAAAACCTCACAATCGGCTCAGGTGGTATCAATTTCAACCATTTTTGACAGCATAATTTGCAACTCAATTACTACGAAATGTATCTAACAAAGGATTCACTGCCCTCTCATAACAGGGTCAAAAATCAACCCAAACCAAATTTTAGGGACTACATCAGTGGTGTAGCCAGTTTTTTGTCGGGAGGGGGCAATATCACTAAGATTTATCCCAATTAGTGATCTGCTTCCTAATAATCAGTGTTCTCCGCAGGTCCCAATTTTGTCCGGGTGCTTTCCTCTGACCTGGCTGATGTGACTGATCGCTGTCCCGGAAGAGGGGTCTAAGGGACACCCCCTCCCGTTTGGAAAATTTTTGCTTATGTAAGGTGGGCTAGAGCAAAATGGTGCCACATTTGGTGCTAAATGTAAATTGAATACATCACCAAGATTTTTTTAGGAAGCTTTTTTTATCTTGCTTGTCTTGGTGAATTTTTCTTGAGTCCTACCTGTAGTTCAGAATCACAATGGGTGAAGTATAGTAATTAAGTGAACCCTGGTACACCTTTCCATTCATCAGTTCACCGCATTCACCACAATCAGATCAAGAAACATTGGAAGTATACAGTAAAAGGACAGAGTCCCTTGTCAGAGGTCCAGAGATCCCATGCTGTATAAAACAGATAGTAAAACATAACTAGTACAACTATAAGCATGGTGTCATCATTCCATCTCTGAAAACCTTAATGAGGACTGGTTGTGCCAAATAAGTAAAGTGTACTGGTTGAGAAATTTAAAATTTTACCAGATCATGCACAAATTTCACCTTGTACTCGCTTTCAAAATTTCCCTCAAGATTTTTCCAGAGGGGGCAACTCGCCCCCCCCCCGTCCCCCCTGGCTTCGTCACTGTACATGTAGAGGGTTCACCCTCCAGCTTAAGTGCAACTTTATGTAATGGTGGAGCGCCCCCTGAAAACGGCAGGGAAAACGCGGAGGGAGATTTGGTCAAGTTTGAAGGAACCTCTTGTCTTCTTTTACAAATTATCGCACCATGAAACGTGGACAATGGTCACTTATTGTTCGCAGATGCTTAGCCCTACCCCTAAGAAACTTAATCCATAGTTGCAATACAAGAAAAGCATTTTTAAAGTTTTAAAGTCGGTAATTTATGAATATTCATCCCAGAGTGGCTTTCCTGCAGAAACAAGAGTTGCTTTGGGAAGGTAGGCAAATTCGGTATCAATAAAGACAGGTCTCCCGTCCACATACGTAGCCGGGGGCCCTGTCTTTATTGATACCTGTGGTATCAAATGCTCAGGCGCGGATCCAGAAATTTTGAGGGGGGGGGGCCCAAGATGGAAAACCTCATGTGCACCGAAGGTGCACCACGAGCGCGAAGCGCGAGTCCCTACGCGTGGGGTCCAGGGGCCCGCGTTAGGGCCCCTGGCGGGGTCCAGGGGCGGAGCCCCGGTGGGGGTTCCAGGGGGCGAAGCCCCCGGAAGCTCTCGCAATATTGCATTTTAAGAGCACACAAATCGGCTCCAGTTCTTATGTCAGTGAGATTTTATACCTTTTCATGTTGCATGGAATTTGATGTGTATGGCTCTGTATCAGTTACTATATGTACCTACAGAAGTTACGGAGAATCTGAGTTATCTTAAAACTTACACGCCAACATTATGAGCCCGTGTAGGTAACTTGAAATGATTTTTGCCATAATAAGTGTTTTATTTTCGTTATACGGTATTCGGGTATAGGGCGTCAGCTGAAACAATTGCGCGCGAAGCGCGCCGAAAATTTGAATTTACATTTGAAACCATTGCTATGACTAACGGTGTCAATTCCCTTTATGTGTTTCTATCAATTAGAAAGTGGGTTCGATACTAAGTTTTCAGTTCTCATGAGAAGAGGAGGGTGAAAAAAATGAATATCAGTTGTTTTACATCCTTACAATGCTGACTCTGAAATCACGTTTATGCACACGAATAATTGGCTTATGGTAGAACCCCACCGATGAGTAATGCGAATACGTTTGGGACCTTATTGATAGTAAAAGGAGCAATTCAAGGCTAACAGTGCGCAGATCAAGCAAAAATCAAGAAATATTGAGAAAACTTTGCAAAAATCGTGAAAGATTTCAAATGACTTTTGGTTAAAAGTGATAAAAATAAATCCATCACTCAATAAAAACGTACCTGTCTCCCTGAGCGTAAACAATTGCGCGCGAAGCGCGCCGAAAATTTTCGGTATAGAGCCTCCCGGGAGCTCTGCATTAATTGTATACTGAAAAGGGGGACCAACAGGACTCTCACAACCTTACATCCATATGGGAGGAGAGATGATATATCACCGTCTTTATGGACTTCTGAAGGGTATACCCTTCAGAAATCTATGACCGATGGTGTCGGCGTGAGTTGGTGATTGGGGGAACCGCAGACAACTGCTAAACCGTGCCTTTTTAGGCAGTGGGATTTTGTATACACTATATACAAGAGTGGGAGAGCCTTTTCTTATTACTAAATGAGAGTGCAATCCCTGGAAGGGGTTAACCCTCCCCTCTGAGAAATTTTTGTTAATTTTAGGGGGCCTATATGCAAAATGGTGGTATCTTTGGGTCATTCTAAAGTGATTGTATGTTTAGAAAATGTCCACAATTTAGTGAATTCTAACTTTTGTTCGGGTGAAAGAGGGGAGTAAGAGACGGTTAACATATTGTCTTCAAACCTCATTTAGTCCCAGGAAAAATCATGGGCGTGGATCCATCTCCAAAAGTGTCTGTGTGTGTGGGGGACTTTTTCACATTTGTGAATCGCCGTCCTGGTGGCGTGGAAGAAGCAGTTGGTGGTAGCCAGAATTTGCGTCATGGGGAGGCAATAAGTTTTGTGATCTTCGGCATTGGGGAGGGGTCTAAGGGAAATTTTTCAAGAACTGAATGCCCTCAGATGCGAATTTTTGCAACAAAAGTGTAGGATTTTTAGGTTATTTTTCTTCTAAAAATTTCGTTTTCCTAGGCATAATTGCAGTCTGTTCCATCATTTTTGAATAAGTGAGGGGGACTTTTTGACGATGTCCCCCTTTCCAAAAAAGTGAGGGGGACGCGTCCCCCCGTCCCCCATGATCCACGCCCATGGGAAAATTGTACACGCAAATATACCTGCGTGGAGTCCACAGAAACATTCTTGGACTATAATAAAACTTTTCCTTTACATTTTAAAAGGATATCCAAGTTTGACAGAGAAAAGTATAGAGCCTCCCTGGAGCTCTAAATTAGTTACAGTATACAAAAGAGGGGCCAACGGGATTCTCACTACCCGACATCCATATGGGAGGAGATATGATATATCACCTTCTCTTTAGGTATAGCAAAATGGGATGATGGACAGGCAAAATTCGTTTCAGAAAAGATTTCCGTCATTATTGAACGTCGCGGTAAGATGTTTGGAAAATAAGCAACGGCAATTACGTACTTTCAGTCTTTCAAATCATGTGCTAGACTAGATTAGTCAAAGGTCCCATAATGATGAGAGCCCTACAGAGAAGGAGATGTACTTTTTAGAGAAATGTTGCATTGGAATAATTTCTTGCGTCATAGCTTTGTCAATGGTATATAAAATCGGGTTTAAATACTGTCGTATGCGCGCGAAGCGCGCCGAAATTTTGAATAAAATATTAGTTCATGACAGAACCTGCATTTCAGAACCTACATCGGACACTGTCACTTTCCCACCAACCTATGCTATTCAGAAACGAATCTTCTGACTGAGAATTCTTAAAAAGCACTTTTGCTCTTTTGTTCCCCCGTGAGTAGTTACCGAAAGCTATTGATAATAAGGACAACTCTGACACAAGGCTTGACGCTATAGCGGAGAGTGCGAAAATTTGGAATTTGTCAAGAATTTCCAAAACTTATGATAGTTTGAGAACAGTTTGTGAAAGAAAATGGATAGAACAAATAAACCAGTCATCAAAAATACATCTCACCCTACACCCTCCACAGAAATCTGTAGCTTAAAAGACTTTTGGGACCATTTTAAAAATTTTCAAGAATCGATGGGGGAGGGGGACACACGTCACCCATTGCCCACTGTGCCGACGCCACTGTCTGTAGCTTAAAAGCCTTTTGAGTTCATTTTAAAACATTTCAGACAGCTTCGAAATCGAATAGGGTATGCACGCCGTTACTTTGCCTGCAACAGCTGGTGCCACTGTGCACAATAGCACTTCACCTGACAGCTTGTCTTCTGTATTCATTCTGCAAGGTCTGTATTGCAAACTTTGCCTCTCAATCCCTCTAGATTACAAAAAATTTCACTCTTTAACACAAAATTGTTACTAAATTTCAGTGCAGCTAGCCGAGCCCATACTACATATGTCACGATGTTTACTTATTTAGATCTTAAGTCAAGGATCAGTACTCAGCTATTCACCTGTTTTCGAACATTGTAGCGCTCCTTTCGTCGCCAACCACTTTGAAAGATATATAAAGAGATAATCCAGCGATAGCTCCACCCAACCCCTACAGAAATAGATACTTTGAATACGTTCTTAGACACTTTTATTCATTTTTTGCTCTTAATTTTCCTTTCTCCTTTTCTTTTTTTTTCTTTTTCTTCTTTTTTTCTCCTTTCGTTTTTTTTTTCGTGGCGAGGGGGGGGGGGGCCCGGGCCCCCCAGGCCCCCCCCTGGATCCGCGCCTGCAAATGCTAATTACATGAAATATGGAATCCGTTTCATCTAAGAATGGGAGAAAATTCATAAACCTATTAGCAATTGTAACCGAAAAAAATGCTACGTAGAAAGGGGGGGGGGGACTTGGTAATGTACTAGGCTACATGCAACAGCCTGCAGTGACTTGATTTGGAAATTTACAGTAAGATATGATTAACAAAACGAAGCCCAATTAAGAAAAGAAAAAGTGGAAACGCAGAGAAGTAGACAAAAGCTACAAGAAGGAAGATATGCGAGAGAAAGCAACTGTAAAAGTCGACCGTTTCCCAACATTAAAACCGCAAAACGATTGAAACTCACTGCCCAGTCTCCGCGAGGACTTGAACTCACGTACATAACAGTCGAAGTCGAGCGCCATTTTTTTCTCTCTTTTATTTGGGAGGCAAGCCCACTGGCTCATCCATTGGAACTTTATTTACAGTATTTACAGTGTATACAATGATTGTTATAATTACAATATTCACAGTGTTTTAACAAAGTTGTACAAGAAAAGCGAAAACAATGAATTCAATCGATAGCGGATTGCCATAAGGTTGATTGAGCATGAACTCAAGTGCGTATTGACGGGCTTCTAATCAAGATACAGTAACACAGAAGTATTTAAAACAGACAGTAGCATGCAAATGGAATGGAAGTCGAGCGCCATACCAACTAAGCCACGACAACGCTGGTAGTCCAGCACACTATAATTGATATTAACAATCTAAAGTTGTATGTGACAAGTAGGCGTGCCGGGTGTAAGGGAGGGAGTGGGAGCTGGAGCGAGCACCCTTTTCACCTGCATCCTTAAATATTGGTACCCTACTTTAAATTGCCTGAAACAAGCCCAAATGATGTTGTTTCAGTATGCCTGAATGTTACACATTTTTTTGAATGTTTATAGCATAGCCTGTAAATGTTTCGTAGTTTGCCCTATAAATGACGTCAATAGGGGTGGGGGAGGGACGGGAGAAGTGGGGAAAGCCCAGGTAGCTGTGGTCTTGTCGGTCGCAAAATTTTCCAATTTCTTCGGAATAGAATTTAGTCGGGATAGGCCTAGTGGATACGATAAATGTGTAATCCCGACCCTGGCCGGGGATTGAGCAAGCCAGAAGTGTGGGGGGTGGGGATCCGTTCTTGACGAGGAACATGGCACCTAGCTGCCACCCATCTGGTGTCACCACTGTCCCGACGACGATCAGTCTCCCTGACTTTCAGACTTTCCTTGGTCTCAAAAGCAAAAATCCTTCAACTCGAACCAGGGGCGTAGAATTCTTTTCAACTTTGGGGGGATGGGGTGAATTATCGCAAATGTGGAAAATGTGCACGCGAAGCGCGAGCCCATGACGGGTGGGGTCCAGGGGCCCGCCTTAGGGCCCCTGGTGGGGGTCCAGGGGGCGAAGCCCCCGGAAGCTCCTGCATTTTAATGTCTCAGAAGTGCCAGGAAGACTGTTTTAAGGGGTTAATTTCAGTGGTAATGTTCTTTGGTAGGCTATTGGTGTATTCATACATTTAGGAAATGCTATTTTGAGCACAAAACTCGTTGATAAGCTGCACTGGATTGAAATTGTACAAGAACAGCAATGTCCTGTTAAGCTTAAAAAGGCAAGGATCAACATATAGGGTCATACCAGACAACTGTATTTTGAATTCGGAGATCATTACAAGACCTGCAAGTTGGCTTGAGATCAGTGACGTCGCTAGGGTTTTTTTTTTTTTTTGGTGATTGGGGGCACCATAGATGATGTCGTAATAATACCTCAGTTCCCCCAAGTCTGCGTAAATTACACCTTTATTTTTCATCCGTTCCTGCATTTGCATGCAGCAGTTTTGATTTTTCGTTTGTTATTACATAAAGGTGTCGTCCTGGGGAAGGTGTTCCCCCTCCCCTTGACAATTTTTTTTTTATTAATTTAAGGTCTTTTAGATGCAAAATGGTACTATCTTTGGGATGTTTTTGGAACTGATCATATATGGCCGGAAAATGTCCATAATTTAGTGAATGCTAGTTTTTAGTAAGGTAAAAGAGGAGAATATGTTGTCTATTTATTAAGAGACAGATACGTTGTCAACAAGTCTCCTGAAGCCCCCTCCCTTCTGTCTATTTTACTGCCTTCTATTTCGGGAAAGTTTTTACACAAAAATATGTGCGTGGAGTCCACAGAAACATTCTTGAGTTATTACGAAATATGTCCTTTCCTTCATTGTGCATTATGAAAGGGCATCTAAGGCTAGCAGATACCTAAATAGGACCTCCTGGAAGCTCTGTATTAATCATATTAATTGGGGCGGGGGGAGGGGGGGGGGATGACATAATGCGTATACTACCTGACATCCAAATGATAATATAGAGTATACGACGCCGAAAACTTTACAACTATCGTATTTTACTACTTTTGAACTAAAATCCGGACGAACAGCTGCCAGCAATGGAAAATGAGAGGGAGGGAGAGTATAGGTCCAGGGAGGTGATATTAGACCTCCCTGATAGGTGTAGCAAAAGGGGATGAAGGACTAATAAGAGCATTACAGTGTGTTGTTTTCGTCATAAGTGTATTAACAATCACCATCTATACCGATAATGGCTCAGCGCGAACTGACGAAGCTCTGGTAAAAATTTTTGAAAAATTTATAACGGCAGATACGTAGGCCTACTTTCAACCTTCTACATCATGCTACATATTATGTTGAAAGATTCCATATTGATGCGAGGTCCCCACAGATGTTTGGAGATGTATCTCTGTTCTTCGGAAAGTGTTGTGATCAGAACAGTTTCGTGTATTATTACCTTTATAATGGTCATGACATGGAGTGTAAACAGTGACGAATGATATTTCCACTACAAAACCTGCATTCAGACTCTACATCGAGACACTTTCAATTGCCCAACAAACCTACAAGCCACTCCCATAAGACAGTCTTTTACCTATTAATTCGTAAACTTTCAACTTTTTGCTGCTGTGTTTTTCCGAAAGTTGCTCTCGGAAGATATTGATAATATGAGTGACACTGACGTAAGATTGGAAGCGCGCGGAGCGCGCGAAAATTTTGATAGATTAATAACGATTTGCTAAAATTCTGATAGTTTGAGAAACATTTGTGATAGAAAGGGAAGCGAGATTGAAAAAATTTCTTACGAAAATGAAGAATAAAATATACTTTCCATCATGAACGTATCTGTAGACTGAAACATGGGGGGGGGGGATGATTGCATGGGCCATCCCCCTAGTCAAATGTTGGGGGGATATATCCCCCATCCCCCCGGGATTTACGCCCTTGACACATTTTCGTTGTCCTTCAGGTGCTGTAGAGTTTTGTCTTTACTTTCTTGTGACTTTAACAGGCTACAACTTTTCGAAGACTTCAAACGGACCAAAATCAAGTATACGAGAATCTATGCAAGAATAATTGCTGGTACACGTACCCGCTTTCTGAAGTTTAAATAAATGCTAAGACTTTTTCCAAAATCCTTACTGTAATGATATAGTAATTGAAATATCTACTGACGACAGCTTGTTATGAGAGCTAACAAAAAATTCGTTAACAACTCACACTGTGTGTTGGCAATTTAGCTTTTTTTTTCTTTTCTTTTTCTTTCAAATGCAGCACAAACGCCAGACAAGGCTATCCCGTGCTGTTGAACTAGGGCTAAGGGAGTCGGATGAATAGAATAACTAGCTATAACGATTTTGATCAAGGGCTAAGAGCTGGTTTTTAAAGCTGTCCACTGATGGGGCACAGCGAGCCTGTTCCGGTAATAGGTTCCAGCTAGGGATAGTTCTTGGATAGAGAGATTTCTGATAGCAAAGCTTGTTAGTGGAGGGATAATGGTATAGATACCTTCCACTAGTACGATCGACGGGTAGTCCGTCGATTAAGATTTGAAGGGTCAATAAGATGATTCCTTACATTACTTGGAAGTAATCCATGCGTTTCTTTATACATAACAACAAGACGAGCCCTAAATCGTCGAGTTTCAAGGCTGTCCCATTTAAGATCTTTAATCATCTCAGAAACACTTGATTGGCGACTGTAGTTGTTAAAGATGAATCTTGCAGCACGCTTCTGGACATTTTCTATAGAATTCTTTTCGGATTGGGTATAGGGGTCCCTTACCGTACTACAATAATCGAGAATGGGTCGAACAAGAGCAAAGTACGCTGCAGTCTTAGCTTCACGTCCTGCAGTGTTTCCTCTTTTAATTGAATTACCTGAAGTTTTGGTCACTTTCGGGAGATATTTTGAGAAGATAAAATTTTGGAAACCGAAATCATATGAAGCTGACATACATTTAAATAGATAAGAGATATGAATATGATATAAACGACTTGAATTTCGGGAAATGGTCATGCAGAATCCAGGAGAGGTGAGAATCATGGTTCGAGATGTAACTTAAATTATCACCAGTTCTCATTTTATTATATTTATTTACAGTTGCATAAACATTTGCGGCAGTCTATAATTGTTTTCTGAGAGAGGACCCCAAACCCATCTTATACAAAAGTCTACTTGGGTTATTTGTCCCCTGATTTTTTTCTTCAGACACCCAAACTAAGTTTCAACGCCATGAGATATAAAAGTTATAAGGACGTTTGGGAGCATCATTGGGGCTGTGAAGTGTTATTTACGGCGATCTAGGAGGTATGTTTGCCAAAAAATTTCTTGTAGCCTACGCTATGCGCGAACCCATGGTCGAGCTTGGCTTAGATAGTGTCAGGGAACAGACAGGCGTGCCCACCATTATATCCAAAACTGAACTGCGCCCATGGGCAGAAGGATATATTGCAAAAAAGTGCAATTTTATGTAATGGTGGAGCGCCCCCTCACGATGGCAGTGAACACTACAGCGACTTTCAATCCGAAATCCGATCCGATTTCTCTAAATCGGACCAATACTTTTTTTTAAAAGTTCAGCTTCTCTCATAGAGTTGTCAATGAGTGGAACAGCCTGCCTGAGTGAGTTGTTAATTCCACTTCGGTCACTTGTTTCAAGATGAACATTGACAAGTGCTAGTATTGTGACTGTGGCAGAATCTGATTGTGGTGGGCTTTGTAAATAGATATTCGGTTTTGTTTTGGGTCTGCATTAACCTAACTGAAAACAAACAACCAACCAACACCAAACGATCCCAGCACAATACCACAGTTATGGAAGAACTTTTTTCCAAAAGTCCCCTGACTCTCTGGAGAAGAGCCAGGGGCGAAAACCAAACAATACTCCCGAAGGAGTTCTGCTCCCCGAAGGAGTAACAACGTCCCCAAGGGACAAACTTTGACTTAACTGACACCACCCGACAGTGGTCCCGTTCTAGACTGGCTGAATTGAACAGGTTGTAGCGACTTCTTCCAGAACTTTCGCTTAACGAAGCCCGCCCTCTTTTCCGGTGATATTCTCGGAAAAGTCGCGAGCCAAGTTTTTAATGCAACCCTTTGTCCCCGACTAATGACTAATTATTTATCATCCGAGAATTCCTACTCCACGTTCTCGGATGAACAAAGGAACCCTACAGACACTTGCTCTCAACTCTCCAACGACTAGGCACGAGCCACCGTCCACTTTGGAGTTTTACTTATTTCCCTGGATTTAAACCGATTATTTTAATATCCAAGTTATCTTGAAGTATCTACGCATCTTTAATCAGCGTTAGCAAAAGTATTTAATATCGCTGAGCGACTGCTCGTATTTCTTTACTTCAAGGAACATATTCTTCCGACTTTTCCCTTGTCAAAGCCACGTGGTTCGCGACAGGAAAGCTAGGAAGTTATATTCGCTATCTTTTGGAATTTCTCTTAACACGCATTTTGTTATTTACTTGGAATATATCGACCCGAACTGGAATTGACCACGGAATTAGCCAGAGTAACTATTAACGCGGATATTAGATTTGTTTTTGGTGAGTACATTTCTGATTTCTTAATTCGATCTGTACGGTACCCCCTACTCTCCTAAATTGGTGACCCCGACGTGATAGACGTACCCGACGTTATTGACGTGATCGGATTCACAGATCGAAGCAATAGTTAGTTTGGTTAACTCTGTATTATTATCCATCTTCTACATTCCAACCTTTCAAGATGACCGATCCTGGAAACGCCCCCGAACCTACAATCCAAGCCGTTAGTCTTAAATTGCCACCATACTGGCCCGCTGACCCACTGCTTTGGTTCGCGCAGGTTGAGGCCCAGTTCAGCACTAGGAACATTTCGGCCCAGAAGACAAGATACGCGTATATAGTATCGTCCCTTACGCCCGAAATTGCCCAAGAAGTGCGCGACTTACTTCTAAACCCCCCTGAAGAAGACCCCTACGACAAGCTCAAAGCCACGCTCATCAAACGCACGGCCTTGTCTGAGCAGCAGCGCTTGCAAAAATTATTAACCGATGTGGACTTAGGCGATCGTAAGCCCACACAGTTACTGCGACGTATGGAACAACTCCTCGGCGCGCGTAAATTAGAGGAGTCCATCTTTAAGCAGTTATTTTTACCGCGGCTCCCATCGAACGTACAACTGGTGCTAGCGTCCAGCGGGGACGACGTAAAATTGGAAAAATTAGCCGAGCTGGCGGACAGGATAGTCGAAGTGGCTGCTCCTACTGTTAGTTCGGTGTCCACTTCTTCCAACGAAACGTCGGAAATTAAACAACTGCGCGACCAAGTAGATAAGCTTACGCGGCAAGTGCAGAAGCTCGCTTCGCGTTTAGAAGGGCGGAACAGTCGCAGCCGGTCCCGATCCCCCGGTAACGATTCGCGCGCGAGGAATAAAAGCAGCGAACGGACAAACGAAAACGCTAACTCGGAAGGCAAATGCTGGTATCACGCGAGATTCGGTGATAATGCGACCAAATGCCGCGCGCCGTGTCCGGGAAACTCCGAAGCCAGCGAATAGGCGCGACGACTTCCGCTGGCTCAACTTCCAAAAGTCGCTTGTTTTTTATTTCTGACCGCAATTCGGGTCAGAAATTTATGATAGATACGGGCGCCGAAGTAAGCGTTGTCCCGCCGCGACGAGAGGACCGCAAGCGAGGTTCTACGGAATTGTCGTTACAAGCTTGTAACAAATCGCGTATTAAAACCTTTGGAATGCGTTCTCTCACTCTAAATTTAGGCCTTAGGCGCGCTTGCCAGTGGATTTTTATTATTGCTGACGTAGAAACCCCTATATTAGGAGTCGACTTCCTTCATCATTTTGGTTTTTTAGTGGATGTTCGCCGATACAGGCTCATTGACTCGACCACGCAAATGAACGTTCAAGGCCATAGAGCTAACACTACGTCACTTTCACCCTCCTTTTGTTCTATCAGTCCTACGTCACCTTTCCATGAACTTCTTACTCAATTCCCTAGCGTCACTAAGCCGTGTTTTCTAGAAGGTACTGTCAAGCAAAACGTCACTCACCATATTGACACGCGAGGACCACCTGTTACAGCTAGACCCCGTCGCCTAGCAACAGATCGCTTAACTATCGCGAAGCAGGAATTTGAGCACATGCTTCAGTTAGGTATTATAAGGCAGTCTAAGAGTAACTGGTCTTCTCCCTTACATATGGTTCCTAAGAAAACACCTGGTGACTGGCGGCCTTGTGGTGACTATAGAGCATTAAACAACGTTACGGTTCATGACAATTATCCTATCCCCCACATTCATGACTTTTCCGGTTCGCTTAACGGCAAGAAAGTGTTCTCTAAAATAGACTTAGTCCGCGCGTATCATCAGATTCCAGTAAATCCTGCTGATGTTTGCAAAACAGCAGTTACAACTCCTTTTGGTTTGTTTGAGTTTGTGCGCATGCCTTTCGGATTACGTAACAGTGGTCAAAGCTTTCAAAGGTTCATTGATGAAGTCACTCGAGGACTCCCTTTCTGTTTTGCTTACTTAAACGATTTACTGATCGCAAGCTCCAGTGAAGATGAACACTTGCAGCATCTCACACTGCTTTTCAAACGTTTAGAAGAGTACGGTGTTATTGTCAACCCGGCTAAGTGCCAACTCGGTGTTGATTCTTTAGATTTTCTAGGTCATCACATCGACGCGCGTGGCATACGGCCTCTCGATGCCAAAGTGCAGGCTATAAGAGATTTCCCGCAGCCCGAGAACGCCCGCAAATTGCGCGAATATTTAGGCATGATTAACTTCTACAGGCGGTTCATACCGCGTTGCGCGCATCTGTTGAAACCGCTCACAGATATGTTGCAAGGAAATATTAAGAAGTCGACTAAACTCACTTGGTCTGACGAAGCTGTAACTGCTTTTCAAAATAGCAAGGACGCCCTAGCTAACGTAACACTTTTGCAGCACCCCCAGCCTGAAGCCCCTATTTGCCTCATGGTCGACGCCTCGGATATAGCTATCGGTGGCGCTCTTCACCAGCGCGTAGACGGACAATGGAAACCCGTTTCTTTCTTTTCGAAGAAATTGTTACCAGCAGAAACTCGTTACAGCGCGTTCGGCAGAGAATTACTCGCGGCTTACCTCTCAATCAAGCACTTCCGGCACTTGCTTGAAGGACGCGAATTTTTCGTTTATACTGATCACAAACCTCTTACGTACGCCTTCGCTGCCGCTTCGGATAAATACTCCCCTCGCGAAATTCGGCACTTAGATTTTGTGGCTCAGTATACCACAGACTTTCGTCATATCAAAGGCGTTGACAACTGCGTAGCCGACGCTCTTTCACGTATCACGATCAACGCGATCCAGCAACCCGCTTCAATAGATTTACGCGAGCTCGCGAAAGCGCAATGCGAAGACGAAGAATTGGAAACGCTCCGATCTTCACCGCGCACGCTTCTTTTCGAGGACGTACCACTCCACGATAGTTCCGGCACTATTGTTTGCGACGTATCTACCGGCTCCCAGCGACCTTACGTACCCGAACAATAGACGGGTTGGGAAATTCGGTACTTCCGGTCGGGTCACAAGGTCAAGTGTACCATGACAACGGACAACGTGTTTAGCTCTGCGTGCTCAGCATGCAACACCCGCGCTGGGACACTGTAAGCGTGGTACACTTCACCTTTGACCCATTCCCATATTGCATTGCGTGGAAACATTTTCCCAACTCGTCTATTTCGCCGCGCTATTTTTTGATTGCTTACATAACTTATCTCATCCTGGCATACGGGCGACGCGACAGCTAATTGCGGCGCGATACGTTTGGCAGTCTCTTAACAAGGACGTGCGTGCATGGGCTAAAGCTTGTGTCTCTTGTCAGAGATCCAAAGTTCACCGCCACACGCAATCCCCCTTATCTGTATTTCCCCCTCCTGACTCGAGATTTTCCCACATTCACATTGACATTGAAGGACCCCTTCCCACATCTTCTGGTTATTCATACATTCTTACCTGTATTGACCGCTTTACACGCTGGCCTGAAGCTGTTCCGATTGCTGATATTCGGGCTGAGACTGTTGCGCGGGCCTTGGTAGAACGTTGGCTGGCTTTGTATGGTGTGCCTACAGTCATCACGACGGATCGTGGCAGTCAATTTGAATCATCATTATTTACATCTTTAACTAATCTCTTGGGAATACAGCGACATCGTACTACTGCTTATCATCCTCAAGCCAATGGAATTGTAGAACGTTTTCATCGACAACTTAAAGCATCCCTTACTGCTTACATGGATTCCACTGCTTGGTTCGAACACCTCCCCTTAGTTTTATTAGGAATTCGTTCATCTATCAAAGAAGACTTAGGCCATTCCGCCGCTGAGATGGTTTTTGGTACTACCCTACGTCTCCCAGGACAATTCTTTGATAAGCCCGACGATTCAACCCTATTAGATCCAAGTAATTATGTACATCGTTTGAAGTCCGCTATGACGTCACTCATTCCTACTTCACCTCGTGTACCAACCAATCGTGCTACTCATGTAAATGCAAATTTAAATACTTGTACTCATGTTTTCATTCGACGTGACGCCGTTCGTAAACCTCTACAGCCTCCCTACGACGGTCCCTTCAAGGTCCTCGAGCGGAACGATAAGGTTTTCAAACTTGATGTCAACGGACGACATGAGACTCTATCCATTGATCGGTTGAAAGCTGCTCATTTCGAACCTGAGGTTGATGGCCCTACTGCTGACCATTCCGACCCAGCCCCACCCGTGAGCGTCCCTACTTCCCCATCAACTACTACACCTGTACGTACTACGAGGTCTGGACGACGCGTTCACTGGCCGAAACGCCTTCTGGATACTACCGCTACCTGTTAATTCATTATGTATACCCTTTATTATATTTAGTATCGATCACCCGCTTTTCTTCCATTTTTCCTGGCTTGTGATCTGCGAGGGGGCTACTGTAGCGACTTCTTCCAGAACTTTCGCTTAACGAAGCCCGCCCTCTTTCCGGTGATATTCTCGGAAAAGTCGCGAGCCAAGTTTTTAATGCAACCCTTTGTCCCCGACTAATGACTAATTATTTATCATCCGAGACTTCCTACTCCACGTTCTCGGATGAACAAAGGAACCCTACAGACACTTGCTCTCAACTCTCCAACGACTAGGCACGAGCCACCGTCCACTTTGGAGTTTTACTTATTTCTGGTTCTGGTTCTGGTTGGATACTACAAGCAGTTCTCCGCAGACGGGATATACGGTTGTAGGTGTGTGACGGCTAGCGGACCAGCAAATTAGATTGGATTAATAGATTCAGATCTCCTCAAGGATGTCAAGTTCAGTTTGCGTAATTGATTTCTAAAAGTTTCAATAGATGGGGAATTCCTTACGGCTGAGGGCAAGCAATTCCACTATGCCACTGTCCTAGGAATAAAAGAGAACCTGTAACAATCCTTTTTTACAGCGGGATGATGAAAGGAGATCGATGAAGACTTGCGAGTAGAAATTCCATTATTATCGGGCTTAAGAATATAATCGTTTAGATCAATGGCAACTAAGTGATGGAGAGATTTGTACAGTAAACTCAACCTAGCACTGATCCTGCGTTCCTCCAAAGTAGGCCAGTTTAAGTTAGCAAGCATTGATGAAACACTACTTTTACGTCTTTGGTCTTTACAGACGAATCTGGCAGCTCTGCGTTGCACTGCTTCAAGCTTGTTAATATGCTCCTGATGGTAAGGATCCCAAATACTTGAGCAGTATTCCAACCTTGGTCTAACAAGGGATTTATATGCAGCTTCCTTAACTTTAGGGGAACAGCTGTACAAGTTACGACGTAACAAGCCAAGGACTCTGTTTGCTTTGGAAGATATTCCGTTAATGTGATCGGCCCAGCTTAATTTACTGTTAATATCCACTCCAAGATAAGTATGGTTGGGAACTGTCTGTAGGACACTATCGTTCATTTTGTACGAAGTTATAGAGGTTTCTTCTTATGAGTAACACGCATAGCAAAGCACTTAGAGACATTAAATTTCATTTGCCATTTAGATTCTTTTATTATTTATTTATTTATTTATTTATTTATTTATTTTATTTAACATTAACATGAGGGTGGAAAACTCGGTTAGCTCACAAAAGGCTAATCTTACCCGAGGCCCTCGTAAAAATTAAAAAGGTATAAGAGGAAATAAAAAGCACATTTACAATATACAAGTATAGAAAAAATTAAAAGAGAAACAATCAAAGTAGTAAAGGTAGTAAAAGGGAAAATTACGCTGCCATACATAAAACAGAGAAATAAAAAGAAAAAAATAAAAGGAATAAAAGGAAGATGACCAAGATTATAAGAGGGAAATTTACAAAATTGCACATAGCCTAAAACAGAGAAATGAAGAGTAAAAAAAGCATAAACCCTATAAAAACATTAAGGCGTAAAACATAACAAACACCTGTGTAAAAATATCATAAGTAAGAGTTAATAAGACTTTTAAAATGATTCAAAGACTTTGCGTTCCTACATTCATCAGGGAGTTCATTCCATTCATGAGAAGCTAAGTATGTGAAACGTCTCTTGTGGTATTCTGTGCGTCCCCCACTAACAAATAAGTGATTAAAAGTTTTTGATCGAAGGCAATACGTATGGACATTGTGAGTGTACTGAAAAAGATCACGAAGATACTGAGGTGCTAATCCATTCAAACATTTATAAAGCATGATTAACCTTCGAGCTTTTATGCTCGAATTCCCATTGACATAGACTATTAATATCGTTTTGAAGCGAGATACTATCTTCCATTGAAGTAATTTCGCGATACAGGATACAATCGTCAGCTAAAAGACGAACTTGGGATGATAATCCATCAGGTAGGTCATTGAGGTATAAAATGAAAAGTAATGGGCCCAGCACTGTGCCCTGAGGGACTCCAGAGGTAACAGCTATAGATGAAGATGTAGCACCGTCAAGAACTACTTGTTGCGTCCTTTGAGTGAGAAAGTTCTTGATCCAAGTGTGAAGAGTGCCCGAAATACCAAAATGCCTTAATTTTAACAACAGTCTTTGGTGGGGTACTAGGTCAAAAGCTTTGCTGAAGTCCATAATTATAACGTCAGCCTGACCTTGTTTATCTAAAATTTTGGCAAGGTCATTTATAGTTAGGGCAAGTTGGGTTTCACAGGAGCGGCCCTTGCGGAAGCCGTGCTGCTCATCGTTAAGGATGTTATGCTTTTCCAGATGAGCCATAATACTAGTGAAGATAATATGTTCCAGAAGTTTGCACGGAATCGATGTTAACGAAACAGGTCTGTAATTCGCTGGGTCGGAGCGGTTACCCTTTTTAAAAATTGGAGAAACATTGGCCTGCTTCCAATCTTCCTTACCATCAGGAGCATATTAACAAGCTTGAAGCAGTGCAACGCAGAGCTGCCAGATTCGTCTGTAAAGACCAAAGACGTAAAAGTAGTGTTTCATCAATGCTTGCTAACTTAAACTGGCCTACTTTGGAGGAACGCAGGATCAGTGCTAGGTTGAGTTTACTGTACAAATCTCTCCATCACTTAGTTGCCATTGATCTAAACGATTATATTCTTAAGCCCGATAATAATGGAATTTCTACTCGCAAGTCTTCATCGATCTCCTTTCATCATCCCGCTGTAAAAAAGGATTGTTACAGGTTCTCTTTTATTCCTAGGACAGTGGCATAGTGGAATTGCTTGCCCTCAGCCGTAAGGAATTCCCCATCTATTGAAACTTTTAGAAATCAATTACGCAAACTGAACTTGACATCCTTGAGGAGATCTGAATCTATTAATCCAATCTAATTTGCTGGTCCGCTAGCCGTCACACACCTACAACCGTATATCCCGTCTGCGGAGAACTGCTTGTAGTATCCAACCAGAACCAGAACCAGAAATAAGTAAAACTCCAAAGTGGACGGTGGCTCGTGCCTAGTCGTTGGAGAGTTGAGAGCAAGTGTCTGTAGGGTTCCTTTGTTCATCCGAGAACGTGGAGTAGGAAGTCTCGGATGATAAATAATTAGTCATTAGTCGGGGACAAAGGGTTGCATTAAAAACTTGGCTCGCGACTTTTCCGAGAATATCACCGGAAAGAGGGCGGGCTTCGTTAAGCGAAAGTTCTGGAAGAAGTCGCTACAGTAGCCCCCTCGCAGATCACAAGCCAGGAAAAATGGAAGAAAAAGCGGGTGATCGATACTAAATATAATAAAGGGTATACATAATGAATTAACAGGTAGCGGTAGTATCCAGAAGGCGTTTCGGCCAGTGAACGCGTCGTCCAGACCTCGTAGTACGTACAGGTGTAGTAGTTGATGGGGAAGTAGGGACGCTCACGGGTGGGGCTGGGTCGGAATGGTCAGCAGTAGGGCCATCAACCTCAGGTTCGAAATGAGCAGCTTTCAACCGATCAATGGATAGAGTCTCATGTCGTCCGTTGACATCAAGTTTGAAAACCTTATCGTTCCGCTCGAGGACCTTGAAGGGACCGTCGTAGGGAGGCTGTAGAGGTTTACGAACGGCGTCACGTCGAATGAAAACATGAGTACAAGTATTTAAATTTGCATTTACATGAGTAGCACGATTGGTTGGTACACGAGGTGAAGTAGGAATGAGTGACGTCATAGCGGACTTCAAACGATGTACATAATTACTTGGATCTAATAGGGTTGAATCGTCGGGCTTATCAAAGAATTGTCCTGGGAGACGTAGGGTAGTACCAAAAACCATCTCAGCGGCGGAATGGCCTAAGTCTTCTTTGATAGATGAACGAATTCCTAATAAAACTAAGGGGAGGTGTTCGAACCAAGCAGTGGAATCCATGTAAGCAGTAAGGGATGCTTTAAGTTGTCGATGAAAACGTTCTACAATTCCATTGGCTTGAGGATGATAAGCAGTAGTACGATGTCGCTGTATTCCCAAGAGATTAGTTAAAGATGTAAATAATGATGATTCAAATTGACTGCCACGATCCGTCGTGATGACTGTAGGCACACCATACAAAGCCAGCCAACGTTCTACCAAGGCCCGCGCAACAGTCTCAGCCCGAATATCAGCAATCGGAACAGCTTCAGGCCAGCGTGTAAAGCGGTCAATACAGGTAAGAATGTATGAATAACCAGAAGATGTGGGAAGGGGTCCTTCAATGTCAATGTGAATGTGGGAAAATCTCGAGTCAGGAGGGGGAAATACAGATAAGGGGGATTGCGTGTGGCGGTGAACTTTGGATCTCTGACAAGAGACACAAGCTTTAGCCCATGCACGCACGTCCTTGTTAAGAGACTGCCAAACGTATCGCGCCGCAATTAGCTGTCGCGTCGCCCGTATGCCAGGATGAGATAAGTTATGTAAGCAATCAAAAAATAGCGCGGCGAAATAGACGAGTTGGGAAAATGTTTCCACGCAATGCAATATGGGAATGGGTCAAAGGTGAAGTGTACCACGCTTACAGTGTCCCAGCGCGGGTGTTGCATGCTGAGCACGCAGAGCTAAACACGTTGTCCGTTGTCATGGTACACTTGACCTTGTGACCCGACCGGAAGTACCGAATTTCCCAACCCGTCTATTGTTCGGGTACGTAAGGTCGCTGGGAGCCGGTAGATACGTCGCAAACAATAGTGCCGGAACTATCGTGGAGTGGTACGTCCTCGAAAAGAAGCGTGCGCGGTGAAGATCGGAGCGTTTCCAATTCTTCGTCTTCGCATTGCGCTTTCGCGAGCTCCCGTAAATCTATTGAATCTATCTTCCAATCTATCGTAAATCTATCTTCCAATCTTTTGAAAAATTTGTTGTAACAGTGGGGCAACATTCTTAGCACACTCTTTTAAAACCTTTGGGGTTAATCCATCCGGTCCTGGTGCTTTCTGAGGGTTTAAATCCTCCAGGAGCTTTAGGACACCTTGGGTAGAAACTTCAATTCTTGGTATGGTTTGAGTACAAGGACTGGCTATCTCAGGCATCCTGTCACAGTTTTCCACGGAAAATACTGACTGGAACTGGTTATTCAGGGTGTTAGCTTTATCAATGGCCGAGATAGCAATATTGTGTTCACAATTTAACGAGGAAACCCTATCAGCGCTCTGTCTCAAACTTTTGATGTATCTCCAAAAGGGTCTTGGGTTACTTGTTGCTAGATTCTCGCCAACATTATGCAGATAGGTGCTACGAGATTTCCTCAAAGAGCGGTCCAAGAGACGCCTAATGTTCTTATAGACCTCCCAGTCACTCAAGGAACCAGTTTGTTTAGCTTTATCATAAGCCTTACGCTTGTGGATGGCTAAGCGCTTGTGATCTTGATGAAACCAGGGAACACTGCTGTTTGGACGAGACATCTTTGAAGGGATATGTTTGTCCATTGCCTTGACTAAGGTTGATTTAAAACCCATCCAGAGTTGATTTGCAGACATAGATACAAGCATTTCACTGCTGATGGAATTCATATAGAGTTTAAGGTCGTCATTAATAAGGTCAAAATTCCCTTTTTATATAAGAACACCCTTCTACGAGGTAGCTTGACTCTCTGGGGAGATGTTAAAATTTCCGTGGAGACAATATCATGATCAGCAAGGCCAGGCAAGATGTTAACAGACTGGACAAGAGTTGGGATATTCGTAAAAAGCAAATCCAAGATATTATCACCTCTTGTTGGGCTACTCACTACTTGATGCAAGTTATGCTCATTAGCAATATCTAACATTTGCCTACTTGTGGCTGGATAACGACCACCTGTGATGAAAGAATTCTTGGCCCAGTCAATATCAGGGAGATTAAAATCACCACCTAGAACAATTTGACAGTTCTTCGGGAGGTCTGCAATTGACCGGTCAAGCTCAGCTAGATACTGCTGGTCCTGAGTAGTAAGACCGATATGGGGTCTGTAGAATGCACCTATATAGAGGGCAGGATTCTCTTTGACATGAACACTGACCCAGGTAAGTTCACATTTGTTTTGGCCTGTAGTCCGCCTAGGCTCTTCCTTCGCGATTAGGTTGGATTTAGTAGCCAAAAGAACACCCCCACCCTTTGAAGTACGGTCCAAACGTTGCACTTGGTAGGTTGAAGGCAAAAGTTCGCTGTTTAAAACAGAGTCATGAAGCCATGTTTCAGTGCCAACAATGATGTCGGGATCTTCAGTTTCGAGAAGAGCTTGAAGCTGTGGAATTTTATTACAAATACTTTGAAAGTTTATGTTAAGGATTTTCAACACCTTCCTCTTGGGTTGGCGAGTAGCACTACTCTTTTTAGCCTTAGGGCTTGAAGTAGGCTGCAAGGTACCTTCACTATCCAGTCTAAAATTGACCTGGTTGGCGAATGACTGATAACCTTCAATACTAGTATTTAAGCTGTCGGAGACGCCAGCTACATGGTCAAGGGCTTGAAAAGAGTTCTTGACATCGAATGATGCAAACAAAGATGAGGAGCTAAAGTTTGGAAGACCACATTTAAAGCACACCCATGTGTAAGAGTTATGATTCATGTGTACTTCATACAAACAGTCATTCATGCTAACACACTTTGTATGGTACCATATTAGGCATTCTTCACATTCCATAGCTTTATGGTTTGAATTTACATTTTTGCCACAAACTCCACATGGATATCTAGGTACTGAGGGGCCTGGGTTGAGTTGGACATCCCCAGACAGTAACAAAGACAGTGCTGCAAAGTTCACATAGTGGGATGGTTTCCTAATGCTAACATTATGTCGCTGAAAAACTACACTAGTTTTGCCATTTACTTCTAATTTGTATGACCGAGATTCCCAGAAAAAATGGAACGAACTCACCCGAAAGTACGAGGGGTAATCCGAGTTGCTTACGAAAATAGTCCATGAGGCTTGGCAAGTCCTGATGCTTGAAGTAGATAACTTGGCAAGAAGGATAAGTCCGATTAGTAAAGTGCGCAATAAGTTCATGATGAAGCCTAACTTCCACCCTAACAGTATCGTCCCTATGTAAAGAGTTCCAGTCTCTCATGTGTGAGAGTGAGAATAAAAACACACCAAAAGTCACTAAAATCGACTAAAAACAGTCCAAGAAGACACCAAGACAAGTTAAAATCAGTTCAGATGAGGGAAAACAAGGCTAAAAATTCCAGATGGATGCAATAAAAGGAGATCTAAAATGATATAAAAGGAGAGCTAAAAATCCACGTCCGCCACGTCCGCCAGCCACACACTCACTTTCCCTGGATTTAAACCGATTATTTTAATATCCAAGTTATCTTGAAGTATCAACGCATCTTTAATCAGCGTTAGCAAAAGTATTTAATATCGCTGAGCGACTGCTCGTATTTCTTTACTTCAAGGAACATATTCTTCCGACTTTTCCCTTGTCAAAGCCACGTGGTTCGCGACAGGAAAGCTAGGAAGTTATATTCGCTATCTTTTGGAATTTCTCTTAACACGCATTTTGTTATTTACTTGGAATATATCGACCCGGACTGGAATTGACCACGGAATTAGCCAGAGTAACTATTAACGCGGATATTAGATTTGTTTTTGGTGAGTACATTTCTGATTTCTTAATTCGATCTGTACGGTACCCCCTACTCTCCTAAAAGGTCCCACCTGGGAGCTCCGCCGTCGATCGTGATCACGGACACTCCTGCGCCAGGTAAGTTATGGAAGAACTTGTCAATGTTATTCTTAAAGCAGTGCACAAAGGAGGAGTTAACTACCCACTCAGGCAGACTATTATAGGGCATCTTATGGAGCTTTTGCCTTCTTTTGCCCTTTGACGTGTTATGTTATGTTATTCAGACTTTGTTCCAATGATGGTCACGCTCTATCGAAAACTGATCCTAGTTTGTCTCACGATAAACTGTTCTGCTACCGCTCGATAGAGTGGTATTTGTCGAAAATCAGTCCCATTTTTTGCACTCGTACGATAAACGCTTTCTGCCGATGTGACGTCATGAAATAAGTAGTTTACATTTCATTTTCGTAGTCCTCTTACTGTCTGATGCAAATCATATATTTTCACAGGTTGGTAAAATTTTGGCCCTTTCCGACCTTGGATGGAGAAAAATCGGACAGTAATCCTATCTGAAATCGTTCTAGTGTGACCTGCGCTTTAGAGCTAGCTATAGCTACAGTAGCTAGCTGAGCCATCAGGATTTGTGTTACTTGCGTAAACCTGTTCAACAATGAACCAGCGTCTGTATCTAAGGAGATATTTTGCTGCTGTTTTTATGATATTAGATGTAAATTTATCGTGTTTCCAGTCTTCTGCTAGTTTTTTTGAAGGTAAATGTTCAATATGCGCCATTTATTCATGTCATTCCATGCCTGTGTGAGCACAGGCGTTAAATTATTTTGTTACGATCATAACGTTAGGTGGAGTTTTTTCGCCGAATTGGTTCATATGATATCCCAAGCCTAGGCTAGGCTATACAACGTAGGCCTAGGCTATATATATTATTAATAGAGATAGTAGCCTATTGTAATAGTCACTGACCACCTCGAACGCTGACTTAGGCTGGCATTCACCAATTGCAGGGTGTCATTTGTCGGTAAATTTCCGAAAATGTGGCATGAATGTAAAACTGCAGATCTGTTTGCAATGATATTCTTCCCATAGCAGTGTGACCAAAAAACCTAGGCCTAGTGACCAAACATTAAGGTGGATAGGGCTGTGACCGTTAAGCGATTAATCGCAAAACGATCGCATGTGTAATAAATGTTTAGTACAAAGCTACCAGCGATTAATCGCAAAACCCGTTTTTCCGTACAACATAAAAACAATCTGCAGTCATTACAGAAAATTAGGTGTTCACTTTAACTCTCTCTGAAAAAGTGAAATAGGGGCCTACGTAATTATACAATTGGCACACGCATAAACATACAACATCAAAGTTGAGCTTCTATGAGGATCCGTGTTTGAGGTTCATGGAAACTATGTCCCCCGGACATCACTAACGCATTTTACATCATGTTCAAGAGTACGTTTAAAGTCTCTATGTTGATCAAAGGTACTTGCGATTAATCGCTAAACGATCGCAAGATTTTGCAATTAAATGTTTAGTAATTAAGCTAAACGTTCACAGCCTTAAAGGTGGAACAGCCAAGTTAAACTAAAGATACTAAAGGCCTAGGCCTAGAACTAGAAAAGCTGTAGGCCTAATCAGACTAACATTACAACTCTCTACGTAGTACAAGGCTAGAACGGGCCTTCTTGCATTACCAGTGGAAAACCTCTTGCAATCGTTTGTTCATCCCTCAAGGCACCAACACTGCAATAGCAATGCATCGATCCAAACTAGCAAGGACTGCTAGCCACTAACAGTTAGGCCACAAGAATGAAAGTCATAGATATGCGTCCATGAAATATTGGAAACTCATGCAGGGATTTTTCTTCATTCATTATTCACTTTTGTCATTGGTCATAATTTACATAGGCCTAGGTAAAAAGCTCATGCACATGCACAGACTTTTACTTTCCATCCAAATTCACTGTTAACGAGTGTGATGTAATTCTGATAGAAGTGCTCGATAATATCTGTAAAACTGAATATATACACCAGGCCTTGAATTTTGGGGCGTCTGAGTGCGATCACACACCATCACTTGCCTCAAATCACTGTTAGAAGTATAATTTTTTGCACACCTAGATAAAGAATGGTTAACTCAGGTAAACCTGTTAAAGTTTAATAAAACAGCACACCTACCACCCTTTTTAATTTCCTGAGGAGTATGATTTTGTAGCACACCTGGATACTGTATCTAAAACTCAAGGCCTGATACTCTGTGAATTGAACAAGTTCTAACTGTTAATGAAGGATATATGGCCTTTCCATAACATTATCCATAGCTCACTCATAGTACATAAGGTACAGATGGCAGTTTTTAAAACATAGTTCTGCTCACTGAGATGATTTGGAAGTGAGGCTGTTCAGTTTTCAGTATTATGGAAACCAGTTTTTTGGCGGGGCAAAAAACCGACTCTTACTCAAAACCGCTTTTATGTGATATGCTTGTTCCAGATACAGTATGGGGGATCAGGTACATACACACTGTTATTTTACATGCAAGGCATGTCATGTACAGTGTACAATGGCTGAAAACGATGAGTACTTACTGTATAAGTAAAATATTCTGCTTTAATGAAAATCCTATAAACAAAATTTGAACTTGTTTATAATTTTAATGAGTTTTCAAAGTTTTACCATCATTGCAAATTAAATTATTATTGGCATGGAAAATAGATTGAATTACTGTACTGTCAATTACATTTTCGACCATTTCCTGAAGTCGTCGGTACATGTACATACTGTACACTTGAAGCTGTACGAATACTTCCACGGCCTTAGGGCTTCCATTGTAAGACAAAGAAAAGGATGTGCACTCATGGTTTGATTTTCGTGGGCCATACATAATCCCGCCATTTTTCTAGAACCTCGGATCAATTCTTCAACAAGGAATCATAAAAAATTATTTATGAATATAATGGAATGCTCTGCAAGTTTGTCACTTTTGTCACTTTTTCTGGCATTGTGAGCAAGCCTGCCCAACTCGTTTTAATGTGATATTTACAGCACCCTCAGCCTCAACCAATGAGAGGTGGCAATGTAGGGTACTCTCTTGCACATTGTGAAAACATGTTAATGAGGTTGGTGATACACATGTATGTTTTTGGATGTTTTTGGATGTTTATAACATAGTGTGCAAGTAGTAGCACAAGAGCTGTTGGTTTACGACTAAAACGCAGTATCATCACCTGCATTGATAATGTCACACCCACAAGGATGCCCGCACATGCCCAGACCAGTTTTACTTTGTGAAATTTAAGTTTGTTGATCACAAGCTTCAACAAATGGCACCTTTTCATGCTTGCGATTCGAAAAGCCTCTTATGTTTTTAACTTCTGACAAATGATTTTTGGTAGTTTGATCATTCAGTTTTATACATAGGAAAAGACCAATTAATTTGCTTTGTAATGACAAGTTTATCCCTATCCAAGGTGTCTAATTTTGATATGTTGGTGGCCTAGAAAAGTTCATGGAGAAGTAAAGGGCATATACTTCATGTGAGACTACCTCAAACTGAGGTGAATAGACAACTGAAGGGAGATGAATAGTCTGAATAGCCTGAAGTGAATAGGATTAGTAGGTGTCTATTCACTCCAGTTTGAGGTTGTCTTACATGAAGTATATACCAAGTAAAGGCTTAGTTATAAGGCCATTGGGACTTCTGTCATGCTATGTGTAAACTATGCTGGAACATTGTTGGTGTATATTCAGAGGTATTCACGGGAGAAGACTTATTATTGCAAACATGGGAAAATGATTACATATGATGACAAATACAATAAATCAGGGTCAAAGCTGCCTTTGGTTCATGTTTTTCCATTTTTCATGTAGAAATTTTAGGGTTGAAGTTGATGAAATTTACAAATTTATACCCATTGTAGAAAAGATACTTACAGCTCTTAAGGTTAGTTATAAAATAAGTTCTGTTTTTCGGTTTAATATTTCTTCCTAAGGAAACCGAATTGAAACCGGTTTTAACCAGTCTTTCCTGTAAAAGGATTATTTGGAAGTCTTATTTGGAAGTTTGAGTTGTTTTGTGCATATGCACTTTTGAAAAAATAATGAGTTTTTTTTTTAAATAATGACAATTTGGGCGGTAACTTTTGGAACATGTTGGTGGTGGATGCAAATCTATGACCTTCATTCCCTTGGCCTTAGGCCTAGCCTACTGTACCTTTGCAAATTGTTGCAGAAGAGATCACTTCCACCATAAACCTGGAATCGTGGACCATTTTAAATGGCAACAAATCTCACTCCAGCTAGTAAAAATTTTGCCTACTGATTTTCCTTGTTGCTCCTCCAATACAAACAATTAATCTGATAAAGCTAAAGGTCCTAGGCTACAATCTCTTCCCAAATATAGAATATGATCATAGTGGTGGTGATTAGCTCATAGTAGTTCTGTGCAACGATATGCACTGCTTCTATTGTCTCAAGTATTACAACCAATTCTACATCAACAATATGACACAGGAATGTGACGTAGTACATGAAGACGGACTTCTGCCTCTTGACTCTGCTTGACAGTTCATTGAAATCGATAACAGCAAGAATACAATTAAGAATTTACCCAAATAGTACACAAATTTAAAGTACTTTAGTAAAACTAATTGTTAATCAATGGCACTTAACATCATACTTATCATTCACAACTTAGAATGCAAATACCATGTCACTCCTGCCCACAAACAACTTTCCCAAACTCTTTTAACACTTTTCTTTTCTGGGGTATATGCATGGCTAGTAAATCTGTGGGCTGCTTGTATCAGCCCCAATATACACTACACCATCCACTAAATCACATTAACCCATATTGCACTGTACAACTAGCTGCATAGCTACTGGAAACAAGTTCTTGAGTACATTGTGTTAAGTCAACAACCCAGGTCTTAACAAACATAGGACCGCAGCCAGACAAATGCAGTTGTGTTATGCCCACTGAGCACATTGCTCTTGTTCAGGAAACACACCCTCCTTGCACTTGTTTCTACTGACATAGCTTCAGTTAGGCCCCTAAATTTATGTTTGGATCCCCTAGTCTGGAAACTGGAAACTTGTGTGGAGGATATTTGATCTTGGTCCCTTGCTAATGGTCTGGAATTAAATGACAGCAAAACAGAACTTATTCAAATATCTTCAAAATTTAGTTCTGTATCTCCCGTTCAGTCATTCCATATTGGCACTGCTCACATTGAACCTATCCAAACTTGGGGGTAATTTTCGACTGTCAGCATACAGTGGATCTATATGTCAACAATGTTTGTCAAATAGCATCTTTTGCACTTTACAAAATAGGTAAAATTAGAAAATACTTGGATCAAAGGAAAACTGAGATTTTAGTCAATGCTTTTGTGTCTTCATGACTTGATAATTGCAATAGCCTACTCTATGGGCTTGCAGACTCTCGACTCAAGAAATTGCAGCACGTACATACAGAACCCGGCTGCAAGATTAGTTACACTCAAAAAACCTAGTGATCATATAACTTTTGTCCTTCGAAGCCTTCACTGGCTTCCTGTTGTGAATTGCATAAAATTCAAAGTTCTTTTGCTATCATTTTAAATGTCTGCACCGTGCTCTGCTCCTGCCTGTCTGCAAGATCTTGTTCAAGAGTACACTCCATCTCTTGCATTTGCTCCAGTTCAGAATTGCTACTCTCATCTCCTTCCTTCTGTATGAAGTATTATGGTCATCGTTCTTTCCAGTCCTCAGCTGCTTGTCTTTGGAACAACCTCCCAGTTAAAGTCAAAGAAGCTACAACAGTTTCAAATTTCAAGACATTACTCAAGACCTATCTCATATCTTTAACTTCCATCTTCTGAATTCTTTTTCTTAGTGCAAAGGGACTTGAGTGTGCTTTGCACTCTGTAAGAACTGTGTACAATATTATTATTATTATTGTTGTTGTTGTTGTTATTTTTATTATTATTATTATTATTAGTCAACAAAGGAACAAATGACTTTGCAGTGAGCTCTTGGCAAACAGTAACATACAGGCTGTTACTGGGAGCTGTAATACATAGTAGTTTGCATCCCTCCCTTCAGAAATAGGGAAAGTAAAATTTGTATATACCTAAGCCTACTTTCAAATGCATATTGCACATGTGTATTGATATCACTTTATGTGGCAGGACATCACAATAAACTCATATACTAGTCATACAGTAATCATAATAGTTACTCATTCTCATGCTCTGCACAAGCAAGCCTGTCCTTAAGGATTTTACATTGTATAGTACCCATGGTGTAGTATGTGAAATCATCCATTAGCATACTGTACATGTTGTGTATTGACACTTGCTGAGGGCTAACATACTGTGGGAGTTCTACCAAACCATCCAATGTAATAGCTACATGATTTTCCTTCCTGCAAAAAAAAAAAATAATTTTGCAAAAAAAAAAATAATAATTGTGCAAAAAAAAAAAAAAAATGTGAATTGAATGGAATACATGTAGGCATATGCAACTTTAGTACATACCAACTTTGAGAATGTTGCCAACCTTTATGTGTGGTTTTTCATTAAAAAGACAATATCCTACCCCAGGACCTTGAGTAATAGTTTTTTCTTGTGTTACAGGAATCAGTTGATGCATGTCTTCTTGATTTGTTTTTTAATCACAGTATAAATTCTTTCGTGTCTTTACTAAAAAATCCAACTACAATTAAACCAAAGTTAATTAAAAGCTGGCAGTTTCAAGGTCTTTTCTAGTTGGAAGTCAATGTTCAGCTCCAAAGGACCAGCAAGTATGGCTCTTGAACTAGCTTGGGTTTAGATTGCAGGGGAATCCCACTAGACCGAAGGTTCACTAAATCAAAGCTTCACTAGACTGAAGATGCCCTTGGCCAAAAATATACTTAGGGTTATTGCTAGGGTTGGGATTAGGGTTACATATAGAATTAGAGTTAAATTTTGGATAAGGACTAACCTATGGTAGGATTATTGATAGGGTTAGGATAAGTGATCGACTAAGGTTAGAAATAGGATCTTCAATCTAGTGAACCATTGATATAGTGAACCTTTATTTTAGTGGACCATGACTGGCCCGACTGAAACCAATTGGTTAGAAACTGAGATGTAAAACCTCATCTAATCTAACACTCAACACCAAGGTAAAGTCTGATTTCTGGCAGGAAGTATCCCATGAACTTTGCAGAAAACTTGCAAGTGAATATTATGTGATGTTAGGTTTTCTATTTATTAAATGAGTTCTTGAATTGCTTAAGCATATAAACAGAACAGACAATGGTTTATAAAGGGAATTAAGAGTTCCGGCATGGTTGAGTGGAAACAGTGGAAGTAGGGACGATTGAGAAAAACAAATCAGGGTTTAAGAAGGGGTCTTTTGGAAATATGAATTTTAAAGACTGAGCTGTTAGAATTTGACAGGACTCTACCCCTGAGTACTGACTCAATATGATAAATACTGTAATTAATGAATAAGGCATAAATTTGATCAGCTTTCACATATACATTGATAAAGTTTTTCATTTCTGTCAGAAGTTGGGCAGCCATACATGTACTACTGTAAGTGTGTGGGGGGGGGTACTTTTAGGGCTGTTTGGGTAAGATGTTATCTCTTTAATGCATATTATTATTTAAATGGCCCAAAATCTTTTACAAACATAAAAAATACCCCTTTCCTCCATGTGCAGTACTTTCATTATCGGGACCAGTTTATATTACCTATAGATTTTGTAAAGATAGAATGTTTGTAGGCGTTTGAGTAATACAGTATTTGATGTTCTTCAGATTTTTGACCTTCATATAATGTTACTTTGTACTGTAGTTGAATTAAACATTGCTCACTTGGTAGGAAAAGTACACTAAACTGACATGTTCATGATTTATAATATCAAGTCATTTCAATATAATTTTCTGGAAAACTGTATATACTGTACATGGATTAAGTCTCCATCTTGTTTAACCTCCTAGATGTAAATATCCCTGAGATATCTGTAGCTGGAATATACAACAGGGAAGCTGGTGGCAGTCGATATCCTCTCTGTGTTTTCTTTACCACTGGAGGAAAAGGTACAGTAATGACATGTTACTTATATATATTTCATATAGATATATTTGTTTCTTCACAACCACAGATAAACACATACATATATACAAGGTCAAGTTATTTACATAATCAAGCAGTTGTGAAAGGAAGTGTTCTAGAAAGATAGAGATCTTAACAAAGTAGAACACTCCCTGTACAGAAATTAGCCAAATTAAAGATACAAAAGCAAAAGGCAAAGAAAAATAAATAAAGTCTATCAATATACTAAAGACAGTAATCAAAAGTATTCATGCGTATTTAAAGAAATTACATAAAAAAAAAATATATATATATATATATATATATATATATATATATATATATATATTTTTGTAACTTGGGATTTAGGCGAAAAACCGTATGAAAAAACGCGACTGTTGGGAGAACTCGACCCTTAGGCGAAAAAATCGTTTCGCCTTAACGTTTTACACACTGTTTTATATAGGAATGCGTAACTCTATACGCAAGTCCGATTTACCACATAATGTTAATGCAATTACTTAGTTCCACACCAACTTACGTACATGTATCCGTTAACACTAAGGACTTATAGACCATTGAAATAACGTGCATATATATCTCAGAACCAAAAGGGGAAATATAATCTTATGTATTTTATTGTTTTTTTCTTCGCCGGTTGTATTGGCGGTATACCGATTTCGCCTAACAGGTCGATCTAGCGTTATATATATATATATATATATAAATATATATATATACATATATACATATATATATACATATATACATATATATATATAAATATATATATACACACAATTAATATTCCATAATGCTCTGATGAATTAATTTTCTCTTAAGTAATAGGGTAGACTGCAGTCGTTGAAAATGGAGGGGGAGGGAATTCCAGACATTAATAGCACGTGTTCGCAGACTTAAGTGACCAAAATTTGTGCGCCATGGGTGGTGGTGGATATGATTTGCCTGTCGGGTACTATAGCTATGGACTTCATTATTTCTGTGGAAAAAATCTGTAAAAGAAGGTGGTAAGATATGATTTAAAGCTTTGTGGGCAAAACAGGCAACATTCACTCTAAGCAAATCCTTCAGTTTCAAAAGATTAAGTATTCGGAACAAGGGACTGGTGTGATCACGAGAGTCAGTTCTGGCAATGTGACGAATAGCTCGTTTTTGTAAAATAAATAATCGATTAAGGTTTTTATTGCTGGTCCCAGACCAGATAATGGAACAATACGAGAGGTGGGGAACTATTAAGCTTTGATAGAGGGTTTTAAGAATAGGCTGGGGAAGAATATACTTTAATTTTGAAATCACACCCACATTTCGAGCTATCGTACTTGTAAGTGAAAATATATGGTCATTCCAAGTAAGCCTAGAGTCAATGTGTACCCCGAGAAATTTGGTGGAATCTACCTTGTTTATAACTTTTCCATTCATTTGGAGATGCTGATCCCACTTGAGCATACGCTGTGCACTAAAAACGATATAATTAGTTTTATCAACATTGAGAGACAACTGGTTGGCAGCAAACCATTTACAATATTTGTCAAGTTCTTTATAAGCAATAGAATACAATACATTTACATTATCACTTTCAAAGAAAATAGTGGTATCATCAGCAAACAGTACGGTATGAGCTATGGAGGAGACATGACAAAGGTCATTTACATAAATTATGAATAGAAGCGGTCCTAAAATAGATCCTTGTGGTACGCCACACTTGATTTCACAAAATTCAGATTCAGTACTTTTTAGAGATGTGAACTGTAGCCTACCAGTAAGGTAGCTATAAATCCAATTTAGTGCATTCCCTCGTATACCATAGAACTCTAGCTTATGTAAAAGGATATGATGATCAATAGTATCAAACGCCTTTGAGAGGTCGAGAAATACACCAAGCGTGGTTTTCTTACTATCGAGGTTCGTGTATAATTTGGTGATTGCATCAGCCAGTGCTAGCTCAGTGGAATGCCCTGGTCGAAAGCCATACTGGTCTTTGCTTAAAATATTACATTTTGATAGAAAACCATGAATACGATTAAACATTAGACGTTCAATTAATTTTGAAAAACATGAAAGAAGAGATATAGGGCGATAATTTTCATACAAAGAAGGATTACCCTTTTTAAAAACAGGTACAATTTTAGCAATCTTAAGATTATCTGGAAATATACCCATATTAAAGGAAATGTTAAAGATATGGGTCAACGGCCTAGCTATAAATGAGATAACTAACCTAACAATACCTGGTTTAAAATCATCGTGGCCAGCTGCCTTACCAGGTTTAAGGCTAGAATAGGCAACTTGGATGAGCTCATTTTCGCAAAGAGGAAAAAGAAACAGAGTGTCCTTATTGCGAGCACTCTTATCTAGAAAATCATTAGCTTTATAAGTAGTTGAGATATTTTTAGCAAGCGATGGTCCCACATTTACAAAAAACTCATTAAAATCATTCACAATTTTACTCACATCATCTGTTTCAGATTTACCACTATTGAACACGGTGGGATAGGAGGAAGCTTTCTGTTTTCTATGTAATATGTCATTTATTGTATTCCATGTGCTTTTGGGATCATTTTGACTTTCACCAAATTTATGATGATAGTGGATTTTCTTTGAAATTCGAATCACATTATTGAGTTTATTTCTGTACGTTTTGTACTGTGACCTATTTTCAATAGAAGGGTTCTTTAAGAAAGTACGAAGAAGTTTGTTTTTCCTTTTGATAGAATTAAGTATGCCACTTGTAATCCAGGGGTGGCGTTTAGACCTTTGTTTTGTCTTACTGATATGATGTAATGGAAAAGCATTATCATAGATTAATTTGAACTTATCAATGAATACATTGTAGGCAATGTTGGGGTTATTTTCACAAAGAACCTCATTCCACTCTTGATTCGAAATCATTGAGATGAAATTATTAACATTGCTTTGCGAGTAGTTACGCACTATTGTAGCCTCATTTCTCGGAGAAAAATCCTTATGAACGTTTAAGAAAATTGGGAAATGGTCACTAATATCAGTAACAAATATGCCTGCTGTACGCTCATAACTTACGTTTGTGAAAAAATTATCTAGCAAAGAAGCAGATGTGCTGCTTACCCGGGTAGGTTTACTTATGACTGGGTAGAAGCCATTCGAAGAGGCAGTGTTTAAAAGATCGTTAGACGTTACAGAATTTAGCATGTTAATATTAAAATCACCCATAATATAGCAGTCACTTTTTTCGGAAGAAATTACGCTTAAAAGGTCGTGAAAGTGGGTGATAAATTCAGCAGTAGAGCTTTTGGGTGGCCTGTAAAGAACACCTATTACAACTTTTTTATTACTATGGGGTACTCTTACCTCGATGAATAGACTTTCAATTATTTTATTAAATACTGATAGGTCTGGTCTCTTCACAAAAGATAAAGTGTCATTGACATACAAGCAAATCCCCCCTCCCCTCCTTTTTATAACGATGGGATTCAACGAGTGTATAATTATCCAAATGTAACAGAGTTGAGACGTGGTCACTAAGCCAAGTTTCGGAGAAACCAATCACTGAAAAGTTATTCCTAAGTAGTGAAAGAAAAGTTGCAACGTTATTACAATTTTTATTGAGACTACGAATATTAAGATGGAGCAATGACATACCTTTGAAAAGTTGTAAACTATTAAAGGAATCAATGGTATGATAATTACACATTACAGCGTCATCCTCATCAATACAGCTTGTATCACCAAGTCTTAAGAGAGAGTTACCCAGAGAATGTACAGGCTGAGTTAAACCTATTGCTTCCTGGAAATCCTTTTCGCTAACAAGATGATTAAATGGAAAGTTATCATATGAAATTGTTTCATTATCATTATTTGTTTGATTGGAATTTAACATATGGAACTAGTGAATAAAAGAGAAATATCTTAAGTACAGAAATCAACAAAGAAAGGGTGCTGAGAAAATGTTGATGGAAAAACGTACCAAGAGAGGGGGATTTCCCCCGTTGACATAAACTGCAAATTGGCGTGACATGCTTATATAATCTTCCTTAGTCTGAGAGTCTGTGTTTACAAAATCGCAAAAACATAGTGGTAACTTTCGTATTATAAATTGTTCAGATCGCGAGAACCATATACGTTTCTTGTGGGTTTCGTTGCCATTAGGCCCTTTACTAACTAGACCATATATCCGTCCATCCATAGACCAGGCAGAAGAAATTTTGGGATGGTTTGAGGCTTCTTTTAGTAACTGTAGATTTCTTGATGTTAAGTCTTCTTGTATCCCAATGCCAGTTGATTTGAGCTTTCTTCTTGCTTTGATCATACGTGAGCGGATACCATAATTTGTGAACTTGACAATTATCGCACGAGTACCCTTCTTGTTCGGAGATCCTGTACGGTGACTCCTGTCAATATCCATTTCTCCCACCGTGATATCGAGTTTGTCTGCCGCAAGTTTTCTAACAATTTCGTCAGTGTTTTCTTGGGTGCTTTCCGGGATTCCGGAGATTCTTAAACAATTTCGGCGAGAGTACTGTTCGAGATTGTTTAACTCGATTTTGCTTTGTTCGAGCCATGTGGACATCTCCTCACCTTGCTGCAGGTAAGCTCTGAGATCTTTGGAGCTTTGATCAAGTTGACACTCTAACTCATGGATACGCCCTTCGTTTATATCTATTCTTTTAGTAAGTTTGTCAATCGTTGAGTGAACGGCTTCAGAAACAGCTGATCTTATAATTTCTCTCAATGTTTCACTGTCAAGCAAGCTTTTCAAGATGGAAGATACCAACTGCTCGTCTTGCTTTGCTTGTCAGGTATTCATTGTCCATTCAATGGTTCCACCATCAACAAAAGGCCTCGCACAGTAACAATAGAAAAGTTTGACTTTACCAAAGAGATAAGAAGTTGAAAAGTGGAACTTAACAATGGGACGGCTCGGTTCAGGCTACACTGACTCCTTTCAGTAGTTGAATCAGTCAAGTGAGAAGTCTAGTGCTCAGGCTAGGCTATGTGAAGTGTCAACGGAGGAATTGTTAGGCTGAAGTGTTCGCTTTACATAGTGGGCTCGGTCAGAAGAACAGCAAATTTCTTACTTCATTTCGACGGATTCAACTTCGTTCCCTCTCGTGGTCCGTGTTCTCCTTATGACAAATAGTTAGCTATCATTTTGACAGAAATCTCAGCTAAAAATGCAGCAAAATCCGAGGAATTGAACAGAGACTTATCAAGCACTTCTATCACTGTCACTGTTACTATAAGTAACACTTCCTTTAGAACACTTCCTCTAGAACACTTTATAGTTACAGTTTGTAAAGCTACAGTAGATTATGCATATTCCAAGAATGCAAAATAGGGCCTTTTGTAGTATGATTAATTTGTAAAGCAAACATGTAGTTAATATGAAATAATGTGGGTTTGCCTACTTAAAAATTATTGCCTCAGTACTGCCTGCTATGATCAGTAATTGTCTCAAACTGCAAAGTTTCTTGACTAACTCTCCACTTGTAATGGCAGACCTACATCCCTGTGCTTTGATTGAAAGTTTTCAAAGATTATGTTTCTACAGTAGGTACATATACCATTGCATGTGTAATTTACATAGTAGTCTTAAACCAGTAGTTGTCCAATGTCCTGTACTTTTATTACATATTACAGAGGTACAGTAGTTCCAAAAATATGCTAGCCATAAACCATCGGTTTTAGGAGGAAATCCCTGATGGTATTTAAAAAGAGGGTTCTTGTGTTTATATATTTGGCTGAGTAATCCCATACTTCGAAGCATTTATGTGCAGACAAGAAGCAGAGGGGAACAGTGTGTCCAGTAGTGCTGTACATGACATACACAGAAATCTCCTAAATAAAACTACAAGCTCACTATGTTTGTAGATGGAAAATGAAATGCTTAAAACTCTACATGAAATTACACACTTCATGGACATTTTCAACCTACAGATTGTAGAGAAGCGGAGAAGTATTTCTTAAGGTTTTTGCTGTACTTTGATGATGAGATTCATTGGCAGTTTAGAAGATTTACTGTAAAAGTAAGTTAGATTTACAAGTATTCTTTCGATGCTTTACATTTACAGGATATGTACTCTTAGTCCTGAACACACGGAGACTTTAATATTTAGCTGTTACCATTTTCACCACAGCCTTCATTAGTGTAATGATGTGACCATTCTGATGTGTTGCATAATAAACACAGGGGATGGAAGTTTCAGACTGGTAGGATCCCAATGTAAATGGCTTCCTTCACACCTCTTTAAATAAAATGGCAAGGTGTAATACTCAAAGTGGATGTGTTAGACTGTTCTTTGACAAGTCTGAGCCTGAGTTCAAGAAATCTTGGCTTTAGAGAAAATAATGTCTTCCCTACAGGCCCATGTTTGCTTTGACGTGTTGTTAATTTTTATAGGAATGCAAATACTATAGTACCATCTTAAAGAAACAGAGTACAGCATCCCCATTAGCATACAGGGAGGGTCATTGTTCCATGTGAATGGAACTCAAGGTAGGAACTTTAATTATGGCAGGGGGGGGGGGGGAGAGCTTAGGATTTGTCTGATCCCTCTGGTTATGGGCCTCTGCAGTTGTGTATCCTGTGCACAAACTGGCCAATCATTTGAAATCAATTTTCCTTGGTTTGCATACAACAGTGTGTTTGCTTGCACTGCTACAGTTCATGTGCATGCATGCAGTGTGCTCAACACATAGAAAGTTGCCATGTGTACTGTATCTCCAACATGGACACAATATGCAAATATGGCAAAGCATGAAGTGTGTATATACAGCAAAGTCTTATAAGTCTGCTTTAATGGCAATACCTGAAAATTGCATTGGTAAAGCTTCTTTTTAGTTTGCTCAATAGTTTAAATACTAGTCATAAACATATAGAAATGAACTTTCATTCCATTGCACTTAAGAAACTGTGATAAATTGATATTCAAGATAACTGCTATTTTTAAATAAAACAGCAAGGGTTTCTTCTCTTTATTACCCTTACAGAATGACAGTGCTTATAAGCATATACCACCCCAGATCCCTGCTATTCAGTGCCTCTCTACCTGGACAGAGGAAAGGATATACACAGGACCTTGGAAACTGAAACCAGTCAAAGCCTGGGCACAAGAACTGGTAATAATAAAGGGCATTAAGTAAAGGATAATGCATGATCAGGGGTTAATGCAAGCAATCTAGTGATCTAGTGAATGTAGTGATAGCATTAACCCCCGGAGTGCATTATCCTCTGTTTAATGCATGGTTCAGCGTTGACTAACCCTGTTCATTCTACACGACAAGATTTTGATGGAAAAAAAGAAACAAAAAGGAAGAAAATTTTTGTTTGCAGATGACCACATTTTTATTGAAATCAAAACCCCTAGGAAAGAAGAGACATATTCACAACCATCAAAACAATGTTCACGTGCAATTAATAAAGTACCATTAAACAAATGAATTCAATGAAACTATTCATAAATTATGAAATATAACAATGATGTGAGAAAATTTGGGAAATAGTGTTCTTCTTTATTAAAGACTTCAACAGCCGAACAGGAAAAAAAATTAAGATTTGGTAACATAACTAGAGGTATTATGATCCATGGCAACCCCTTAGCCACGAAATCCCGTCTTTGTATCATGTACATTGCACTGCACACAGAGCTGGTATGCAACGTTAATATTCACTAGGCCTAAAGCATGGTACGTTATATACGTTTTGGGTGCACATGCTGTGTACATAAACATGCACGTACGATGTCCACTGTATTCAGTAACATATCCACCAGTATACTTAAAATTGTTCGTCATTGTTCAAACTCTAACAGACCTGTTCAGGTGTTCTTGAGCTTTAAAGTTACTTCAAATGTTGGAATTTGCCTAGGATTAACTACTGATTTTTGGAGATTAACAGTCACAGCATTTGAAATGTACATTTGGAGAAAAGTTTGGACATATTAGAGTTCTCAGCCCTATCAAGTAACAGCAGTAATGTTAGTAACATTGATTTCGTTTGAGGATTCAGTGTTCCGCGAAGAACCTTTATGAAAGTTTTAACGTTACGGAGGCTTAGGCCTAGGTTATTTGACTTTGAATTAAAACTGTGTACGGATCCTTTGCCTCTTGGGGTTTCCCATAAGATTTGGGAACAAAAGCATTTCTTAGAACGGAAACGTCTCAGCAGGCCTTGATGTGAGTAGTGTTAAACCATAGACCAGGCTATTAGGTATCCTGCTCTGATATTAGGCCTATGCCTATATGCCAAGCCAGCCCTATCTGAAGGTACAGTCAGTGCATAGTAGTACGGTATTATTGTATTCATCCGCCGGTGATTTGTTCTAAATTTACTGTGTGGTTATCCTAGGATAACCCATGGCCACCTGACCATAATGAACCAATAGGAGTTGAGGAGTTTTTCTAAGTGTGAATGAATGGAAGATACCTTTATGGTGCATTATTGTACAATTGAAATTTAAAGGACTGCCTCCAGTTTCCTTCATACACTTAAACAGTACTGTTTTGGTTGAACTGATGCTAACATTCATGTTTTTCTTTTGGGACATACTCTTTTGGTGATGGGTTCAATGGAGGGTGACGTTTCATTTTTGGCAAGTTTTTATTTATGGAAAGTGGCTTACTTTTAAAACTGGCTATCTTTAGCAAAACTTTGGATGCTTAAAATATTTCTACTTAGACAATTCAAGGTCCTATTGGTTGGAAAATTTCAGGAAGGGGAGGGGAAAAGGGGTTTAATAGAAGTCCATCTTAGTGGCAGAGTTACCAATGCTGAAATGTGGAAAAATCCTTGCTAATTTTCTGCCAGAGTTCTGCATCCATGAAGCAAGTTCAAGCTTTTTTTGTGACTGCTGTAGATGAGACAGCCAATAAAAGAAAAGTTTGCAACCATGTTACTTTTGCACTTTTACTACACTTCATAAAACAGGAGGTCAGAAGTACAAAACACTTATAAAGTAAAGCCAACATTTTTCCGCATTATGGAAAATGGACAGAATTCATGGAACTGGTAACAGAACACGGAATTCACAATTTTGACTGGCAATGAAAAACAAAAACATTAGAAATGTGAGCAGAAGTTTTAAACTTTCAGTTTTAGAACACTCAAAGTGATCAATGGATACTGTTACTGTTCATTAAGGTTTACTACTACTCTACTACAGTTAAGCAGCATGAAAAACATACACACATTCATGGTAAAAGTTATTTGTCGAAAAACGGACAGAAACACAGACAACGGTGAGAAAACGAGAAGATCACGAAAAATGAAAAATTGACCAAATAGAATCCCAAATTTAGAAATGGAAAAATTTTGGCTTTAATATAAAGCTTTTTAGTCATCTGATTGAAAAGATGGGATATTGCCCAGTATCAGTAGCACTTGATAAAAACAAAATTTGCTGAATATTATTATGTGTATGTAATACTTTCCAAAGTTGTTGTGACATGTATAGTTGATTTGATATCATTTAAATAAATGAGGTAAAACTATTGGGACTTACATGATTTTAAAAGGGATGTTCTTCAGTTTTATGGAATTGTTACTACTGCAAACAGTACTGATGTTCATCAGATTCCCAGCTGTGACATCTTGTGGGCAAAGTGATTGAAGTTTTCATTTTTAATATATGTTTTCTGTTTGCTTTTCCACTTAGTTGAAAAACTACAACTCAAGGATTCCTTCTATATCAGAGGATGAAGATTTGTCACAAAAGTCTAATGGGAGCTTGTTGCTGTTGATTCTTATTGAGAGTCCTGTTTCTCAAGATGAACAAAGAAGTCTTAAACAGGTAAAAGTTTATGGTTGTTGTTATAAAAACTTTCATTAATGTTACTGTAAATTTTATGGTTAAGGCACAAAAACTGTAGTATTCAATTTCATCTAGATCAGTGGTTCTCAAACTTTTTTAGACTACCGCCCCCTTCCACCATCTTGAACTGTCCCAATCCCCTCCTCCCCTACCCCCTCCGCTCATCCTACCATTCATATTTGGACGCTCAACAATATTTATATCTCGGTTAACTTTTTCTATTTGCAAGAACAACAAAAACCCACAGAAGGCAGGCATACTGTGAAACTGGTATAGGGAGATGATGTAGTTCAGTCAGTGTGAAGGGTGAGCTTGGTCTGATGCTGTGAGATTACAATGTCTGGTTCCATTTTAGTGAGAATCGGAGGGGAAGAACCAGCGGAAGGGAACAGCCCCCAGGATGCCTTAATGTGCCCTTAATCTCTGCAGTGATGTGTCCTAATTGTCGGGGACCCCCAAATCAGTGCCAACACCCCCTTATTTTCTGTGTATTCTGTAGATCCCACGTGAGACTTCCCAATGCCTCCTGGGGGCAGTAGGGACCACTTTGAGAAACACTGATCAGGATCTAGAAAAAAGAACATCATCTGTCATATTGTTATACTTTATGATAGGTAAAGCATTGCTGATTAGAAATTATTCAAAGTACAAAAATAAAAGGCTAGGCACTTAGAAGAAGATGTTGTTTATATGTTTTCATCAAATGTGTTTTGTACAATTTAATTCTTTCTTCAAAATGAAGGTTTTTGTCCATTGCAAGAAGTCTTGAGGAGAACTGGATTGTGGTAGTGAAAGTTTATTGTGTATCTGTATCAAAAAGCACTAGTTAATATATACATGTGTACACATCTTTCATGTACAAAGGCACTTTCCAAGCCACAGTAATATTTATAAACAAGTTTTAAACAAAGTTGCCTGTGATATGAGCCTACAGACAATGAGTATTACAACCATTCAAAATTTCGCGTCGTAATTTTTAAAATTTCTGGCGTAAATGATTAAATATACAATGCCTACCACGATAAGCCGTAAACGGCAACGTTAGGTCTAGCCTAGCCTATATAGCCTACAACAACGTTAGCACAACTTATTGATAAATTTATATGTGAATGAAATAAGTAAATACTGAAATGTTTTTATGATGAGAAACGATCCTTGGATAATAAAAATATTTTCACTTCCCTCAAAGAGAAATTTGGCCGAAAATATCAAATATATTCCGTGTATGATCCAGCAACAACTGTAGCTTTACCTAACGTTAGCAATATTAGATTAAACACAGTGACAAGTGTGTGTCCATACAGTGTATGTACAGTATGTATGCATATGACTGTATGACAGTGCAGTGCTGTCCGATCCGAAACGTTCGTTGTCACTTGTCAAAAGTTGCAAGACATTGAGACAGACCATTATTTTGAAGGTGTTCTTTTTGTTAATTATTTGGTTTTAAGAAATTCAAGAATTTTCAGCAGGTGAGTGTTTAGTGAGCTGAATTTTCTGTCATAAAAATGGGCAAGTCAAAATTTATATTTACGACTGAATTGTATTTTTGGTCGTAAGTAAAATTTCCGTCGGTGTAAAAAATGCCCATTTCGGCGTAAAATGCAAACCCTGTACATGCCTGTGTGCTTGTAGCATATATTGGGGTTGACAGGATTGTTCCTGTCATGATGAGGGATGAACTTAAGTATTGCAAGGCCTGAACTTTGTTTGAGACTGAGAATATTGATATTTCCAGTATAAGTTTAGAATGCTTGTACCTGTCATAAGTGATAGGTCAGTGTTGATGAATATCAATATTTGTGTACTATATTGATATTTTAGTAGTATCGGTATTCTAACTGTATAGTATAATATTGATATTTTCTGTAATAGCCGTTTCCTCTATATCTACATTGTTCCAAATTGGATATCGACAATATTACTATAAGTGTATTATACATATTATACATCCTATCAATATACTGCCACTGGTTAGTGTAATCTTTGAATATCTTTTCCCAGATACCAGTAACATTGCTGTTTTGTTATATGACTGCTGTACCTGAAAGATGTCTAGTTACGCTAATGTCATGTTATAGAACATTTTTTTCTTCTACAGTTGAGAGATGACTTTGTCTCCGTTAGATTTTTCATGCACCCGTATCACAGGGGTCAAAGGTCAACCAGGTCTTTCGCTGAAAAGTTTTCAATTGAAACATTCCCAGCAGCTGTTCTACTAAATTTCACAGGTACTGACTGCTATTTTTAACTTGTGGTTCTTGTCATATAGTATCAATACTGGAATGCAGGGTTGAAGTTTAAATATTAATATTCTTATTCATGTATTGCATTATTTTCTTTTTTACTCGTAATGAAAGGAAAATGTGTGGAGTTTTTGTGTAGTATAAAACAAACAAGGAATAGTGTGTGAAAAGTGTGTGCCATAATGGGCAAATGTTTAGCAATAATGTTTAATTTTAAGTTATGTTTCTGTTGCATTGTATTAATGGTGAAAACATACCTATTTATCCTCAGGTGGTGAAAAAGTACTTGGAAAAGTTGAGAATGGTTTTAAATTATTAGAAAGGGTTGAGGAGATGTTAATTATTCAGACAACAGAATCTGTATCTGCCATGAGTCAGGTAAAGTAGTATTTTGCCGGAAATTCATTTTCTGGTATGGATTTAACTTCATAATAGCTCTGGGTAAAGTATTTATCTCTAAGATTTGTTGAAAGCTGTTGATTTGACTTCAAAATTTTTAGCAATTTTTTTAACACAAATAAATTCAACAGTTGCTGTGCAATTATACAATGATTTAACTGTATGGCTCTTTAGGGAGTAATGTATGAGGATTTAAATGTGAAAACAGTGGAACAGAATAGGAGAGGAGTCACAGATTATCCTCAGTAAAACATGCTACTTACTGTTTTTGTAAGCATGCTTTTAAAGATGAAATCCAGTCCCCTTCATAGGTCAAGAAAATATTTCAGAATGTTTTATCCCCATGAAGAAATTTGTTTGTGCTTTTCTATATTGGTAACTTGGTATCTACTCAGTTGAGCGTCTCCAATAAATTTGAAAAGTCTGAGCATGGGTAGTGCGTGGTGCCAGGATATGCCAGACAGAGGGGCCAAGCTTCTCACCTGGCACCACCCCTGCATCTGAGTGGGCCTCTAGCAGAGAAAATAGACTGACTTACATCCTTTTACAATGACAGGAGATCCATCTCCCCTTACTGAGCCATACTGAGAGAATGATTGCATAGTCAAGGTGATAGACAGTCTTGTCTGTTTTTAAACCTGGGATTCCAAAGAAGTGAATTTTAAGAAGTTAGGGGAGTTTGCAGATGATTTTCAGAATCTTATTTGCATATTCCTTTTAAGAAATTGTAAATCTATGATTGTGAGCCCATTAGCTGGCCTTTCAGTTTTTGCCAAGTTTATTCAGTTTTACCTAGGTGCCACATGGTCAGATTATGCTGTGGTTATCTCTTGCCTCACACTTGACCTTGCTCAGGGCATGCAGGGGGGATTGAAGTATGTGGCTGAACTTGCTGATTACATAATAAGGTTATGTATACTGTATGTACTCAGTACTGAGAGGACTGTACACACTCTCTGTTGATATTTTACCATTTCCTTTTCACACCTGTTGTCCACTCAGGTGTGGTCAAAGAATGTACACTTGGAAGAGGAACTAGTCCAAATTTGGCAGAGTGGAAAGATTAAATTATTTGCCAGGCTAGCTACAAAATCAGCAGAAAGCCTAATGAACTTGAATATGTAATGCAACAGGCTGCTAGCCTGGCAATACTACCAGTTTCATGATAATGCTTTGTAAGTCGATATATTGTTAGTTAAAACCTGTTGCGTGTTCCGATAGATGAGGCAGAGAACTGTTTTAAGCTACACTGGGTTTGTTTATTGTTGTCCTGTGATCAGGGGAATTACAGATGAGCAAGTCCTGTAGGGTACACATAACAAAGTAGCTGATTATTCTGCATGAGCATGCATGCATATCAAAACCCACCTTAGTGGCCATCTATGCTTGTACTGTAATTTCCACAAGCCTTACTGTCCCCAAAACATGAGAGCAAACTGTGACTCTAAAAGGAGCCTTTTAAGAGGTTGTTATATCTTGTAGGTTTGCAGCAGAACTAAGTGTATAACTGGAGGTCAAAACATGGTTCAGCTGCAAAACTACACAGTGAAATGTATAGAAATTATTATTGTGAAATAAGCTAAGAATGAGTGTAGATATTTTTTAAGAGTTCAGTAGAGTGGTTTACAAATTAAATTAAAAAGAGAGAGAAAAAAACAGAATGCATACCAGCAATTTGTTTAATAGGAGAAGGTGATAGCAATTTTGATTCCTTATCCTGAGTGTTTCTACTTGCATTTTCTTAGGATACCTTTCATAGCTGGTTACAAGGTGATGACATGTCCTCTGTGTACCTGCTATGTTTTCATGCAGTTTGGGCAGATGAGAATCCAGAATATCTTCACGTGTTTTCAAGATCATCTAAAGTCTTTCATAATCTTCAAACAACTTTGAAGTTTGGTACAGTGGATGTCGAAAATGAACGGGAGAGTATGTAAACATAGTTTCTTTTTAGAATTTCCTTACAACTTTATGATCACCATAAGCATTTGGGAATACTTTCAACTGGGAGGAGCGGGCAGGATGGGGCTTGAGCACTTTTGCTGGAAATTTCAGTGTTTTTAATGATTATCAATAGATTACCTGAGAGGAGCTGCAATCCTATGCTTGGTATGCTTATGATGGCTGCTGTTTTGATTTCATTACTATCTGGAAAATTATTTGCAAGGATGCTTATTTCCTTTGGTTGCCATTAAGGTAATGAAAACAGTTTATGTAGAACTTTTCGAAGTTTTAAGTAAATTGTGTTTCCTATTTCCTGTTTCAAGACCTCTTTAGAGGATATCTTGGTTTTCTTTGTACTGTTCGTGTCCTTTCAGATTTTTTTTCTTTTTTAACAGTTCTGATGAAGGATGTTGACCCCAAGATGATAAGAAAGTTTCCTTTTTCTGTGTTATTCTGGAAGAATATGACTTCTGAAGGTAAGTGGACCACCTGTTATATATTCATGATTACTGCCTGTCCTTTCCCTTACCCCCTCATATATAAAAAATGATTACATTCTTGAAGTATGATACTCCCTGCATGTACAGTAATATGGGGTCAAAGGGGGTCAAACACTGAAAACCTTGTTAACATGGTATTTCCAGGTAGGAAGCTTGGATAGATTTCACACTCAGTACGTGGATGAGTTATGGTGAAAAGATGAATGCTTTTGTTTTTGGTGGAGGTCAAAGGTCATCTCCGTGGTCAAAAAGCAAAATTTCCCCCAAAATTCCCAAGGTCATTCCAGGGGTTCACCAGAAGTCAAAAAAGCAAAATTTCTAAAGAATTCCCAAGATCAAATATGAACCTAAAACTGTATTTTTCCAACACGTTGAGATAGCATTTGACCAGTGACTGAAAGATATGGGACATATGGCATTATTTGGATAGAACATATATTATCGAAACCTCAATGCATTTTTGTATTCTGGTTTTCTACAGGACCTGACCTTCGTCAAATTCTTCTTTCGTCAAGGCCTACTCCTTCAGCAGTCAGTGATTTATTAGAAACATCTGGATTAGAGATTTATGACAGGAATGGAAATATTGTGCAGTATATTCCTTGGGAGACAGAAGATGTTTGTCAAGTATGTATTAGCCTTGTGTCAATTGGGTGATATCTTGGCTTGAACTTATTTCAAAAGGTTTGATGAACAGTTGTGTTGCAGACCACTTTTTGCTAAGAGGAATTATACAGACTTCTAGCTTGATAGCATGTGGACTTGAATTACATACAAACAGTATTCCTTATCCACATGTTCTACAAATAATTCAAGGTTCTAAGACTTTACTGTGTGTTATTTAAAACATAAATGGATGGCCACTTTATAGACTTTGATTGTATATTTAGTTTGTTTTGTGGAATAATGATGTTGTGTGAACACACATTGAAAGTGTGACTGAAAGTGGGTTACGATACATCTGCCTTCGTACAAAAATTTCGTAGTCCTTTAATCTTCTTGACATATTGCTTTGTTGCCCTCAGATATAACAATATCATAAGTTTTTGTTTGCCTTCAAATTGCATTACTTGCACTGGCAGATAGGTGTGAATATCTCGATAGATTGGTCTGTTTTCCTGTTTGTAATCTGTAATAAACATATTATTGATGACATGAATGGTAGTTGATTTAAGAATTGAACATGAATTAGTCATACAGGAATTTACATGTTATGCCTTGCATATACATGCAGTTGAGTCTTTATAATTGCATTCTTTACTTGCAGACATTTCATGATTACTCCCATCATGATCCTATGTGCATTGGGAGAGTGAATGCCTCAATCATAATAACCAGGGACCATGAAAGTAGCAGAGAGAGACTCCCAGATTTTATTCAGCATACTGCACCCAGAGAGAGTGACTTAACCTCCAGTACTACCCTGTGTCATAGGGATACAGTGGTTGAGAATGATAAGGTGATGTAAGCAAAGATTTTGACAAGTAAATAAAGATTTACTCTCAATACTTATCAATGAATCTAAAAGAGTGAAAAAAGGAATTCAATCCTGCTGACTGAATGAGACCTTCCATTAAAGGGTCTGTTGCATCAACCCATGTATACAGTATTTATAGTTTGATGATCCATGAATTCAAAGTTGTTCAACTTCCTGTGACTAAAACATGGGCAAATTCATGTGATATATGAAATTTTGCACTAGCCATTCTGATTGGTCAGTGCCAACATGTGCAGATCAGTGATGTAAGAATGAAGAACAACTGTTTGTGTACAGTGAACCAAATGAGTAGTTGTACATTATTCAGTGTACAAACTGATAACAACATTGTTTCCAGTTACAAGTAGGAAGTGTCTCTAGCAGAACTGACAATGAATTATGACTAGGAGGTTTAAAACACAGTTTTTGAAATTATAGAAGGTGCTATATTAAAGTAAACTTGATTGAGAGAATTTTTGCTGCCTGGGAAGATGCAAAGACCTTCAAAAAGCATTTTTTACTACAGTCCTTGAGATAATATCTTTGAGAAGGTGGATATAGCTCATTGTTTCTGTCTAATAAAGGATTTAAAGTATGTTGTGTGTGCTGAGAGACGTACTTGCAGAGTATTTCAAAACAGTCTTGTGGCAAGTTCATCTGTCCTCAAGGTTTTTCATGAATGATAAATATTTGAATTGAGTAAATTTTTAGAGAAAGAAGGTAGTGGCTTGCCATTACCTGTTCTCCAATTCGTTCGTAATCCTCATGCACCAGTTTAGAGTAAGTGATACAAAAATGCAAACTTACCCTGAGTTTGGAATCCAGGTGCATAGGTTGTGAAGGCAGTAGTGCCAGATCCCTGCTACCAGGTCTCCCAGACTAAGGGTGGAGTCCTTATGGAGCAAACACTACCAATTGACTCACCCCTAGCTGAGAGACAAAGTGCAAGGGGTCTGTGCTCAGTAAGTAAAAATAGCATGTCTAGGCCAGGGGCTGAATTACATTAAATGGGTAATGTAAAAGTGAACGTCCCTGCAAGTTTCATTCAGTGTGGATGTTCATTGACATTTCTTATAACAGTCGTTTGTGTAATGTGTTTGTTAAGTGTATATAAAAGTAAGTTTTGCTACAGGCTTCAGGTAAGATTTCAAATGATAACTAATGATGGAGCTCTTTTGAAAAGAGAAATTTTTTGTGATTCCAATCCATGCAGTTCAACGATTTAAATTGAATGCAACTTATGTATGGTAATGTAGCTGTCTTTCATATCGTAACACTAGCAGCAAGACTAAATGGTCTTCTTAGTTTAACACCCCTTTTTTTGTTTACATTAAATTCATTTTTCTTAAGCTATGAAATAATTTTTTGTTTAATTACACGGAACCACTTTCTCGTCAATGCTAGAGTAGTCCACATTATCAGGCAGAAGGATAGGAACTTAATACATAAAGAAATATCTTCTATACTTTTTTACGGTTAACAGAACATGCTAAAGGAGGGATCTCCATTCAGCAGTGTCAATCAGTTAACTGATGATAAATGGGACCAAGTTATACAACAGTCTAGGTCCCATCCTGGTGGTGCCATAAAGCAAAAGACATTGGTCACAATGCCGTGGGAGGAGACAAGTCCTCAAACAGTTCTAGTTGCCTTCATCCAGGGCAGTTGCAGGAGCTGTGACAACAACATTAATCTCTTTGAAAAAGTGGCCAAAAATTTAGATGATTTAGGTTAGTGACAATTTTGTGGTTGGTTTTCATTTGAAAGTAACACATTTAATTCCTTTTTTACTTTATTCCAAAACTAAATTTGTTAAGAATGAAAGCAAGAATTCATTTGTTGTTGCTTAATAGGGTATATGTCTAATGCAAACTTATGACCTGTAACAGTGCAGGATTTTGTTTCAATCGCCCAGTTACAATCTTTGCTTACTCTCTACAAAATCTTTTGTAGCAATTAAAGAAAGAATTAAGAAACCAGGTTATCATCCTTAAAATGCCCATGTAGTTGATATCAGTCACTATATACTGTAGACACTGACAGTGGTAGAAAAGTTTTCTTTTCTTGGCTCTGGTAACATGTTTGAAAGTACTTTAAGAAATTCGTATGTTGTTTTATTTTGTAATATTCCATTAAAATTGTTTTCCCTAACAGGTACAGGCATTTTCTACGCTCACAATTGCACCACTGACCCAAAGACGTGTGAAAGGCAAAATATCAAAGGGTTCCCCACTGTCATTGCTTTTAGGAACTTTGGTAAACTTCGATATGAAAGATGTTCCTCAAACAGTCATATTCAACAATATCTGAGGATGGATTACCATGGTATACTAACAGTAAGTATGTGATGCCTAGTGTATCAGACATATCAGCTATAAATACCTTAGGATGTGCTATCATTTTGTTCTAACAGTAAGTACATGATGCCTGTTGTATCAGACATATCAATGATTAATACCTTAGGATGGAGTATTATTTTGTTCTAACAGTAAGTACATGATGCCTGTTGTATCAGACATATCAATGATTAATACCTTAGGATGGAGTATTATTTTGTTCTAACAGTAAGTACATGATGCCTGTTGTATCAGACATATCAATGATTAATACCTTAGGATGGAGTATTATTTTGTTCTAACAGTAAGTACATGATGCCTGTTGTATCAGACATATCAATGATTAATACCTTAGGATGGAGTATTATTTTGTTCTAACAGTAAGTACATGATGCCTGTTGTATCAGACATATCAATGATTAATACCTTAGGATGGAGTATTATTTTGTTCTAACAGTAAGTACATGATGCCTGTTGTATCAGACATCTCAATGATTCATACCTTAGGATGGAGTATTATTTTGTTCTAACAGTAAGTACATGATGCCTGTTGTATCAGACATCTCAATGATTCATACCTTAGGATGGAGTATCATTTTGTTCTAACAGTAAGTACATGATGCCTGTTGTATCAGACATCTCAATGATTCATACCTTAGGATGGAGTATCATTTTGTTCTAACAGCAAGTACATGATGCCTGTTGTATCAGACATCTCAATGATTCATACCTTAGGGTGGAGTATCATTTTGTTCTAACAGTAAGTACATGATGCCTGTTGTATCAGACATCTCAATGATTCATACCTTAGGGTGGAGTATCATTTTGTTCTAACAGTAAGTACATGATGCCTGTTGTATCAGACATCTCAATGATTCATACCTTAGGATGGAGTATCATTTTGTTCTAACAGTAAGTACATGATGCCTGTTGTATCAGACATCTCAATGATTCATACCTTAGGATGGAGTATCATTTTGTTCTAACAGTAAGTACATGATGCCTGGTGTATCAGACATATCATTGATTAATACCTTAGGATGGAGTATCATTTTGTTCTAACAGTAAGTACATGATGCCTGTTGTATCAGACATCTCAATGATTCATACCTTAGGATGGAGTATCATTTTGTTTTAACAGTAAGTACATGATGCCTGTTGTATCAGACATCTCAATGATTAATACCTTAGGATGGAGTATCATTTTGTTCTAACAGTAAGTACATGATGCCTGGTGTATCAGACATATCAGTGATTACAGTAATACCTTAGGATGGACTGTCATTGTGTTCTAACAGTAAGTAGATGATACATATTTCATCAATTACTCCCATTCATTAGTACTTGAAAATGGACTATTGAAGTATTGTACCTGTATTAAATGATGATTTGTGTTGAATTTAGTTTGAGAATTCACAGAATTCTGTTAATGTGTTAAATTTACTAAAGGAACATTCAGTTTAGTGGCAAAATGTGAAAGTTTGATTGAATCAAGGAAATTTTTTTCTGTTGATGAGAGGAAACCACATCTCAGTATGCTGCACTTGAAGGATTGGTTGCACACTTTGCTATGATTTTCTTATGGAAAAATCTGTAAACATATGTTAACAAAATAGGTGGACATTCTAATCTTTGATACGAATATTTCTAGAATCTATGCTGATTGTTCTTCAAAGCTTCACATGTTGTCAAACTTCAAGGACAAATAAATGCTTCCAGTTTAAAGAACAAGAGGTTTCAGATAACCTCCTGGAATTTATATAACATTTTAAAAGTGTAAAAATATTTTTTTATGACAAGAACAACCAGTCTTCAAACAGAAAATCTTTAGAACTAAGCAGTATACTAAAATGTAATTTCCATATTGTGAACACAAGTTATCTTCCTTTAAAACAGTTTTAAGGTATTACTAGATTATTCCTTTTGTGCACAAATTTATGTTAAGTATGAATCATAATAAACTTAAGTAATATTGTCAGTACACAGGGTAGACTTTTACAGGTGAAATTCTTGCAGAGCGATGTCCTTATGACATCACCTTTTTTTATTTTCCTTGCCAGGAGAAGTTACTCATGGAGTGGTTTTCACAGGTTTCCACTCCTTCTGTACAATATACTACTACAGAAGAATTCATTGCACTTAAAAAGGTACAGGTCCCGTAGCCTATTATTACACAGCACTATACCTAGCTTTAACTCTTTCAATAACATCACTACAATAGCTCTTTATTTATGATAATGGGAATGGTGACGATTTTCAGGGATGGGTGGACTGGGCACGTGGAATGCTGTACATATTTTTATTTTTCATTATTCCAACCCTTGATGAAAATACACTAGAACTTTTGATGCACTGCAGCAAATTGGATATAGTTTGTTGGCCTTAACAGTCTATTTAGGATTTTGGTATCAAAAGAAAGGTTTGCTTCTTCCCCTTTTAGTGGTAATGAAAACTCAGTATGGCCTTTATAGCCAACATTATGCCTGATTTACCATGGTGCCTCAAGTTTGCTGTGAGAGTGATTACCTGCACACATATTGTGGAACCAATATATCTGCTGGTAACGAAAGCACATGACCTTTATTGAGCTTATTCCTCCTTTATTGATGTTTAAACTTTCTGGGTAAAGCTATTATAACTTGAGATCTGCATCATGGATCTGACAAAAGGCATAAATACTACAGTGTTTGTATTAGTTCTATAAACTCATTATACATATGAAACTTTCTGTTCAATATGATCCGAATTCAGAACCATACATACCAGATGTGAATTTGTCTAGATGCCTCATGTATACCACCATTGTTATGACTGACTGGATAAAGGTTGTGGAAATAAAAGCAAAAATAATGTAAGATTTTACATATCAATTGACCTTCTGCATGTACATCAGAAAAATTTTATGTTTGAGCTATAATATTGAACTAGAATCCAGGTTGTAGTTCATAAGGATTTGGTGGCTTATCCAACTTTCATCACCCCTTTAATTATGAAATATTAATACCCTTCAAGGCCTGAATCCAAATTCCTTGCTTTAATTTGTATTTTGTATTTCTCTTTTCTCTCAAGATTAATGATGTGTCACTGTCTGCTGACCTATATCCCTTGTCTTTGGCTAAAAAGTACCTACCAAATATAGCTGGTCCAAACAGCTGGTATCCATATGAATGCTTTCAACTGGCATGTGAAAGGTTGTATGGCAAAGCCAGTTGTTACGGTATTATTACTGAAAATCTTCAAAATCGAGACGCCACAATGTTAGAGGAAGATCCAGAAATGGTTGTAACTCAGGTAAATTAACATACTCATCTCATTAGGGTTTATTTCCCTTTGTCAGTGGTTCCCAACCTCTTCCCGCTCAGCGCTCCCTTCATCAAAAGGTGTTGGGCAAATGCCCTCCATATTTATTAAACATGAATGAAAGACAGGGAAGCAATTGTATAGGAATGAGGTATGTTAACTGTGAAAACATATCTTAAACAACATGTACATTTGTTCAACCCTTTGTTTTTTCTTTCATCATATATCCTGTAATGAGGCATAACAAATGGCATTGGCCTGTTGGCAACCCCCCTCTTTAAGTGATGTATTTATGATTGGAAAGAAAAATTAATAAAGTTGGAAAGAACAAAGATACATTAAATACAGTATAAAACACTGAAAATATATTTTAAACAAGATGCACAGCATTTTGTATCATCGTTCCAACAAATTTCCCTTGATTATAGCAAATGCCACTGGATATGGGTATAAATTATGAAAGAAAAGAAATTAAAAAATAGTTGAATAGAGAACAAGTATATAAATATGGCATGTAAACAGTGAAAGTATATCTTTCACAAAATGTACATGTTGTGATAAGGTCCATTAATAATCCCTTAATATGGCAAAACAAATGGGACTTGGTAAACAACCCAACCCCTCCCCACCCCCTTCATGTATATTCACTGTAAATGAAAAGAAAATGGATGTACTTGTATCGAACAAGGATATGAAAACGGTAATAAATGTTAAAAGTATATCTTTACTAAAATGTACAGTATTTTGTAGTATTATATTCCAACAAATGATGAATGTAACAAATGACACTAGGTAAACACCCCTTCCCTATGTTCATGAATTATCAATGAAAAGCAAACAGAAGAAAATGGAAATATTTGAATGAAATTGGATATAAATGTGGCATTAAAACATAAAATATACCTTTAATAAGATGTCTAATATTTTGTAATATGTCAACAGATGTCACCTAACACAGAGGCTTGCTACCTTAATAGTTACATATTTATAACTACCTTGATCTTGATGAGACTCTACCAACTTATTTATATCTGGTTCAATGTTTGAGAGACAGAGCCTCAAGTCCCCCCCCCCAGTTACAGTATTTGAAGTGTTTCTTGGTTTGGTTTGTAACTATACAACAGCACAAAACCCTTTCTTGACCAGGTATAATATAGAGAACGCCAGAATTAAGAACTTGACTTCTTGCAACAGATGAGGGTAGGATTTTTTTTTTCTTTGACCCCAGATATTTCATAACTATGCTGATTGAATTGTATCTTGGCTACACAGTCATTTTGTAGCTCTGTTAGTTCTTCTTGTTAGCTTGAAAAATTACAATTACATGAGCATGCACAATGAAAGAATCAATAACCCATTCAGGCACTTTGAATTCACTGAGGTCTGTGAATCGTTTTTGTATGTCTTCCCTAAGTGAGTCGAGATGAAAGCAGTAAGTTTCCAGATCATTATCTGACAGTGTGCCATCTATTTTCATAATTATTTGAAGACTTGAAAACTGGTAAAGTTCATAATGGCCATTATTATTTCTAAACAAGGTGAACTTGGTCATAAAGGCAGGGAAGATTCCCTTTGCTTTGATGAGATTCATTTTCTCTTCTTGTAATTTTGGGTTTACTTCATTTAATTTGTCAAAAATGTCTGAGAGACATGCTGCATCCATTTGTCTTACCCCTAGTTCTCTGTAGAGTGCTTGATCAGCTGATTCAAAAAATTAAAAACAGTGTCATGGAGTTCATAAAAACGTCTTCAGCAATAACCCTTCAAGAGCCATCTTACTTCCGTTTTTAGCAGCAGATGTTCAAAGTTCTTGTAGTTGTCATGACAAAGCTACTGAAACAACATTCAGAGATCTAGCCTTCATTTTGTTTACAGCAGTGATGACAATTGGAAGAGATTCATGAAGTCTGTTACGGACATGTTCACAACCAAATGTTGGTGAAGGGTGACACAATGAATAGCAAATACATTGGATATCTTATTCCTGATGCTATCAAGCAGGATACTAAATCTGCTGACACCTTTGTGTTTGCTTCCTTGGTAGAATAAACACAAACTGGCTTAATCCTTCCAGAGTAGTATACTTGTTTGCACTTGTCTGCACTCAGGGACTCCACTAAATAAGGACTTATTTATTCCCCAACCATCCTCTGCACTGTGGAGTACAGATGTAGTAACAGAGATAATTGTTTAAGTTGTTTGAGACAAATACAATTGTAGCTTGAATATCCTCTGATCTTAGTATCAGGGCTGAAAGCAGCATGTTCTATAAATGTGCCATGAAAAACCTTGATAACGACTTACCATGGAAAGTGTGCCATTGGTTGCACATGCGATAAGTTTTGTGAGCGTTATGCCTTTTTTAGCGAGAAAGTACTCAACCACTTTGAATATAAAAAACCCTTTGAGTCAGTTTCCAAACGTGTCTCAGAAAATAATAAGACTTCCTTCGCTGTGCTGCTTTTATCTAAACAGCATACTTCAGCTTAAAACAAAACTTTTTTACTACATAGAGTTGATGGGCAAGTTGTAGTACAAATTCAGTACTGTATAGTGGGAAATTTTTGCGCTTTTCGCGACCAAGTATCTAATCGTGAGTTTAAGACCCGTGAAAGTACTTTCATTAGTTTTTACAAGACTATGTTTATTGCCTGCAACAGGGAATTCTTCACTCTGAAAATATGTGAACAAGGTACGGATTTGCCAAAAATTAGCCTCGCGGAAGTTTCCCGCTATATAGTAGTTTGTAATTTAGTTACACAACTTCCAATGTCACTTGCCGTCTCATCAATTCTTCTTGACACTGAGTTTATTACTCAGGGGAATGAACCCAGCTACGTCACTCACACCAGATCCCAGCATTGTTTCAATAACTTCTTCCACTGTTGGTAGAATAAGACTGCCTCCAACTGTAGGCCTATGCGGTTTTCCACATTTTGCAATTAAAGATGAAATTTGGTACGAAACTAGAAGTCCTTTACCCATTTGGCTAGAATTGTTTTGAACCAGCTTAGTGACAGTAGATTGTTTTTGAAATTCTACCTTGAAATCTCAGAAGTATGGTAAGTCCTTGTTCACCTTGTCCCTGTGCTTCTTGTTTAGATGGTCCTGCAATCTTGAAGGCTTTATGGTTTCATTCGAGAATAATTGTTCACAGATAAGACTCATAGGTAGCTGTTAATTTGACAGAGATGGAATAAATCGAAATTTGTTTAATCTTGTACATAAATGCCAGCATTTTCTGTTTCTCTCCATGCTTCTGGACAAAGCACTGCTCAGCATGTATGAGACTGTGTAATGTTTCACTGCACGTACAAGGCGGTTGCTCTGCTCTCAGCAGTGAAGGGGTAGTATAATGGCTAATAGTGTGGCCCCGTAAATTGTCTGTGTGATTCACATGTCTCTGTGTAACTTCATATCCTTCAGTTTACGTTCCCAGCTAGCCAGTCAAAGGAGTTCCAGGTTTCATTAGAGTAAGAATGTAAGTCAATTAAACTGATGCACATTTGAGTATTGTTCAAAAGCATCCATTAGGTGCCAAGCAAGTTTTGATGACCAATATTCTCTCACCAATCTGAGATTTTGATATAGAGTTTCAGTGATGTAACATGACTTGATTTCGATTCCTTACAATTTAATTATTTTCACTCTGGCTTAAATTTTATATTACGTACATTTTTTCAAATCCCCCTGTCACCCCCCCCCCCAGTGCTTATCACCCCTAAGTTCTTCAAACGGCCTGAGGGGGGGGCTTTATAGCCCCACTGGGAGCAACTGCTCTAAGTAAATAATGTATAAAGTACATACCTGGAACTTTCAGGGCTAGAACTTAGAAATGCATCTATTTAGTAAATGAGACAAGTGCATTTTATGTATTTTCTTCTTTTGACAGAACACCACAAGAAACACTATTTAGTATGGCTTTTTGTGTGTATTAAGATAGAACTGCTACACTAAACTCGAGAAAGTATTACGTCTTTAATCTTGTTTTAAAGCACATAATATTCTTTCCTTTTTCCCCTCTTGATATTATGAGCAAATTATGTTTTGTTAAAATGCAAAAACAGTCACTAATGACAAACTTATCTCTTGTTTTCTCTGTTTTTTTTTCTCTGCCACTTCCTTTGCTAGATTGAGATGCATCGAAGAGATAATGTCTCAGCTTTGGTATTTTCCCTTGGCAAAGCACTGATTACTACTCTTCAAAATAAACAAGACACCAGCCTCCACCGGTTTCACGCTCCTCACAGGTTACTTATTTGTTGCAATAATTCTTATGTTTGAAAGAGTCATTGCCAGCTGATTCTGAAATACAGCAGTTATTTTCAGTGCATTGTTGTATACTATGCAGATTTTTCAATGCAATTTCAGGGCCACCAAGTAGGAAAAAATGTAAATTTGTACTAAGCAATTCACTGCTATGCACTAGTTATACAATGGCCTTGTGCTTGTTTGTGCTTTACGGTGCTTTAAATTACATGACTTGAAGTTATTACCTGCATAACCACTAGCAAATTACAGGAGAAACACAACACAGCTACAATACCAGTTTAAGCAGTTGTTAGAGTGGCAATGATTCTTGCAGCTGCTTGCACTTACCATCAGAAAAGATTTACAGGTTTGTTTTGTGTAAAGTATTAATTGGTTTTGATCTGCAACCATATCATTGAAGACAGGGTTTAACCAGAAATTCGACTTTGCTTTATGAAAGAGTAAATAAGTTTAACCTGTCTTGTGAAAATTGCATTTAATTCTGCATCTTGAAATGCTATAATTGAAATAGCATTTTTGCTTCCCCAAGTGAACCTAAATCAAGTATTAGTGATGTCATCTCACACTGATAACTATGTCATAATTTACTAGGTAAAGTGACACTTGCATCAAATCCAAGGTCAAAACAATAGATTGGAAAACATAGAAAACAAAACACTGCTTTTCAGTTTGAGCAGATGGCAGAGCAGAAGTTCTGCTTGCTTTACAATTTCTCAGAGTACAAAATGTAGTAACTTCAACTGCTTAACTTTTGAGAACAGCACCTATGAATTGTTTCTTAAACTGAGTTCCTCTTCTATAATATACTTCCAAAATTATAGCTTAAAGGAATTTTACAGTGACACTTTCAGAGGATCTCAATGAAAGGGAATAATTTTTAGTCACATGCCCTTCAAAGCCCACACTGACAGCATGATCATAACTCAAGATCCTGTTTGAAATAGGCCATTCTTGTCAAAAACAGACTTCCAGTTGCTTCAAGGTTACAAAATGTTATGTAGTACTGGCAGACTGCTTCCAAAATCTTTTGTTGTTCTTTAAAAGTGAAGTGTTTAATTTGACCTTGAAACTTGACACCAGTAAAACATTGAATAACATTAGTTTTAGATTGAGCCTAAAAGTTTGTGAGAATAAAGGTTCGAAGATTGTAAAGAAATACAAGAGATGTTCAATTAGTCTGCATGTGTGACATCACAGATTTCTCATAATGCAATGCTCTGCTGTGAATTGAATATCTTTAAAACTTAATAATTTTCAAGTGCAAGATGCTACTGAGATAGGATTTACACCAGTAAAGAGAGAAAAAGTTACCCTACCTAATTTTCTGAAACTACTCATATTTGTCACTGGAATATCCCTTTAAAACCCTCCTAGTTGATTACTGCAGGGTCATGTCAACAACATGTTACACTTACAATGGACATCTTGCTACTATATCTACTGACAGGTATGCAATAAAATCAGGACAGCGTTGTGAGGACAATCATTCTAGCTGTACTGATGTCATAGTGTCCTTTGTGCAGGATCACTCCAGACTTCCAGTTACACACATAACAGCTGCAGCCTTTCATACACATGGCAGGTAGGTATGGGACAGTGCGACAGTGTGAATGACTCTGCAAGCATTAAACCCCAGTAACTCTATTTCTGTTCAAGTTTCTTTTCAACTTTCAACAAAAGCTACACTGAAAAGACATAATATAATTATGAAGTTGGAGTATAAAGATCTTTTATAGGGGCTTGTGATAATACATTTACCAGTATACAGGTTACATGTGACTTTCATTGTGTGATGCATATTTTAATGCATGTGAGTCCTCTGTTTGCTAACTTCAGAATACTTAAATTTGTGTCAGATGTTTAGGCATAAAAGGAAAGGAAGTTTACAGGGTGATGATATTCTCTATTTTAATCAGTGCATGTTAAAGTTTTTATCAGGCCAATGCAGTCACCCAATTTGAAATAGCAGCCCCACTTACCTTGTGGTAATTCATGTGTGGTTCATCATGTGAAAATACTATTGTAACTGAACTTTATAGCCCCCAAACACCTTTTTTTTTACATTTACAAAACAAGATTTATGTTCCTACACATCATACTTGTAAGTGTTATCAGGGGAGACTTTGAAGAAAAAGATAATTTTTCAAAATGAGGTATTGGTAGCTAGCTGCTTTAGACAGCGTATTAAGTGTGTATATATGTACCTCAGCAGCTTTGGTTAATGGGTCTTTGTGTCTCTCTTCAATAAGACAGTAAGATGCTTGTCTCACCTCTGTCTTTATGTGGTAATTTCTAGACTTTTACTTCTTCCTACAGTCTTGGGTTTGGGAAAAATCACTCATCTTCCATTTTTGGATCTGGTCTGCCTGTGTTGTTGGCTTTAGCAACTTCCCAGCAACTAACAGATGATGCACCATTACTGAAGGTATACCCATCGCTGTTTCCAATTTTTTGTCCGATTCGGATATGTATGGTTTCTAAAAAATATCTGTCATCTGAGTGGTAAAAACTCTTGGAATATCTGTGGAGCGAGAAATCTCATGACTGTTGCATAAGTGGGTTTTAGAGTGATATCTAGTGCTGCTGTAGTGTGGATATAGGCAATTGCATTTGAAGCAATGAAGCTTGAATACAGCCGGAGTTTAGGGTTAGTTCCCAGCTGGGTCAAAGTAAGGTGGTTTTTCATCCCAGAGCAACCTATGGTTTTCCCGTCTGAAGTGGCCTTTCAAAAGAAACCAAATGTGATCTAAATGGTTGAGTTGGTCAGCTACTTCAGGTGAAGTTGTCCGAGGTGAAATCGTAATTAATATTAAAGGCTTTATCTACACTTGCTGTTCCTTAGCATCATACTGCCCTTCAACTCCTGAATTTAAGCAAGACTGCAGGAGATTTTGTGCATTCTTGTTCATCTTTACCACCAGATGGATACTACATCAATTACTCTGTCACTGAGGACTACATATGAAATGGAGAGTACATAAGAAATTGCTGTGATTGTTATTATTTATTTGTAATGTCATTTGGTTTTTTCTAAGTAAGCTTTCTCTTTTACGAGAGTGATCTTTTTTGTTAAGCCCATAAGGGTTTTGAATTCTGTCGGTATAGTTTTGATAATGTAGAAAAACAAACAAATGAATTTAATATTCATATATGTAATTATTGATACTTGTCCTTTTTGTACCATGATGTTCATTTTACTTATCTTAAGTATTAATACTTTTATCGCATTAAGTGAAATAGCTTGTTGTTGACTATTAATATGTTTCACTATTTTGACTTAAATTTCCACCAAACAGCTCCTAACTAAAGCAGCATATCAGTTCTACAATCAAATTGTGTTTGCTGCCCTCAATGTGGATGAGTTCCCACAGTGGGCTGCAAGATTTGTTCCAGTGCACTTTTACAGACATGTCGTGGGTGAGTGGTGGACTGCTCTTGCTCAGCAGATAATAAATCATATTATAACCAACAATGATTAAGAGCAATTAAAAGTCGGTTTCCAGTTACTCTTAGAAGTAATTACATGTATGAAAATGACTGTCCCTGTTCCAGTAAGGGAAATCCTAGGAAATCTCAGATATATTATTTAAAAAAGTTAAGAGGATTTTCATGGCCCAGAAATTAAATTTATTTTCCACTTTTTCAGACTTTTGTGTTGTTTATAGATCTAAGTTGTGTTCATTTATTGACTGGCCATGCTGTCCTTTACATCACTTATGGTAGAATTGGTTCTTCAACAGTGGCACCACCAAGGAGGAGGTGGGGGCCATTTTCCCCCCTCTCCCAGTCTGCTTCTGTACAAAGGTAACCAGTTTACAGGAGTACTGCACACACACACACACACACACACACACACACAAGTTTTTCCCCTCAAATTTCTGCTTGCAACCCAACCCCTCCCACTCCCACACTTTTGAAATCCTGATTGGTGGCATGGCTGTTCTCAAAGAACTTTGCAAATGAAGTGTAAGCAGGAATATGTCAGAACAAGTTGGGGAATTTGGGAATATAAAGTTCTTGCAATGCTAAAAGTTCATTTTGTCATCCTTTTTGAGATGGAAAGCATACTTTGTCATTTTATAATTGTTCCATGGTTATCTCTTTCTCTAAAACAGAAAGGCTGAAAGCTTTTGAGTAGGGTTAAAAGGTACTGTACAGATGATGAAAATGGCCACATATGTGTGTGTCTGTATCTGTTTCATTCTTGTATGTGTAACAAAACTGTAACAACTCACTCCAATTTGGTGAAATCAATTTGATTACATCAGTTTAAGTAACTGAAGTTACGCCAATAGTTATGTGGCTATGTTATGACACAGTGGAGACCAGCTATGAATGGAATCTGTGATGTTTTTAATTTTTTTGCAGTCATTAATATAATGTTTGATTGCTTTCTCATCATTCAGTGTCTGATGAAAGGATGAAAATCATCATTTGAAACTAGTGCATGTGCTTAATATCAATATTTCTGTACCATCATAAGAAAGAAAGGAAATGGTCTAAGGAATGCTGTTTGTAAAAATATTGTAATTTAAACTTGACATCTGTCTGCTCACATGCTTATTGATGGTGTTAGCTAATAAATATATGTAAGAGAAGAAGATCAATTCACCATCATTTAATAGGAAAAAATGAAGTGAATGAAACGTTTTGACATAAATTTGCTTTCTTTTTTTCCTCAGAAAATAACAAATATATTACTGATGATATGGTGCCCTCATTATTCATCTACCCTCGTCTGTTGATTGTAACAGCTGGGAATCACCAAAAGGCAATATTCTTTCCCAAGTATGACAGATTTTCTCTCAGTTCAAAAGCAGAAGGAAGAACTTTAATCAAAAATGAAGTTATCAACTTTGTTTCAAAGTTTTTGTCTTCACCAGACAATGGCTGGATTGAAACAGAATTGTTTTAATTTTCAGTTTGACAACCACCTGACAATGTGTACATTCAGTAGAGCAGGATTCTGAGTAATGAAAGATGGTTGAAAGCGCTGGGAGCCTTAACATACCAATTACAGGAGGAGCATATTTGATAAATACTTTAGGGTTGGAATTTAAATAATTGGTCAAACATTTAATTTCAACATCCTCTCCCTTCATAGAACATTTGCTTAAATGTTAGTTGGGCAAATATTAATCAGCTCTTATCTCCAACTGGCATAGGTTGGTGGTATGTGTAGGTGATATATTCCATTAGATATTGTGTTTTTTATGTTTGATATTCACATGTGATAGATACTATTGCTGACATGTGGTATATTCTATAGCAAAAGTAAAACTACTAAGGTGCCCCCATCCCAATTCTGATGTTGAAATGGGCACTGGACTGATACTAATTGATGGAAATGTGCAGACTTGCCAACTGTCACGGTTTCACCGTGAGTCTCACAGTTTCTGGCATCATCTCCCAGTGAAAATGCCAGATCACATGGTTAAAATCGCTTTTAGGCAACGCCAGATAAGTTTTCTTATTTAGACCAAGATCAAAGCTTTCTTTCAGAGCTTTCTTGGTGAAGTTATTATTGAATCCGAGACTGCATCATTGTCAGAAAGGTGACTAAATTTTTCAAACAGTCCACTATGTTGATGGCATCTTAACTCTTTATTAAGCGGGTGAACAAAAAGTGTAAAATCTTTCTAGTTTAAGAAACATTTTTTATAATTACGTATGAGACTAATTGTTTAAAACCTCCAGGTTTGAGATGTGATTTCCAGGTTCTCTTGAGAGAACCTCAAGGTTTGCCTTTTTTGAGGTTGGCATATCTGAATGTGTGAAGGGGCATAGGGGTGGTGGGGGTGAGTTGGGAGTAACCCATGGTAGCCAAGTAATTGCTCATTGTAACAATGTAAGTAGAAAAAGATAGTTTCTGTTAATGGTCGTCATTAGTAATTTCATGGAATAATCTTTTTGAATGCAGGTAAAAACAATTGCTATTAGTGGTGTTATTAGTATATTTCATCTGTTAGTCTTTTGTAGTCTGAGAATCATTGTAATCTTTCCATGTTTTGAACAAATTTTAACCAAGTGAACTATGTGCTACCAGTAATTACTTAAAGGTCAAATGCAGTCACCCCAACCTTATTTTGAAACAACAGCTAAATATCACAAATTTCATCTTATTTCTCTTCCAAGTATCTTTCATAATATTTTAGGACATAAATATTGCATATTCAAGGTAAACCAAGCAGTTGCTCCTTGTAAATTTTACAAATGAGTGAGAAAAATACTGTCACATGATTCTCAAGATCCATTCAGGAAATAGGATAGTCTACTATACAATTCTTTATTGGGGTTACTGCATTCTCCTTTTAATGGCAGTTCCCATAGAAAGTATAAATCAGTTCTGTACAGTAGATATATCCGTCCCTTTACCTCATTTCTGATGTCAGGTATTTGTCAGCCTATGTTGTTAAGCTATGCAGTACTTTTTTAGATTTCATTACATTCCAGAAAATACCTTGAACTTTCTACCATTAGAAAACTATGTATGTCAAATCTTAATAAATTTTGATCATGTCAGAAAATTTTACTTTATTGTCTTTTGACCACTCTCTTGGTGTGAACGATATCCTTTGACCCTGAATCATTTTTCATTTTTTTCTTTTTTGCCTAAAATTCAGTGGGACAGCAGTAGATAGCAAATACTTCCAAAAAGTAATTGAGTTAACGTTATGCACTGATTCACCTGATATATTTCTTGTTGTTTCTCCACTGTAGGGACAGTGGGTGTTTTGAAGGGACTATGGCAGAACTGAGTTAATAAGCAGTGACTGGACCAAACAAGGGGTCATTCTTTCAGCCACTGGCCCAGAACGGCCCTAAAACCAAGTGCCCCATGCAGTGATTGCTACAGAGCAAAAAAGGCCAATCCGCCAAGCTGCAGGCACATAGCCATACAATGTGTTGAAGGGGTGAGAAAGCTTCTAGGAACAGGGGGGGGGGGGTGGTGGCAAGATCTGTTAAGGCATTAGTGCAATTCTGTAAACTTTTTATACTCGTAAAGAGTCTCAGTTCCAGTTGTCCCCCAACAAACCAAAGAAATAATTGAAAAATAAGTTCTCTTTGAAGGACTTGACTACTAGAGAAACAAACTTTTTCAGCCTTTAAAATTCGTTTAAGATTTACTGAAGGTTTAGGCAGATTACAAGTAAAACTACAACAATGCATGTTTTAAAGAAGGCTTCAGTCTACATGCAGCATTGAAAGTCAGTCTTTATTGTCTTTATCGTCCCACGTCATATTACTAATCTTCTTTGTGGCAGACGTACGGCGTTTTGGTGACGGACATATACAAGTGCAGATGTGCACAGATGTACGTGGCGCAATTACCCCCCAAATAACATATGTCACACTGTATGTACTGCTGTGCCTATTTACTATTATACAATGTAAGTTCAGTAGTCCCAAGAGCAAGTTCCAAGTAACAAATGTTTAAAATCTAGCATTTTGGGGAGGTCTACATCCCACGCCACTGGGTGTTTAAGGGATTGTCTGATAGAGGGCAGCATGTAATGTACATTTTTTAAAGAAAAAAAAAATAGGCCAACATCAAAAGTAATTTCATATCATTGCTCATAGGGGAATGTAAAAAGAAAGTTGATTGGAAGTACTGCACCCAGCGATTGACAGCGAAAGTAAACGTGATTTTGCTTGTTGACTATTTTACGGAATTGCCTAATAGTAATTTCTGTCCTTAGAAATTTTCGAGGTGGGCGAAAATTTTTCTCCGGGCGTCTTCTTCAGGTCCCTTTTGATCACTAACCTGTCTAGCGGGTGAAATATGTCTTGGGATGGCTGGATGTCCCGAACGTTGCTGGAATGTGTTTCAAATGTATCAAAATTCTTTTAAAAGGGAAAATGCAGTCATGCCACTTAGAATTGTGTAACCCGGTACCCTACTTCATGAATGGCTCTGTTTAGTGGATGTGATATTTTTTTATTGAATTATTCATACCAAGCAGAATAAGTGCTTAGTTAACTTTCAATAGAACATGTTTTTGTTTGGAAAATCATGAAAGATATTTGTAAAGGAAATAAGAGGAAATTTATAAGATTTGGATGATATTTCCAAATAAATTTGGGGTGACTGCTCAGGGAGTTGTAACTTTGGACAACTCCCTGATCCACCGATGGCCCCTTTTGATTTGATCGAAACTGTCTTTTATCTGTTTCAACCACGAACCGTTCGTCAAACTTTTCGCAGCCGAGTTGAACACGTGACCCCCAAATGTGTGCCTACCCCTGGCCTTTTATTCGGGTTATACCGTTCAGGTTATCGTTAGGAGCTCCTACGCAGGGATGTCAAGATCGTGCAAGGATTTACTTTCTTGAAATATCAGTTCTTTTTTGTGAACTAAGTTGTTCATGTCCCCGTGCATGGATGGTCTTTTCTGTGAGATTTACCCCCAGCTTGTATTGCCTTTTACTATAAGTGTCATAGTACCCTTAAATCAGATATAGACGCCATGCCATGATCATTTCAGAAAGTTTATTTTTATTCGGAACATCCAAACTTTTAACGAATTTAATGTAACAATCGCAACAGTTCGTTCATCAAGGCTGTCTGCCTTAGCTTTAAAAACACCCTAGCAGGTGTTGTCTTGTTGGCCAATATCTATCTAGTTTAGTTCAATACCTTAGTAAATTTGTACGTATATCGTTCTCAGGCGCGGTTCTAGACCGAGATTTTTAGGGGGGCTTAGGGGGGGGGGGGCTTGAAACGGAAGAATAAAATTTTCTGTCATTATCAATACCGACATTGGGGAATGATGCTAAGAAGGACTCCATCAGTGGCGTACCCAGGATTTCTCTCACGGGGGGGGGGGGGGGAGGGCATGCAGTATGTTGTGTGATCGCCGGCCTGGGGAAGGGTCTAAGGGGAGGGGGTGTCCCTCCCCTTTGAAAATTTTTGAAAAATTAGATGTACTTACATGCAATTTGGTGAAACATACGCTACATTTTGAAGCAGAATTTGTGTTAAAAAAATTTACGTATTTTAGGAACTAAAAAAAAGCATCAGGGAGGGGGCATGTCCCCCCTGCGTACGCCACTGATAGTAATAATCATAGGCGTATGGGACTCTTACAGTTTGGGGTCCAGAAAATTTTTTGCCCGAACTTCTCAAAAAGTTGCCAAAATTCCGTTGCAGTTCAGGTGCATGAAATAGACCACTAAACCACTACAGGCGCGCGAAGCGCGCGAAAATTTTTGCACATTTTTCGGGCATTCGATCAAAAATTCGGGAACTCAGTAGAAAATTAGGGCAATCTTTTCACTTTTACTTCATCTCTGCCGGAATTTCAGTTTGAGTAAGGTATCAAATGTTGTTCATGTCTGTTCTACTGTTACAAAGGCATACTGAACTGGATTTGAGCAATCACTGCATTTGAGACCGACTTTTTGGCGCTCAGAGACCGACTTTTGATTTTCACGCCCCCCCCTCCCCACACACACCTGTATTTACGCCCCTGGGACTGGCGTCGAACGTAAGAATGCAGCTGGGTAAGCTAGTAGGCGCCCGCACTGTGCCTACCGTCGTAATACAGTACTAAGGCGAAGCGTGGCTGTCGTACTACATGCAGTCAAAACAACGGTGTACGTACGTGGACGTGGATACAAGAAACGTGATCACATGCCTATCTTGCATGACACATTTGAGAAACTAAATCCACTGGACTAAGATGTGCACAAATGTATCGGACAATTTTGTTTTTCTCAATACACGCAAATAAAGCATGAAGATAACACTCAACCTCAGAAATTTTTTTTGGGGGGGGGGGGCTTGAGCGAATTTTGGGGGGGCTTGAGTCCCCAAAGCCCCCCGTAAAACCGCGCCTGATCGTTCTGATATAAAGAGGGAGCATTTCAACTGAAGTGTCGAAAATCGAGTGGTCCAATCTGTCCACAGAACAGATCGATATCCTGCTGTGAGGTCACTATCCTAGTACAGACCAGTAATTCTGGGGTAAATAGAGGGCGCGCTCACAGAAGTAGCAGTGACTCAGTTGCGTAGTTGGTGCTGGCGGTGCAAGACACTCGTCCTCCAAACACCTTCCCACTGTGTAATTCAACAATAAAAATATATTCTAATTCGGTGCACCTGAAACCCTCCACTCCCTCCCCATGAAATGATGTACCCCATGTAAAGTTTCCTGACTATGCGGCCACTGCAGAACCATCGGAATTAGGCAGAGTTTGGACTTGGGGGAAGCCCCCCACTAATTTTCAGTTTGAAAGTTCTTGTCTTAAAGGTCTATATCACCCTAGACTACATTACAAAATATCAAACTTCTGAGTTGAATGGTTGAGCTACGGAACCTTCGACACCTTTCGACAGTACCGAGAAGCAAATTAACGTACTGTGCTGTGCTTTCAAAAAGCCTTCCTCTCATTTTTCTCCTTTCCTTTGTCTTTCGCGATGCTTTTAATGAATAGAAAGAAGCAGGGTATTGAATCTTAATTAAGGCAGCAGTTTTACAGTAGTAGTTTCAGAGGGCTTAGGCAAAGGGCTACTTTGCCCTTTGCCTAAGCCCTCTGAAACTACCACTGTAAAACTGCTTTGGCCTGTTAGAGTAAAGTTTCATCTTTACAACTACATCTTGCAAAATCTGAGATGTTTATACTTCTATGTTAGACAACCTCAAGAAGAAAACAAAAAAAGAGTTGTATATGACTTGAGAAAACGGTGACAATTTAATTAATTATCTTTCACCTTATGAAGTTGCACCTTACTTCGCCTATTTTTAGCTGTGGTAGCCTAATCCCATCTAAATCTGCACATCGTAGATAGTGGCACCCATTTACCTAACTTGACTTCATGGAAACTGTAACTGCACATCCTATTTACAATAGGGATCACCTTATTTTTCCCTTCTGAGGACCAATTTGGAAATGACGTCATTGTCATCTATCGGGCGTTATATTTTAGAAGACTGGCAAAATAGAAGGAGGCTCAAAATGTCGTTCATTGTCATGAGTGCAAATGTGTTTTTTTTTTATCTTAACAGGCCTCAATGGTCACAACGTATTTGCTATAAAACATCCATATTTTATGAGTACTCATCATATCAAGATTACTCACAGTAGCCTCGTTGTATATTGTTTATTTATCGCACATCTTCATTTAGAAGCTTCACATGTGAATTACAAATTTGGGGCTTAACATTCGATGTAGTATTTACACATGTATTTAGTTATAAATACTAACAACGTTCATTCATTTGTAAATTCTTATCGCCTACATATGAGAAAATATTCTATTAATTTTAAATACTTTGTTCTCCCATTGTGCTGTCATGTTCATGTACATAACTGTGTGACGGATGAAAGTACTGTCGCAGAGCAAAGCATACCACCTTTAAGTAATCAATTTTGACGATAAGGACATATAAGAAATTTTGCAGCATTTATACACGGCAGGAAAAGAAAAGCAATTAAAGTTACATTCTTACTCAATAATTTACACTGTAATACTGATGCAATCCCAGCGAAAAATCCTGCTGAAACCTTTTGAACACATTTGAACGGTTTTAGCGTAAAGAAGAGGTAACTGAAAACAACAATAGAAGGGTTTGAATGGAATATCAACGGGTACTAAAAGGAACATGTTAATTATACATATTGACATTACCTGTCGATATCACCTGACCTAGTGGACCACAATTGGCAAATGATAAATTGCGTGTTCATACCTGTTAATACCATTTCAAAGCTGTTGACGTTTCAACGGGTATCAACAGGGATTTTCTCCTAGACATAACGTCTTACAGGGCTGCATCTGAATTAACTAACTTCGAAAATTCCGGCTCAACTCCAGCCGATTCCTAGTCAGCTATCCAATTCCTATTCTGTGGGTCTTTATTCTGATTTCAGCCAGTATCTAGACAATGCGCCTGTGTTTATATGGTAACTGCTTTTTATCGCTGACTTTCCGAAGATGAAGAACAGGTAGGTTACTTATTCTATCCGTCTGCTGTTTCTAGACAGAGCATTCACTTAAAACTAGGTCTTTTGGTGTTTTCCTTTGATAAAGCTAACGGAAAACTGAAACGATCGTTCTCATAGGCTACATTTATTCACTTGTAAAGTGAAAAACTACCACAACCATCACTTGTAACCCAGGCTCGTATCCAGTGGTGGCGGTGGGTGGGGGTGTTGGTGGCGGGCTTGCCCGGGTTAAAAAGGAAGAAAGTTGCTACACTCTGGCACAGGTCGCTACACTCGGAGTTTGTCAAAACTGAAGTCCCCCCCCCTCCCCCACCGGGTTGAAAGATCATGCCTACGCCAGTGAAACCTGCTCTTTAAAGGTCACTTTTGATACTGATGGAAGGTGACGAAATAACAGCACCAACTAGATGAAAGATAATTGTTAGCTGTTTCTAATGATTTCAAAATACAAAAAAGTGTGATAAGTAGTAATCAGTTCGCTGGCTACTACACGCTCGATATGGCACTATATTTATGAACACATTCTTTCTAACTCATATTCTTCTATTTTATTTATTGAATAATAATATTTGTCACAAAAATTGGTGCAAAAAGCTGTCATGTGTAGACTTTGCTTTCCAATTATGTAATTTTTATCAATAAAGCGAAACCACTTCCCGATTCATAACATAGGCCTAACCGCAGCTTTTCAATTTCCATATAACTTTTCTTACAGAAACCTTGTCAACATCATCAACGATACCAGCAACAGATCAGACATCCAAGGCTTACGAAAACAGCGTAAATCATCTCAATAGTGCTGTAGGTGTTTAATTTATATACAAGATCGGTATTATTCGATTAAGCCCTGGTTTTGTATGAAGAAGAGAATAACTTTATTTTGTTACCTGTCATATGCTGAATGTTTGGGATTCTACAACTTACTCTTCGATGCCTACAATACAAACTTACCAAGCACATGTATCAGAAAAAAGAGAAATTTGAAAAACAATATTACAGCTAGACACCAGACCATATTGTATCTGATGATTGAACTTACGTTGTACTTTCCCTGATCAGTCAACCATGTAAATTATAAGTGTAATACTAAGTAGACTATGACGTTACTGATGAGAACAAAAGTTTATGTAATCGATTAGGAGGCTTACTACACTATAAATCCTACAACCAACGTGACAGAAGTATATACTATATTTGGCAGTGACAGATATACCGTACATATACATAACTACTTTGCCACCTTGTGAAGAAAACGGTAGACAAGGTTTTACGTAGTTGTAGTTCAATCGTTAGCATCATGGACGGATGAAAAATGGCTTGTAGGTTCCTGGCTGTGGCTCCTGAAACTATTAACAAGAAAAGGGCAAAATTTGGTGAATGTACCTTTTGAGCTTTGCAATTTTCAGATGCAGTACGGACACAAAGTTATTTGGGGATCATGTACTGACGCTTATTAAAATAAATTGCACTGGCGCTTACACAACAAGAAAAGAGTACGGTATTTCAGCTGAAAAACCAACCATAACTGGAGGGCCAGTTGGAAGACCAGAAATATTGAAAGATGGTAAATAGACTTTAATTTTAGTTAGGTAAGTAGTAAGTACCGTACATAACATACCATCTGTGTAAATTTATCTTGACAGGCTAACCGAATCCGTTCTGAAGTGGCTGGACTATCAAGTCTAAAGTCTTTACTGTGACCTGACTCTTCTCGAGCAGCAATGATGGCATCCTTGATTGCCAGGAAGACAGATGTGCCCAAGATTAAGGACGGTTCACCGATTCCCTGTTTGAGAGATGTAGAGCTTATGTAAGTTTTGAAAGATATTCTTTTGGGTTGAGTAACAAGCCTGGTGGAATGGGGGCAAAGAAAACCTCACAAGTGATGGGAGATAGGATGGGGGTTGGAATAGAGGCATGTGTTAGAAAAAGAAAACAATTGTGCTCCTGCTCACACGTTTCCTAAGCACTGGTGCTAGGCCAAATGTTTGGTCTCTGTTGCCTACGATCTTACTCTGGTTTACAGTGAACGATGTTCATGAATTACTTCATCACATTGTAAACCTGATTGACGTTAATGCATGAGACATGCATTTAGACTGGTAGCAGAGTCAGTATATACTTTAACATGTATGTCTACACGTAGGCGTACGATGATAGTGGGAAAGGGGACTGTAACCTTCTATCACAAAACTTGGCGAATGATAAGCTACTTTTCGGAAAACAAGCATTAACATTTTGGACAGAGGGGTTTGCACCCCTCCCAGTTGGGAAAAGTCCCGTCCTCCTATCGGTCTACATTTTGCTTACCTTTGATGAAAATATAGCTCTTGGGTTCGAAGCATTAGTTAGAAGGCTGACAGAAAATTTTGCTGGTATGTTAGCAAACCCTGGAATTTTGTATGTCCCCGGTCCAGTGGTAAGAAAGTGACCTTCCGGGGTAATGCGGTGATCTTCCAAGACAAACATCCCATAACCTTGAATAAAAGCACCTTCGATCTGTAAGATTATGACAGATGTGAATAGTTATCACATTAAGTAGTAGCAATGAAAGAACTTAAAGGTACTACTGAAGAATTTTCGGGGATGTCCGTCAACCCCTCCCTTTTAACGGCTTGTCGTGCGGACTCTGGTGGATAACTCCATAAACTGTTTTACATTATAAGGACATCAGAATGAAGCATTTACCAAATTTCCTGTTGCACTGGACCACGAAAAATCACAATTGGTGTATTTTGACTATAGCTTAACTAAGACTAAACACTAAAGTCCGGTGGATTGATGATGCAGAATACTCGTGGGTTAGAAAGGAAGGAAATTGGCGCAGGATGAATGGGGCTTTGAAGTCATAGTCCACTCACTCTGTAGCAATGGGACATTTATTTCTGATTAGATTGAGCTTAATTGGGCAAATTTAGATTGCATATTTAGACATCTTTGTGATGCATACTTGATTTTGCTTTTCAAGAGTTTCTGATTATTATGTAAAAATTCCTTTAACATTTTGTTCTTAATTCCTCCAGATCCCCAGTCTGTTCTAAGTGATTGTTCAGGAACCAATCGTTACGCAGTATTTAATTTGGAAATTTTGTGTCGCAATGGAAACATATAGCTCTATACTTTCGTGCCTTGTCTGTGAGGTAAGATGGTGGCATATATCTTTAATTAATGGTCACTGTATGAAGTGCTTGCAGGGAACAAAGCAAAGTAGGCTAGTTAACTGGTCCCCCGAAGCAGGGCCTTTTTAACGAATTTGTACTGGGGGGGGGGGGCTATTTCACAAAAGGACCATCTGACACGAAGTTACTAACTAAGTGGAGCGCCACCATCAGTTGGCGCGTAGCGTATTGAATTTTTTTGGGATCGACAGACACCCCAGATCGCAGGAAATGGCACTTCCCGAGAATTTCGAGGCTCTATCGAACCATCCTAAAATTGAGATATTATGCTCTGCATGTTTTCATTCAAAGAAACATCCTCAATGATTCCCAACACATTTTTTGACTGGGCGAAGTACCCAAATCCTTTTCAGTTTTTTCTAAACCCATGCATTATAGACCTACTTATAATTGTTTGATTAAACTTGTGTACTGAACTTTCAGCAACTCACATCGTGCAGCCGTGACACTGTGTCCAGGTCTGCAGTGCGCACCGCAATATTGCTCATTGTTGATAATAACTAATCAGCACACTGGAAATGGAATATTTTCAAACTGCTATCATTGCAGCATTGTATTGTGTGGTCACAGTTCATATAACTTGTAGCCGCCGTAGCGACCTAAAGAAAGAAGGGAAGAGGGTGGAAATAAGAGGGGGGAATAAAAGGTGGAAAAGTACACAACGGCAGATTCTGCTGTAGGCGGCGATCAGCCGTCGCTGACCGGCTACTTTTTATTGCCCCTGCATTAGTTGGCATGTAACATACCCAGGATGATTGCTAGAACAAAAACTGCATACTACACCCAGAGAGCTATCCCTCCTCCTGTGGGGTTCAGATGGGCAACCAGATGGGGCCCATGTGAGTTACGCCTCGTTTTGCCCTGCGTGCCTGGCTCTCCCGGCCAGTCCACATTCAGACCATCTGATCCCAGCTGGGCTGAAGGCTGGAGCTGGCCCAGTGGGCTCCACCTGGGCACGCAGGACAAAACATGGGCCCCATCTGGTTGCCCATCTGAACCCCACATGGGGTCCAGGTGAGCTTGCTGGCTGGGAAAGGATAGCTAGTTACATCTAAACATACTTTATTTTGGGATTTTGATAACATCGCACGTAGATACTAGCTACCTCCTCCTGCGACGCCCCCCCCCCCCCCCACATACCTTGCGAAGTAGTCTATCACTTGGCAATGTCACTGCTCTCCTTGTAGGCCTGGTGGCTCACCTACTTACAGGAAGAACTTCTTAACAAAATCCCTTCCTTTGTAGGACTCGATGTGTGGGAGGTTCATTCGTCTCTTTTTAGCAGCCAGGAAGCTTTCCACTGATGGCCTTGGGTCAAACTTGGCTGTTGGAACCCCATTCCAGTGGATAAGCAACCTGTCGTTGAGTGATCGTTCGCTGGTGGCCATTCTTAAGTCTGAGTATAGTATATTGTATGTGGAAACACATTTCTCCACTGTCATACTGTGTGGTGTGACCACACAGAAGCTTGACAGGAACCCATTCACCGGTGGCTTGCTTCCTCGCAGCATATGGTACAGCTTTATTCCATGGTCTTTAACAGGAATTGCAGATGGTGGCCTGATTTCTTCAAAGTGAAAGTGTTTGCATGCCTTCATGGGGCTACCATTCTTTAATGTCAGATATTGATCATTTATTATCATCATTATGTGTTTTATATGTATGACAAAAAAAGGACCTACTGGGGGGCCAAATGGACTGAGTGGGTGGGCTGAGTAGGGGACTGGGTGGGCCACGGCCCACCCAGTATGTATGTTAAAAAAGGCCCTGCCCCGAAGGGGTTTCAGTCCTGCGCGCAACCGTCTTTGTCGGCTGGGCAACCGAATTTGATGGCAAGCCCTTGCCAAGTGAGAGGAGAGCCGGAGTACCGGGAGAATAACGCACAAACCTCGGGCGGGATTGGTCCCACGCACTTGTGAAACAAATTGGTGCACAGCAGCTGGAATAAACCACTGTGCTACTCGATATATCTTGCAAGGAAGTTGGTATTGATTTAAATAGGGTGGTGTGATCTGTTGAAATTTTGTTGAACAAGGAAGTCATGTGTGTCTTTGAACTGATGAAATGCACTAGCTTGGTGCACACGATTATGGCACGCCAAAAGGCTCACCACATTTGATGATGTACTAAAAATACACGTACATGTACTAAAATTACACGTTCATGTACCAAAAATACACGATGATGTACTAACTTCATACGATCATGATGTAAATTTACACCATCATATACTAAATATATATGTTCATCATGTTAAATGTTACGATGTATATGTAAAACCACACGTTGTACATATAAAAACACACGTTGTACATGTAAAAACTTACGATCATCATGTTATTATTGTCCTCCCGGCATACCATACTGAGTGAGCCTTTCGGCGTTCACGAAGTCCGCCGAAAGGCTCACCGACATACGTTCATCATCTAAACTCATGCGATGTACTAAAAATACACGTTCATGTACTAACTGCTTACGATCATGTACTGAATGCATACGTTCATGTACTGAATGTATACGTTCATGTAGTGAATGCATACGTTCATGTACTAAGTGCATTGTCAACTTATACGATGTACATGTGGAACTCACGTGTTTATGATCGGTCATCCAGTTGATTGAATCCAATGTGTTAGTGGAATCATCACCGGGGTAAGTACTTTTTAGTTTTCTGCACTTATTGGGTAGGCCACGCTAGTATAGACCGTAATGCGCGTTTATACATGGCATCATCAGTATTACGCAACAGTAACAAGCCTAGCCTAGGCCTAGTAGACAGTGCGTATTCGTTAAATAAATTTAAGATGGCGGAATACTCTCCTAGATTAGAGACGGAAGAAGGCAGATTAATAGAACACATCACAGTCAGGGAATCAAAATAATGTCATGCATCACATGGCGCTCCAGCAGCCGTACTCTCTACACAGCAGATCTTCCTTGCCCTAACACCCATAAATCACAAGTTTACCCTCAAAGGTGCCATTACGGTAAGTGCACAGTCAGATAGGTGACCTGTTTTCTAACCACAAGGCACTTCACATCGCTGGAGGTCTAGTCTAAACAAATTTTGATTGAGTGCTGTTGGTGACCTTGATATCAGGAAGAGAGTCGCGTGGCACAAGGGTAAATGCCTGTGGTCAACATAACAGGACTGTTTTGTGGTTCAGCTGCAGCATGCACCTTCCCTTATTACCGTTAACATGAAATACTTTCAGTTTAAGTAAATTGAATTTGGTATAGCACTCAGTAATGAAAATAAATTTACTGGGCTTCACATCCATAAAATAAAGAACAGAAGAAAAAATGAACAAGCCTGAGCAAATAACAGTTAAGTCAATTGAAAGTTCTAGTAAATCTGTTTTGTTTCCATCTGTTTCATTTTGAAGGAATCGATTAAATAGCAATTCCTGCATATCCTTCGAAAGATTGTTGGATGTTACGCGGAACTAAGGGATCTGTCAAGAAAAACTGAAGCCTAATTAGTTCATAAAGGAGGAATGAATTACACAGCCATTCAGTGCAAGTGGTTTGCGTCAATGGGTTTAAGGGAAATATTGTGTTTATTTTACTCATAACAGTAACATTTTCAAGAACCAATATGCTAATTATAGACACAAAATGATATTATTATTCAAAATAAGGCAGTACGGGCAGTGTTCGTTTGAAGAATAAGCTTCTTGCATATAGAAATACTTGTATTTGTTTTTCAAGAATAATTTATTTACCCAAACTGTCAAAAATTCAAATGAAGCAACTGAATGTATGGAAAGGATCAAGCTACCGGCGTAGTCACTGTTTCCCCGCGGAGCAAATAAAGTTTTATTTTCGCACAGCTCATCGCTACGAAAAAAAAACCAATGTCAGCAGGACTTCGAGCCAAAAACCATTTCAGTCTCTACAGTTCGAAAATCCAACGCAAACTTCCTTTACATTCTCATTCTTACCTTTTTAGAAAGGTAATTAGGCCTACTATTGTAAGGCCGATTTTCAGACGATGAGTAGCGTGGGGGACTCACACAAAGTTTACAAAGTCCGAGCGGAAAAATATCGACAGGAGAATCCGGAAAAATGGAGAGAAACGTTGCTTGAAGGTTCACAGTATTTTATTGTCCTCTTGGATAACAAACTCGAACAGAATACCGGGGAATTAACAAGTCGGGAAAAGAAATATAAGCGGGAGTCCTAAATACGGATCTGGGTGAGCTGATGTCTAAAATCAAACTGACTACAAATCATATCTTGGGCTCTGAAGAACAAAAATCACAAGAGCCCGCGCAAGACTGCACACAGTCTGATTGGTCTAAACAATAACGTCATATGCATAAATGATAATAACACTCAGCAAATGGCTAGATTGTACATGAGTTCACGCAGTACTGAGCACACCTGGCATGTGCGTATTTCTATGCGTTCTATCTCAAAACAATAACAACTCTTACTATGACGTCATTCTAAAGCTGACATGGAGCCAAGATTAACTAGTGACATTGTCAGATGATTATAACCTTGACAATGACCATCATTCAGAGTGCAAATAGCAAACAACACATTATAATATGTAAGTATGAGAACAGATCATAGAGAATAACAGTATTGGAGTCTGAGACATAAGGAATGACTAAACTTACGTCTCACACCATGCGTGTTCAAGTTGAAAACTAAACCAAGTGCCGTTCGCTAAAATTAAACTAATAAATATTAAAGAAAATGTCCTTTTAACTGTATGAAATGAATATATGGCCAACTCTGGCAAGCTCTGAGGGGGTGGCAGCCCAAGTGGGTGGCAGCCACAGAGGCGCTATATGCAGGCTAAGTCATTGTGGGCGAGGGTGTTCGTTTAGAAGTTCGATAAGTGGGTCTACAAAATATATAACCTTTGGTTTGCGAAATTCAATATTTCCTAAATTGCTCTCAAGTATTTTTCATGTGCCTTGAAAAGAGCCTGGATAATTGAAATGTTAGTCATGACTACTTCATGCCAGACACCTCTGGTGGACTTGCTTCACAGCCTTACAAATCCGTATAAGTATCTGACATCTTTCTTGACAAAAAGCAGCTTTAATCATTTATTCAACTTATATTTTGTTCAAGGTAGGCCTAATTGAAAAAAAATGAGCAAGTTTCACAATTGGGACCCATTTAAACTGGACTAAGCCCCCCCCCCGTCGGGGAGCTTGGACCCCCTGTCAGGCAAATCCTGGCGCCACCCCTGATTACATAGGACTACAATATTTTCATATTTACAATATACACACGTTAACTATCACCCTGGTCGCCCAGACCGAAAAAAGTGGTCCCTACCGTCTGCTGATCGTCTGCCTTGGCAACCGAACAGAGTCGGCCTCATCCCTCAGCTCAATCTCCTCACCGACGCGAGGACGACATCCGCAAGTCTCCCCTTTCCCTTAAATATAATATTACAATATTAAATCGGTCTCTCCATAATCCGAGCTTTATGGAGGCAGAAACAAAAGTATGCCGCGAACACTTGTATTGCATCATAGCGGGGGTGATAGACCATATAAAGCGTAGTCCTGGCTGACCGCCCATGTGTTTCAAAACGTGAGGCGGTCAGCCAGGACTTGAAACCCCTCCCAGAGGAGGGCCACACAGCCAGACTGCCAAAACACATAGGGCCACTCTCCTTCTTTGTGCATCCAATGTATGTGGGGGAAAATGCGACTCTCCAAGACATGCAGGTTGGATGGTGAATTGTCTGACAATAAGTACAGTATGAGCACAAGGTATTTTGTGCAGTACGTAGCCTTTATGCTTATGCCGAATTAATAATCAAAATGGTTAAGGAAGTTTTTCGTGCTGCCAGTAAATCCAGACCCACGGCTTACCCAGGCTAGGCAAGGCTAGCCTAACTTCGGATTTGGCTACTTTAACCAAGGGCGGCGAGCGAAATTTTTTTTTCCACGAGGTTATGGGCAAATCATGCCAATGGACCAATCAGCTTCTTGGAAATAGGTCACACCCCTAAATCCAAAATGACAGCTTTTCGACCCTTTTCTTGTAATTCTGACACCGGATTATGAAAGAAATGGCCAAATTACCCCAGTCCCTAAAAATAACCCTTACCATGATTTTGAAATAAATTTGAAAAATTTTGAAAATGAAATTTGCCCATAACCTCGTGGGAAGAAAAAAAAAATGAGGCGGGCAGCGATCTGTTTCAGATATTGGGGGGAGGGGGCATCTGCCCGAACGCCAGGAACTCTGATAAAGGGGGAGGGCGCCGGCACCGCACAAGGGGAACCGAAGAAGGGTTATGTTTGTAGTCAGTAGTCACACCATGTGATGACGAGTTGCGGGAACCACAGGGGATGACTCTCAAGACTACCACAATAGCTTTACAATGTCGGCTGTAGCCGTGTGAAGCGCACGAAAATTTCTCTCTTTTGGTAAGAATTTTTCCCTCCTTTTTGCAATACAGAGAAGTGATAAGTCTCCAGAAGTGAAGGGAACAAGGCTATGATCACGATACTTCTTCAGATCTGCAAGCGCAGGCAGGCATATTGGGAGTCGAGTACAAGTTACGAACGGCGAGGGGACCAGGGCTGCGAGCCATAAGACAGGCTTGGGGTGGTGCAGTATGATTTTGGTAAGATCCAGAGAGAAAGTCCCCGAATGGGATTAGTAGAATGGGAACAGCTAGCATGAGGCTTTGAGCAGGACTCTGAGTGACAACGAGAGTACATCAACCTCTTCACAGTTCACAGTTCGGATGGTGATTATAGTACTTTTACTATGAGCGAAATTTTTCATAAAGAGAAAAGGTAAATTTTGGAATAAATTTGTGGTACGTTACACATGCTACACAAGAAGGTTCCTACATAAAACCCCTTAATGATGCACGGTGACGAACTTTGAGCCTTTCCCTGGCTTTCGCTAGAATAGTTCACTAATAATGTCCGTAGCTGGTTCAACTTTGATTGTGAGAATTGCACCCGAAGAGTGCCGAAATTTCGCATGAAATTTTATTGCCATAGTAAAACCTGCTGGCAGAATCAGAAAGGTGTGGTAAAAGGATATACCCAACGAGAGGACCAACCTCCTGTTAGGGATACAGAAACCCGAAGCCCAGCTAGAAGCGAAGGGATTACCGAAACAATGCCGAGCGGAACAGTTTGAACGCACGAAGCTCGTCGAAAAATATGGGGTTTTGTTGAAGAAAATCTGAAAACATTTGTCTCATGTTAGGGAAAGTTAGAACATCTGGGATTCTATGTAAGGACGTTCCCTCTCCTCGTCCCAGACAATTCCAATTTTCTCAACTAAGTTATCCCTAGCCCTTCCAAAACTGATTTGAGCCCTTCCTTGTACGTGCAGATGCAAACCCTGTTATATTGTTCACACAATTATCCTGAGGGGCTTACAAGCCCATAATATGTCAGAACACTTTCGGTGCATGTTATATAATGTGGGCTACTTTACATCTTTTGACTTTAATGTTAATCAAAGACCATTCAACAATTAAGAATTTTGCTTCCTCCCAACCAAACTCTACTTGGGGTGATGCCCACAAGAAAGCAAGCTACGGGCCTGGCAAACGAACACTTTGCGCAATCGGCCAAGGGTACAGGGGACCGTCTTAGGTCCCCTATTGGGTTCTAGGGGCTTCGACCCTATAAGCCAAGCGATAGAGAGGACATAGATTGCCTGTTTCCTGCCCAAAATTTCTTTCAACTTGATATAAAAATGGCAAGATAAACTCACTAGTCTGTTAATTATAACAAAATGTGATTAGACTACATATATTTTTTCTTCATGCCTCAAAATATTGGGGGACATTTGATATGATGTCCCCCTCTAAAAAATATTGGGGGAGACATGTCTCCCGTCCCCCCATGATCCCCGCCCTTGACTTTAACCTGGTAGTTTGAGCTTGGTTAGCTTAGACTAGGTTAGTCTAAACATTGGTCTTGGGGTCTTGTGCTCACTAACAGCATCAAGTTCGGGGCCATACCTTTTTTACTATGAGCTTAATGTGGGCATTTGTCTGACTGCGCAGGATACCCAATGGCTGTATTTACTTCAACTGGGCTGGTAGCCAGCTTTGCATTTTTGGGGGACAAGTGCTGTGATTGGGGGGGGGGGGCATAAAATTTTCTCCTAATTCCTGTTGTACTAATTATTATGGAGTTTCAATTTTCATCTGATGGAGCAGAAATATATTGAGGGCATTGCCCCCCCCCCCATGCCCTCCTCCCGTGGTTACAGGTCCGACTTCAACGCAATCTTCCAGTCTACAATCCCCCATTCTTGATGATAATCTGAGGTCATACAATGTCCAAACAAGTTAACCAACATCAAGCATCACATTTCCACCTAGCTGAAATAGGCTAATCAATCAAGGATTGGATAAAACACTGTGTTTACTATAATTCATTAACAAACATTAAATATTTTCTCCAACTACTATTGGGCAAGTAGTCATTAACCAATTTTGGGTATAATAATTGCCTATAATTTAACCATCTTCCAAGAAAATACGTTACTCGATAGCTGTTGGGGAAAATTTACCCCATTTTCTGAGCGTGTACTTAATGTACCCAGTGTTGGTTAATTAAAGGTTAATCAACCGTGGATTAATTAGAGGATAATGCGCGATCGCGGGTTGATGCAAGCGATGCGCAGCCCGAGTGCATCCTGAACGATAGCATTACCCGCTAGAGTGCATTATTCTCTCCTTAATGCACAGGTTCAGGGGTGAGTAACCTCGCTTATTCATACACAACAATACTTTGATTAATTTTGATTTAAAAAGACAAAAATGTTTGTAAATAATAACATTTTTATTAACAGCGCAACCCCGAGTGAGATCGCGCGTCGATCCTTCTTAGCGTGGGTTGATCAGAGGATCAACCACGGTCACCTGACCGTAATATGGTCCTATAGAATTTGGGGATTATTATTAAGTATGAATAACTATAGGTACTTTTGAAATGTAGAAAGTTACCTTGCTGTCAAAAGTTATTGTAACTATAGTGAGTTTCAGCATTCTTTTGTAAGTGGAAACTGTATGAAGTTTCATTTCTACGGAAATCATGGTATGCTTCTTATAACAAACTAGGCCTACTTTAAAAATGTAAAAGGAGCTTCGTTCGTGTCCAACACTCTGCATATTTACTCGATCCAAAATGTTGTATTCCCTTGCAACCATCTTTCACGGTACATATTTTATAAACACGCCCGAGATACATCGATCGTTTCCTAAAGCATGGAGCTGCCACTGGAGACTGTTGGTCCACAAAAGGTCACAAGGTATTTTCTCCATGTCTCACGTTTTCTACATTTTTCATCTCCGAAGTAGTAGCTCCATGATTAAACAGAGGTCTGTTTTAGCTCCATGTTTCTACTTTGTATTAGAACACTTTAACTTCGCTCACGGTTCTGCGAAATAAAGCAATTAATAGAGAGGGCTATACATTACAGGCATACCACGCACGATGCAAATTACAGCAGCTCTTACGCAACGTGTGCAATATGAGCTTGTTGACAGATTGAGGACTGTTGCATTGATAATGAACTAAAATTGGAAGAGTGGTATTAAGCCAGTGAAAGTTTCAAGGTTCAAATGGTGGCTCCAAAATTTGGCAACCACTTGTTTGTCGCCACATTTAAAGTCAGTTGTCTCAATCAATCTTGAACTGAGGTACCTTTACCGGCGTTAATTGGAACAGAGATCGTTGAACCGGGGGGAGGTTCACCTTGACACATCCCTGGTTGAAAAAAATTCCAAGTACAAAGATGTACTCTAACTCTAACTTTAAAGGGAAAAGGCTTGATTTATGATTTAAAAATAGATTGTCCACAAAGCCTACAAAAATACATAAATAAATAAAAAATGGAGAAAAAGAATAAAAAAGAAACATAAAAGTTATGCGGCTTGTGCATGCAAAAAAAAAAGAAAAAACAGACAAAGTTTCGAGTCCTTAACGCGGTGTGGAGAGGGAAGTACACTTTGCATAGGGACGGGGAGTGTCAGTGGCGTCGTGCCCACTGGGGCCCGGGGGGGGCCGGGCCCCCTCCCGCAAATTTTTTCAAGGGTGTCATAAAATTTTATAAAAAAATGCATTTAACATCCTTCACATGACCAGTTAATACCAGAAGTTAACTGTTTTCGAAAAATATAGCTCAATAAAGTTATAGGCCTATGTTACATCGTAGTATGGTAGGATGTTCTTTCAATTCATGCAAATTATCTTTGGATAAAGATTAGGTGGTATGTGGACAAACATTTTGAGATAGTTGGTGATAATTAGCCATTTCCGACTAAAAAAGCAGAATAAGTTCGAATTTAATCATGTGAATAGCTACTAATATGTCATATGCACTAATACTGAACTATATTTGCGAAGTAGCAAGTAGGCCCCCAAGTGTGCAATGTATTGGCTGTGAACGGTCGGTACGTTGTACAGTAGTTTGTCTCAGCTACCAACGTTGGTCTGTGTTGTACAGAGGAACAACAGTAGCGTGCTCAATGGGCGGGCGCCATGTCCCCCACCCCTGTAAGAAGTCGAGGGAAAATCAGCTAGTCGAGGGAAATCGGAAGCAGTCTGACCAAGCAACAGGTGCACTTTCCCTCCTACTGATTTGCCGTCATGCGTGTTGCTTCAAGATATGTTTCAAAAATAGCACCGTTTTGCATCTCAGCCTGCTTCCAAAAGCAAAAATTTTCCAAAGGGGATTGGGACATCCCTTCCCCTTAGACCCTTCCCCAGGACAGCGAACAATCAGACCTTGCGGCCCTCAATTAAAATTTATTTTGCCTTTCAAGGTTAACCACTAAACAAATAGCAGTTTCTGAAAAAAAACGGTAAATCATATATTTATAAAGGTGAATACCTTCGTATTGGTTATTAGGCAGGCGCGAAGCTTAAGCCAAGGGGAGGAAGAAAAGAGGGCACCCCCCCCTCCCCGAGTATATTTTGATATTTTATGTTTAATTCTTACAATAGGCTAACGCTAGTATCCCCCCCCCTTCATTTAAATGCGGTAAGTAGGCCTGTGAAGTGCCATTTCCAGCGATCTTGGAGGCATTTCGGGCCAAACTTTTCTTGCGCTCCGCGCCAACCCATGGTGGCGCGGAGCGCTGACAGTCTGCAGTCTATGCCACGTCATCCTGACAAATTCCTGGCTACGCCCCTGTTATACTAGAGGCATCATTTTGCTTCTAGCTAGTTAGACTTTTCTGAATGCCTGTCGGGGGATTCACAGTCTGCGCCCCACCTCACACTGAGGAACAGTGATCAGAAAACAGTTATGGCATAGAAAGCATAAAAACGCAGCATACAATTTTCGACAGTTTTTTTCGAGGAAAGAAAGGTGTGTACTACGTTCTTAGTGTTCATTTATGATAGGACCTCGCATAAAAGGTCATTTCACAATTATTAGCTTGCATTTCATCCAATGGTAGTGGTACATTTTATCTGGTAAATTTCTGATCGTTTGCAATTTGCTAACATTTTTATTGAAGTGAAAATTTATGGCAAACGAAAGATCAAAATAACCACTCTTCCATTCTACTAACAAGCCTGGGAAATGACATTTCCGGCTGTCGGAGGGGTCGCCATCTTTCAAAGTTCTCTATGTGCTCCGAGCCAACCGATGGGTACGGTCCCCTTGGATAGTCTTTCGGGCAGTCACCTCACTCCCCCCCCCCCAAATATTTTTGCACGACACCCCTGGGGAGTGTGCATGGGACGAGAGGAGAGCTGGTGTAAATAATTCATCTGCCGATGAGCGATTCTCGCAATCGAGCTGCCTAGTGTCAACCATGCTTCTAGAAAGACGCCAGAAGGAAGGAAGAAGTAGCCTGCTATCCTACCCCAATCGATTGCAAAAATTTTCCAATTTTTTTTTTTTTCGTAAGAACAAAAAGGACCATGACTTAACCATATATTTCTAAAGATGGTAATATTCAGGTGTAAGCCTAATTTCTACTTGGTGATGGGTGTACTTGAATGCTATCATAATTCGTTTGCAAACTTGAAAGTTTTCACGCTTCCGGCGCTGTTAGCCTCATTTCTGTGCTTATTATTATGATTGTTTTCAATTAGCTTATTGATGAAGTTTTTGCGGTAACGTTAAGCCAATTTTTCTCAAGTTGTTCTTCTTACAAGGGATTACGTAGGCCACAGGATCCAAGTGCAAGGGATTGTAAAAATACCAAGTAGTAAAGGCTCCTTTCGCCTTCCTCTACTTTTCGTGAGACATGAAAATGGAGATCTTTAGCAAAATACCAAGCAGTAGTCTACTACTCTATAACTGGCTGACACATTTCGGGATTGCTGAACTTTAAGATCGTAACTTCGTGGACACGGTAGCAGAATATAGCATATTATAACTGATGTCAAGCCTTTGCTGGTGATACATATCACTGGCAATGCATTTTTTTATTTAACATGAAGACAGTAAGAAGTATAACCATGAAAATACTACGGTAACCTGGGTACCTCGGGGAAAATACGTAACAATCATACAATGAAATCAAGAATTGAAACTGTCATAGTAGTTCCAATTTTTTTAAAATTGTTTAAAATGCTTCCATCTAGGGTAGAGTTTACTCATAGAGCGTGATATAAGAACCTATATCCTGCTCTATGATTTTACTAAAATTCTTCACTACAGCAAGCAAGTAGCAGCTTCCCCTTACGGTACCATAAATTACGTAAAGAAATCCGTGAAGTTCTCTCAGTCGAAATCTGGAAAGTGCCTTAAGAAGAAAAACATCAATTACTGACGTAGTTACTATTCACATGGCTAGGTCCTAATAACTCGGAGGCAGCACTCTCACGACCACAGTATATCTGTATGAAATAGTCTGCAAAAAGTATTGAAGTATGTGATCTAGCGGGGAGCACACACAATGAGAAGTGATACACTGTCACTGCAGAGTCTTATTGAGGAATACTTGTGGTTAACTGCTTCTGTAGATCGAACTTACTGCTTTAGCTTGTGTGTATGAAATAGGCCTGCTAGTAGTATTGACCTATATGACCTTGTAGCAGGCACCAAACCAAATGAATCAGTGCTGTACACGCAGTCACTGGTCACCGTGTAGTCTTGTTGAGGAATATTTGTGGTTAATTGCTTCAAACACAAGGAGGTTGAACTTGACCAGCCTGCTATTTGACATAGCAACTCCGTGGGTGAACTTCCAGCAGACCACTTTAGCTTGCGAGGTGTTCATTGACAGATTTATAAACAAGAGTGCCCTGCGGGAGGTTTTTCTTTGTGTAATTGACCTGAAAATGACAGAAAGTTTGACAGCCTGGACTTTGACGAGCAACCCTCCAATTGCCGCACATCGGTCGGGTTACTACATGCTGTAAGAGCGTACCGTCACTTGGAGCGCTATGATATGCTATTGGCGCGCGAGATAGGCCTACGTCTCAGGTGTTTTAACAGTTAAATGTGTACGTGCACTGCATTTAAGTGTCAGTACTGGATGTGTCCGGCCGTCCGCGGAGCTTATCGAGACGGCATTACCGGTGCTATCCCCGTTGTTGTTTTTCTATGTTTTCAGGAAATTTGCATAAATTAAAATTACTTTTCACAGAACTGTTCCCACATGCACACCTATCACGTAGTTGTGATACTGTGTATTTTACATGCTGATCGTGAGTTTGACTTTTCAGTACATGAACGTATGCATTCAGTACATGACCGTATGCATTCAGTACATGATCGTAAGCAGTTAGTACATGAACGTGTATTTTTAGTACATCGCATGAATTTAGATGATGAACGTATGTCGGTTAGCCTTTCGGCGGACTTCGTGAACGCCGAAAGGCTCACTCAGGATGGCATGCGGGAAGGACAATAATAACATGATGATCGTAAGTTTTTACATGTACAACGTGTGTTTTCATATGTACAACGTGTGGTTTTACATATACATCGTAACATTTAACATGATGAACATATATATTTAGTATATGATGGTGTAAATTTACATCATGATCGTATGAAGTTAGTACATCATCGTGTATTTTTGGTACATGAACGTGTAATTTTAGTGCATGTACGTGTATTTTAGTACATCATCATATGTGGTGAGCCTTTTGGCGTGCCATACACGATGTGAGTAAAGTGACAGATCAGTAAAATATTTTCAATAGCTGATATGCACGGTTGTTAAAATCTGGTCGCTAGTCAGTCAGAGTAGTGCTAATGTCACTTTTGTGAGAACAACTACATAATAAAACAATATCCATCCATCTAACATACTATCATAAAGGTTTTGGGTCATTCATACACATTTCCGACCATAATGGTTAGTAAACACGGTCAGAGACCACAGTCTTGTGGTTTCAACATAACCGGGTAGTGGCGTCCCTCTGCAAACCGTTGGTCTAGTCAGTGATCATTGCGATCAAATCAATTGTGGATTTACAAGGGAGCCGACTAGGTCATGGAGTAGGACTTCGCGCTGGCAAGGACCCTGCACCCTTAAAGGTATAAACTTAAGACAACGTTAATAACAACGATCTTTTACATGCTGTCAAATATAATTCTCCAATCTGAAGACATACCTTATTCCAATTCGTACATTGCTACATTAGACGTAATGTATTTTGTGATTACCTATGTACAATACCATGTCACTCAAAAGTGGATAACATTTCAACTGAAGTGGTTAACACGACTTCTCCAGAGGGCTGTAGTGTTTGTACAACCCTACGACCCGCGCACCCTGAATTCGCACTTAGGTCTCACAGTTAATTGAATTTACACAATCCACCATTAAAAAAATTAAGTAATTTTATGCTTTAATTTATAACCCCCCCCCCCTCCCCCAAATACGCCGTTTTAATTACCTGACCAATATCAATGGCTGGATTCAAACTGTCACCGACATCCATAACGATGTGCGTTCTGATCACCTGATGATCACCTGTCAAACAGTCAATCTCAACTTCTGTTGCAGCTACCCCATACGTGAAATAATTGTATGCATTGCCGCTGTTTGTTTCCCAGTCATAACCTATATCGTCAACTCTAGGAGTAGATTACTGCATTACATTAAAAAGTGTTTAAAGATATAGTTGAAAGTTTGTCAATTTCATAAGTCTTTCTTATAGGTGGACGACAAGGTCTGTCCATATACTTAAATATTTGAAAATGTGGTAAGAGCAGAAAAAGATAGAAAAAAGGGGATTGCACTTCATTTCTAGGTATAAGTGAAGGAGACGTCATAATTTTTCAACTAGAGGGGTGTGAAATAGTCGGTTGGTGGAGTTCCTGAGATTTTAGCATTTATTACCGTTACGAAATGCCACCAGAAAGTGATTGTTCAGGAACAAATCGTTACGCAGTATTTAATTTGGAAATTTTGTGTCGTAATGAAAACATATAGCTCTAGTATTATAATTAATTGCAAAATTAAGAAATAATCATTTTGAAGGACACTTACTTATAGTAGCCTGTTGTAGACAAGCTTACTCTGTCGATGTATGCAGCTCGAACCTGTTAATTATAATCCATTTTGATAGTTTGGTTTCACTTTGAAGTAACCACTAACCCAACAAAAATCTACAACTCATGTAATCATACAACAAAACAAGTAATAAAATTTTATTAATAAAGAAAAATACGTCCTTGAATTGTTTTGGTAGTATGGGTAAAACGATTACTTTGGAGCATCCAGTGATCGTTTACAATCAACATTAATCAACCTTAGAAAGTACTGTTCAAATATTTGGAGGTTTTTAATACACCAAAAGCTCACCCAGTCTTCCCATTCTCCCTTGGGATTGGCATACATGTATGGCTCCAGTCTTGCACGTAACGTATCACAAGCTTTCTATAAAAAATCATATTCAGATATAGTTGCGTATTTGTGCATCTTAAACGACCGTAGGTTTACTGCAAAAGTTAATTGAAGGTTGACTGTAGGTAGTTCCATTAACCCAATTATATTTCCAAGAAATGGGGAATAGGTTACTACAAGCTATGCTGTGTAGATAAATCCTTTCACTCTTTAAAACCAATGGGCAAAATGTCAGGATATCCCTAGACAGCATGAACTTCCCATCCTCTTAATTTTCGTCCAATTCAGCCCACCACCCTTGTTCTATAGTGTAAGGAAATCAAATATGGGTATGCTTCTAATTTATTCACAAAACAACTGAAAACATTAAAGGAGATGACCCGCCTTTCTGTCCATATACTCATCCCAAATTACTTTTAACCTACCTTAACAGCCATACCGTTGAGGTCTGTACTAACACTGCCAGCAGTTGGGGGACTGTTTGGTACCTTATCAGTGCTGCTTTCACTAATATGAATCTTGCTTGTTGGGATTTTTAGGCTCCGACTGGCTATCTGTAAAATTTTGGTGTGTAGGCCTTGGCCCATCTCAGTACCACTGTGAGATATGAGGACTGAACCATCTTCGTATACATTCAGCAGTGCACCAGCCTGTGGAATGAATACGACAGTCGTCAAAAGCTGACAGCTAATGAAGAGTGGGCGCGAAGTGTCCAAGAGACTTGGTTGGTATTTACTTTTGAGAAAAATTTATCCAGAGAATTGCATTTCTGACAAGTTAAATTGTTCAATCTTCAGGACAGTGAAGCACACTGAAACGTCGACAGAAAGCAAATGGATTGTTTATTTTTATTTGCACTGATCTGTTATTCAGTAACTATAGAAGCTTTGTTAAAGTGATACCATAAAGTGCATACACTTTTGCCATTATGAAAGGACTTAACGTCATACAATTTTACAGGAAAGTTTACCAAAGTCATCACAGACAAGGTACTGAATGTAAAGAAAACAGAGTATCTTGACAATTGCTTTCTTTTGTATTATTTTATTTGTAAGCATATAATTTAAATATTCAGATACAACGCTGCTATTTGAAGTTTTGAATATTTTGCATAAAAATGGTAATAGGATGCCGTCACAGTTTATCCTTAAGATACGTAACGCGAACAGTTTCATAATTAATTTCAAATTTAAGTTTAAGATGCCACATAAATTGTATTCTATACATTTTCTTTCCTTCTAAATTGCGAAGGGCCAGATTGAATTATCCGTATTATCATAAAGAAAAAAGACTGATTCAGAATTTGATGAATTTTTTCCAGAGTAACGTGGAAAAAAGAAATCATGAAAACGATTACTGGAGGGGATGCAGTAAACAGAGTATTTGGGAAGTGTAAAGAAATGAGATGGAAAGAGTACACTGCTCGAGGCAAATTAAACAAACCGCATTAAGAAATAATGCTGAGACTATTGCAACTCCCATCTTTGTTGGATTGACAGCAATTCCTCGTTTCTTCCATCTATTGTTTCTAGGAGTCAAATGTAATACGGAACGAAATTAAAATCTAACATACTAAATAATTAAGTATTACACATAACAACTGTCTAACTACTTTTAAAGATTAAGGAAACTACCCAAGGTATAGTTTCGCTGAGCCATGATGAAGTCACGATATAATGCCATAGACTACAGCCAGAGTAAATCGATCGAAGTATATTGTGTTTAAGGTAAAAAATGAAAAAGCTTTATCATCAGTCAAGAATTAAAGTTCCGAACAAAATACTGTAATTGAAAGCAGAAGAACTAACAACTGAGAGCTACCATCTCAAAGCTTAAAAGAGATGCAGAAAGGGTATTCTATTCAAGTTTACCTTTAAGTAAACATTAAATTATTATACACTGGATAGCTTCCTCCTTTGAAGACTGTTTCACTGATACCTTTAAGTTTTGTACCTAAGCGTAAATTGCATACTGCATTCCTATATTATACGTTATGCGCTTTTTAGAAATAATATCATTGCATCTCATTTGCAGAGACATAGTTATCGAAACTCTTTTCAAAAGGAAAATAACTTCAAACCAACAACACTTCTACATAGAAGCTAACATACTTATTAAATTCTTCAGCATCCTTTCTCCTGGCAGGCAGATCAAATTCTCTAAGGCACTGGTCCCAGCACCTTTGAATAGTCACTCCCAGCAAAACTTGGTTGAAGTGAGTTTTATCTCCCTCTACATAAAAGTTCATCTGACGTACCTGCTCAAAACAATGCATTGAGTACCATTTTGTATTTCAATGTTTCCTCCACCGAAACTAATTTTAATCATTATTGAAGTTGTACTTTTTTATATGACAAAATTATCTGAGAACAGTTCAGTGAATATTGATTACCTTGTTCAAATATTTTGTAACAAAGTTAAACACAAACCATGTTTCGTGCATTTTTTCGTTAACATTTAATGTTCTGCATAGGTATCCAGCTGCTAACTCTACAGTTTGTTATCTCTTTCTCTTCCATTTCTTTTCAAATCTCAAAAAATATTACCAACTAAAATGAGAAAAACTAAAGCAGGTTTGAACTTTTGAACTTTCACACTTATTTTTCATAAGCTATCAGAAATTTTACATGTCAAAATACTAAACGTGTGTGATTTTTCTCAATTTTTGCTCCCTTCACCTATGCTACGATATTTGCATTTACATCTCTTTTGAATGATATTGCCAAATTGGAGTTGTTAAAACAATCCGTTATTACCTTCTCTGGGGTGATTTTACATTTCAATGCAATGTGATTCATCCAGGCCTCTGTGACGACAGCCACTTGCGGTATCCCAAACCCCCTGAATGCTGTGTTAGAAGGAAGATTCGTCTTACACAAGTGCCCTGTGACACAAATATTCGGAATTTTGTAAACTGAGTCGCAGTGAAACATGGCTCGAGACATCACCTGGAGTCAAGTCAAGCAAAGTTAAAACAATCATCATGTTTTTAGATCAAGATAAGTAATCATAAATCCCTCTAATAAAGGATAAAGAAAATTGCGTCGTCGCTGCTTTTGAAAATCAATTCAGGTTCACTAGTACTTATTTAAAGGGAGTTTCAAACGAAAAAAAGAATTACGCCAAATTGTTCCGTTAAGTTCACGAAGAGGTAATAAGTTTATACAGATCGACGTTGTTATAAATAGTTACATGAAGAAAGAAATAAAAGCAATCTTGTTAGAACTTTTGGCTTCTTTCCCATTCTATGCAAGGAGCCAGGAGGTGCACCACTGTTCCACTTAAATATTTTAGATATGATCACTCTCCTCCCCTACCCCCCAAACCCCCTTTTCTTTCAATTATATAAAAGTTTAAAATACATCACTAGGGATCATTGAGTGATGTGCTTTTAAACATGCGGAAGTAAAGTTCCATATAAGAAATAATAAAATCCACAAGACACTGATTTCAATGAAACATCAAACCGTACCGCAAAGGATGCATCCAAGCTGAATCCACAATTTGAATAGAAATTGGATTCCATAGCCAAGATTTTTCCGTCAGAATTAAAGCCGACTTTATAACGAGTCAGCATGGGATGACGTCCCCCTGTCGAGATAATGTCTTCATCTCGGTCAAGCATGAAACGCACCGGACAGTTGGCTCTAGATTAAAAAAAAATAGTGACCAATGCGTTTTTGCTTTCCAGCAAAATTAACCCTCCAAAGTTCTCATACAAAGCAATCAAGATTAAGGTGCCTTGAAATCAAACTTGTTGTTCTATTGACAGATTCTGTATTGAACTAGGCATTTTTTAACTCACAACCGTGGGAGCTTGTATTTCCGCATAACGTCATTCAAATAAGTGAAAAATTGAACTGTCAGAAACGGGCTTTGAATATATTTTTCCAATGCTAAGTTTAAAAGTGTAAAAAGTAGATTCCTCCTTTCAAACTGTTCCCTGCGACAAAAAGCACGCTCAGTTTCTGATGAATGGGAAAAAAAGATGACGAAAACATATTAAAAGTTTTGACTTTAAAGGTTGATGACTATTATTAGACGAAAAGATGAATTGTGTCTAAGAGATGCAGAATTTAACCATGCACTTTACTTTTTCCAAAGTCCCCTCTACTCTCCGGAGAAGAGCCAAGGGCAAAACCAAACGTTACTCTCGAAGGAGTTCTGCTCCCGAAAGGAGCTATGTCCCCGAAAGGACAACAAAAACTGATCAGTTAACCATGCCCTTTAGTAGCAAAAATAGTAGGGGTGCATGTTTTCGAGGTACCGAACTTGCTAGCGGACCTTATAAGACAAAAGTGCTTCCTTTTATATAGTACCAGTAATGTCTCCCTTTTAAAAATTTCTTCACTAAGCTTAAGGCTGATGCACGTTTTACTTTAAACTCTGCGATAGAATCATTTTCACGCCCCTGAAATGTTTATATCACTTTAATTCAAAGAAAAACTAGTCATACACACATTTTTGCTGCTACAGCTGCCACAGCAGTCATGATGCAAGAGCGAGATTCCTTGCCACCAAATGCCCCTCCTATTCTTTTAGTCCTCACGGTGATTCTGTTCAAAGGAACTTTCACAGCTTGTGCGACCATTTTCTGATAACGTGGAGGTAAGGAATTGAACCGTGATTTGTCAATAAGTCACAGTGAAAGTTATTGCTGTGACAATGTCCACATTTAATGTGGTGATAGAGAATAGATGAAATGATGCTATTACATGATGTTTATTAGCCAAACCTTTTTCTTCTTATAAACATGTCATTTAGCTGGTTTTCCATAAAAGTTCACATGTCACGAGTAACGAGTCAGTTGAAGCGTGCCAAGTTGGACTTTTCCTTGGAGTCATTTTTCAGGTTCACGTCATGCGATGTCCAGTAACGAATTCTAAGCATATGGGATATTTTTGCTGGGCGTCCTTTCAAGCCTGAATTTCCTGAGAAAATTGCCAAACTCTGCCAGAGAACAAGGTTTACCCGAAGTATAGGGGTGCCAGTCCCAGTCCCTAGCTCCTATGCCTATGCCACTATGACCATCCCCCACCCGGTCTCCCCTCTCAGGGCATCAGTTTCTAGCCCTGGTCCCCCTCCCTATCGGGCACATGCCGAAGCCACCACTGTAAATGCTTAACGAATTTTCTGTTTATTGATTGAAATAAAAGAACGCTTCTTGAGATATGGCAGTTTCTTTTCCGAATTTTCTCACTCTTGGGTTCTCTTGCCTTAAGTTTCGTAATCGTGGTGCATGGGATCTCATGGCAATGACATGTCTTACACAAAAGCACATATATTACATTTTTGGTCGTCCATATTTAATGAACGTGTACTCTAACGATGTACACCGTGTGGCATGTCCTGTCTTGTTTCACTAATAGCCTGCTGCAAGTTGATTCACGGGTCCTCATTTAATTGTGTGGGAGTTTATTTGAAATCTTTAGAAAACATGATGGTGATAACAATTTTTCTCAGGAATGGAACTGGGTTTTCAAAATTGAGTAACCTTTCCTGTGTTCCCTCATCATGTGGACCCTGATAGCATACAAAGTACGAATTATCTTTACCTGCATATGTGTAATCCACTGACAAGAACTCCAAATCTCCATCTCGCCATGCTCACCCTTAGGGAGGACCAAAGACGCTTGAGTCTCCATGTAAAAATGTTCCTGACCTCCGACATGCATCTCACCTTCGATGGTATAATCTGACTTCTCAAATCCTTGAGCGACATTTCCATTCTTGATGCTCCTTGTCGGATGCAAGAAGCTTTCTTTGGCAATTGCATCCTAAAAAGGCAAGGAATTCAATTAATTGGACCTAATGTGTTAGTAGGATATGTTTTTAACAATTTCATTACTAGTTTTTAATAGAGCATAGGTCTTATACGTTATTATTTCCCAAGATAGGCAACGTTCCTGCAAAAAGTTACACGTAATGATATACACATCCTCTGATATAGTAGGAAACAAGGAGGCTTTAAAAGAGGTCAATGAAGTGGAAGTTTGAAATTATCGCAATAATTACAATGAATTTTGTTCAAACCAAACTGATTAATTGCTCTGTAGTAGTAACCTGCTGGAAGGAGTGTGTTCAATTAGTTGTGAGAATATAATTAATGATGAAAACTGCAACCGTTTTGTTTTCTACAAACCTTTATTGTAAGTATGGTCTCCAGTTCTTCATATACAATTAGTACCAGGGATGCACCTTTCTGGGCTAATTCCTTAGTATCAGCAAGTACCATGCCTATGACTTGGCCAACACAGTGGACCTGCCAAAAAAAAAAAAAAAACACAAATTTAAAAAGAAGTTTCACTTTTGGAGAATTGCAAGTTTTGTTGGTTTATAGTCTCGTTAAAGACTTGAAAACCCTTAAGGTGGAATTAAAAGTTTGACCCTCATAATTGCATGAGGAAGTTTTGAGCGCCTACTTAAGTGTATGCAAGCTCTAAAAGGAGGTTGAAAAGAAAGGTAATGTTGTAGCATGGAAAACATAATTGTACGTGTTCTGACTTCACCTCAATCCAGTTCACAGGAAAAATACGAGGACCCAAGTCATTAGGATATTAAATTTTTCAATTAGACTTGGCTGCAGAACCCATTAGACAGTTAGATACTAAGTTTTAACACTTATCATACCTCTCTTTCTGCAAACAATTCTTCATCATTTCCAATGCGCCCCACATGTACCCCATGGCAGTCTTCAGCAGTGATTACATAGTGAATGCCCTCTTCAGCCAGGGCTGGAGACTTGTCAACAGATCTAAATTGTGTCAAAGAAAAGTTTTCTTCAATTGATGCACTATGACTCCTACCAATTTAGGCACGTTGTTTATTGAGCATGAACATTTTTAAAAAATTTCAGTACTCCCTAATTACACTTGTGGTGCAATAATGAAGGGATAATTAGACAACACCACCCAAAGAACATGTTACTTTAGCTGTTTTAATACGTTTTCAATGGTATGGCTAAATCTGTGAGTACAAAGCAACATCTGCATAGCCTATAAAAACACTTTGTCGACGGTTCTTTTAAGAGATTCAGATAGAAAAAGAGGGGCTACGAAGAAGAATTATATCTTAAATTGCAATTTCATGTCACTTGCTGTCCCTTCCTCATCCACATGAACTCCTCTTAAATTCCCCATGTCACGCGGCTGTTCCATAGGTGTAGGAAGTGAGGGCTAGGGGCTAAAATTTCCCAGTCAAAAAGTGGTGGAGCGGAAGTATGTTTTCCCCCCACAATTCAAGGATAAAAATCCCTTATGTGTACCTCTGTAAAAAATTGTAAAAAGAAGTTGCAGTAATTTCCCTTAAAATTAGCACAATATGTTGCACCAAATTGCATCCAAATATCCTCCCCTTAGACGACCCTTCCCCCGGAGAGTGGTCCGAAGCAACGTTCGGTTCCCCCAGGTGAGAACAGCTTTCTTAGTCTATGGACTGTCCCATGGTGTTACTTACATTGGTAATTATTGGGTAACAACATGGAATGAACTATGGACAGATACTTACACAATCCTAGCATGTGCCTTCTGACTGAAAATGAAAGCACCGAAAAGTTCCCCTTTAAAACAAAAAAAAATGCAAACTTAGGGTAAACATAGACATACATTATAAATGACGAAACTTTGACTTAAATGGGTCACATGTAACGAAATACATATGTGAAATGGAGAGAAAAGTACATACAATGATACTTTAAGTTGCAAGTGTGTATCAGTTATATGATCTGAAAAGTAGTTGTCAATCTGTTCAAAAAACATCTTCGCCGGAAGGACAAAAGGTATGTGGCAACTGGCAAATATAACGTACCCTTGAAATTGTAACTGAAACTTTTGTGCATTAGAATGATAACACGAAGTACAGATACAGTTTTCATTCTAAGGGACTGAGAAGAGGAAGAATGTTATGTAGGAAAAGGATGTTGCTAAATTTCCTCTCAAACTGTTCAAACGTTCTAACTACAATTCTGTTTATTTTCAGTGGCACCAAATAAATGTCAAGAAATTAGGACATCCTTTTCCATCTCCAAAATGTGCAAAACACATGGACAAGGACTGACCTGCAAGTTTTGGCATATCATCCACATAAGTTGCTTCTCCAGTACTATGTTGCAAAGCTGACTGGTGGGCCACTGTCCTACCAACATCATCAAATTGAGGTTGCCCACTTGGAACCTCCTATCAAATGTAAGAAAGAATTCAATAGTTGTTCCTACTTACATTGACAGAATTCTCCGACATATATATTGCAATGGTTATGTCGCCAATTGGTTATTCTGGGTTATAAATTAAGTTATAAACTTTATTACACGTTTCAACGTTACCACATTATTGACTTATTTAATATCCAAATTACATTGGTATCATGAAATGAAATGAATACATCCTAAGGAGGGCACATTTGCTAAGTCTTTTTCCTCACTTTGTCATTCACGAAAGTTGATGAGCACCTCTCATTCTTGAGATGCCTAGCTTTTTATTGCCAAGTATCATTATTACACCTTAACCACATAATGTTCCATTTAAAGACAGAAATATATATATATAAAGGGGACAACGTGCCCGTGGAGGACACTTGAAAAGTAAAATTTCATGTATGGTGACACCATTTAGACTTGTCAATAATCGGCCTGCTTTACTCAGGTTTTCTTGAAATACTGTATTCTTTATTTGCCCTAACTGTGTGCATAACTTTGCCTTCACTTCCATTGAAGAGAAAAGGGAAGTCTGATATTCAACATTCTTCATTTAAAGGCAGTATGCAGTCACCCCAATCACAGTGAGTGTATCCTGTCACTCTAGTTTATGATTGGCCCATTCTGATCATGTGACAATATTTTTGTTGGTAAATTGTGAAATTCAAGGAGAATTTCTCCTTGCTTTACCTATTGTTTGTAATAGTTATGTTCAAAACATCTTCAGAGGTGCTTGTAAAGCAATAAGACGAGATTTGCAAGGATTTGCCGATTTTTCAAAGAAAATTTTGGGGTGACTGCCTATTGCCTTTAAACTTCAGCTTTCAGTCACCAACTGACCTGGTAGAGTTGTGTGCTTTCAAATTCTTCATGTCCGAAAGGTTCAACAGCACTCCTGTCTCTTGATGAGAGCTCTGTCCTCCCATTTATCTGTTAATACCAACATATGAACAAGATAGTTGTGTGCGGTAAGGATATTTTTGCATACTGTTTTAATAGCCTATCAAATGGTATTGCTTACATGTGTAGAAACATGAAAAGCAACCACGTCCATTTCCTAATGGGAACTTTCATTATCAGCGCAAGCAATGGACAGAAAATTATTAATTATCCCAACCTTAGGTTGTAGGGAAATATCCGAAGAGAACCCTCGGTATTTAGTTTAAAGTTTAATAACACATGGAAAGGAAAACAGAATTCTTCGTTCCATGACACAAACGGCATCTCTATGCTCGTAAGGTTGTGGAAATGTCACAAATCATACGTCCTTCAATTGGAATCTGTCACTTTTCACAGGACTGTCAAGTAGGCCAATTAAAGGGCTGTCCTCAAATTCACCAAAGGAGTAAAGTTTTGTCACTAGAAGGTATATTGACCACCAAACGTCAGGGGGGAAATTTACCCCGAGGGCAATAATTGATGGGCCCAGCCCCACATAACTGTAGACACAATTGCTCCATTAGCCGGTTGTGCTAATAACTTAAGTAAACTTCTTTCTGTGTATAGGAGTACGCTACATTATGTTCTGTTGTACTTGAAGGATAATTGACAGTTATTTAAAAGCCAATTTGTGGGGTAGGAGCTCAGTGGGGCTAACTTTACAAACTCGGGAAGACATTAATTTTATTTTCTTTGTTTTTGCCAAAAGAAGGGGCTGGAGTGGTATTCCTTATTGGTAGAGAAGATCTTAATGCAAGTGTACAACTTGTGACAAGTCTGGTAAGAAGTAACAAATTCACTTTACCTCACCACCAGCTTAAACGCATTCCTTAAAACCATGTAACATGTCAGGATGGTGTACGTCATCAATAAATGTCATTATACCTGATGATATTTGCCTGGTTGTGAATAATATGAATATGAATGAAAAAGAACTGCCAAGGGGAAGAACAACATATGTAAAGAGCATAATGCCTGAGATTTTTATACTCAGAACTGCTACAAGCATTTGACATGCTGAATACACAGATGCAGAGACTTTTAACCACTGGGAAAGTAATTGTTTATCATTCTGAAGCATCTGACCAAGCATGTATTGCTCATTCTAACCATAGTAACGACACATGTTTAGTTTCTTCTTTTTTTGGGTCTCCATCTCCTTAAAAGTCAGTTTGAATTTGTGTCTTTTCCTTTTCATTTGTACCCTTTCAAACGTCAGACAAGATTTCATATGTCTTTACCAAGTTTAAACGAATGACATAGACAAAAAATTTGCAATCTTATATTCTTATAATCTTATATCAATTATTCAGTCGAAGTAGCAACTAAACCTTGCTTGAAAGCTTGTCAGAGACAGACAAGAAAAATTTGAAGAAGAAACTCAAAACAAGGGACTGCCTATAGACTTCCATTCCGCCAGGTGTTCCTGGCGCCAGCGTTAATTCCTCTTGCAGGGATGTGCATGCGTCATCCAGCAAACTCTCATCCCAGTCTCTGTAAATGAAAGAAAAAGAGAACAGATTCATACTTTCATCCTATTTCAGTTATATGTTAATTAATCTCCAGTTATCATTTCATTAAGTGGAGACACTTGGAAATTCATGCAAAGAAGCATAGTCTTGACATCTTTATAGAGGTCAGGGGGGTAGCAAAATAGGTTGGGTCGTAGGATCTTTAGCTTTTTTAGTCCCTCTCCATGCCAGACATCAGTACAATAGAAAGATATATACGGAATTCCCAATTTGTGTGCCTTAAGTTCATCGCCTTTGAAAAATTGATTCTTTGTTAATCAAGAACAATTGTCAATTTGATATGACTGACCAGAATGGAGAGTGATAACATTGATTCATTGGAAAGTTGTTACCTGCCTTTGATAAATATTTCAAACTATCATAGTCTTGATGCTCTCGACAAGAGTCCAAATCACAGACTAACACTGTTAAGTCAAAGTTCACTTAGCTATTTTCCTAAAAAGGTCTCTGACCTAGCAGGTCTAATTGCATGTAACATTTCCCACTTTTTCTTTGAACTTCAGATTGAGGGAAAGCATGCATATAATCAGGCCTAAAAACGGTTGGTAATATCGTCGGCCAATAGTAGAAAATCGGATAAAAGGCATGCGTTTTCAGGTTCATTCCTTTACTCCGCTGCTCCCTTCCCTTCCACCCGCAGACAAATGTGAGGTACACAAAGGGTCCTCCTTCCCTTTCATGTCAAGATTTTGCACACTTAATTCCATTGGAAGTTTTGTTAAAGGCACTGACTCAAATGGAGAATTTCATTGGTGAGACATTTGGCTGAGTGGGGACAATTTATATGTCTCAAGTCTTGCGTGGTAGTCCTTTGTAACGGAGAACATGTTTAGTCAGAGGTTGATTGTGTCAGATGAAAACAGCTGAAAACCCTTTGAACAGGATATCTCGAGCTAGGGCGCATGAATATTTTCCGTACTCGGCATGTGGAAGCTTTATAACAAATAAAAAGCTGTAGCCTTTGGTGTAGGTAAAAGGTTATCTTACGTTACCTGAGGTCAAATTGTGTAAACTTTCCAGACTGGCTGTTAACAAGATATCTCAAGAAGGGAACCTTGAGTCTTGAGAAATCATACAGTACAGGTGACTGTTGGTCAAGATCAAAGACTACAGAGGTCACCAGACTTAAAATTAAAAATGAAACTTTAACACGGCAACATCAATCGGGACATGACAACATCAATCGGGAGACTTGGAAAAATCTCATATGTGGCAAGTGAGAACCTCACAAGGGAATCTGATGAATTTCATATTTGAAAGGGCACCACCTAGTGTGTAAAACAAACCACCTGTTTTTGGTAAAGGTCAATAGTAATTCGATTTCACCAAAGGTCAAATTGTAAAAGCTCTTTCTGCAAGGTTTCTAGTTATGAGGCGTTGATCGATATGTCTGAAATAGCACCGTTCTTTTCGATACAGTCCAACGGTCATCTGAGGTCATTAGATGTCAAACTGATTCTTATTAACGTAATTCAGAGGTAACTTTGACTATAAGAGTACTATCATTCATGATTTACGAAAGTGTTGGGCAATGCTCATGGATCCTATGTATTTAACAGCTTCATTAAATAAGTAACTTTACAATAAAACTTAATTTGAAACCAAGAAAACAATCCTTAAAGATTTCTTTTTCATTATTGTGTTCTCAAGTGCGGCAATGAAGGAGTCACGAAGCTTTTTGGTTGTCTGGTTTATATAAGAAAAGTATAACCATGTACTACTGCAAACCATGTACGGAGCTTGCCTTGCAATTAAAACCTTGCAAAACCATGTACGGAGCTTGCCTTGCAATGATAGGCCGGTCAGTTTAACCAGTGTTGTGTGCAAAGTGATGGAATCTGTAATCAAGGATTGTTTGCTTAAATATCTTTTAGATAATGGGTTACTCAATCTGTCACAGCATGATTTCTTACCGAGTAGATCTTGTGTTACTTATTTACTAAGCTTTCTTGAGGATGTTTCGATATCTCTTGATTCTGGTCACAGTGTTGATGTCATGGCTTTGATAAAGTTCCATTAGGTAGACTTATGGTTAAACTGCGTAGGTTAGGCATCAAGGGCAGTTGTGCTGACTGGATAAATTCATGACTCAATGGTAGATCTCAGAGAGTTGTTGTTAATGGTAATTTCTCTTCTTGGAAAGAAGTTACAAGTGGAGTTCCACAGGGTTCTGTTCTTGGCCCGCTTCTTTTCTTAATATTCATCAATGATATTGATAGCTCTCTCACATCTAGTATTAGTAAGTTCGCTGATGATACTAAGCTCTATACACTGTAAAAAATTTCTGTAAATTTACAGAAATTTTTACAGTAATTTTATGTTTTTGTTCTTTTATATAGGTATACTGTTATTTAGCGAACAAACATGTTTTTTAACGTAATAAATCAGTTAAATAACATAAAGGCTCTGTTTTGTTTCAATTAGAAACATTCTCAGTTTTTAAAACATACCGTTCTGTAAAATATCTGTAAATTTACCGGTTTATGACGTATGCTAAAATTTAACTTAAATGGGCGGAGCTTATTTTTGTCAATATTTTTCTTTTACAATGATTTTTACCTCATTGCTTGATGTTTTTGTGCTTGTTTTTTATCAGGAGCTGAGTAACTAACGATTTGCTTTGCTTGTAAATGTTTACAACTGATGTATTGGTATTGTTGTAATATTTATTTCATAAACAATTATTACATTATTTAGAAATTCAGTAATGTTTCGATATATGAGATCCTTTTACAGAAACATTGTAATAAAGCAGAAATGCCAGATGTAGGCAACTGTTTTCTTGGCCTTAAGTATACTGTAAATAAACTGTAAATAGTGATTTGAGTGGGGCAGGTGGACTCCAGTATCCCTCCGCGCTGTGATTGCCTTCGGGCGTGTTGTTGTCTTGGGTGGGTTTGTTGCCTTTGTGCGTGTGTTGTTTTGGCCTTGTTGTTGTGGTCGTTGGTGGTGGGTATGGTGGTGGTTTCTGTTTGTTGGCGGTGGCAAAGACTCTTTCGTTTCCTTTGCTGGGTGTGGATGGTGAGAGCATGTTGGCGATTCTGTGGGTGGTTGTCGGTTGCGTTTTGCTCCGGTCCGGTTTGGGTTCTTTGTTCCTCAGTGCCTGTTTCTATGTACTTAAAAAGCTCTCGGCCTTAAGACTAGGACCATTAAGTCTAAAGGCCGAGAGATTGGTCACATTACCTGCATGGGGACAATATGTGAATCGTAAAGAAATTGAGTTTAATATTGAAATAACTTCCACATAATTCTTCCAGGTTCACTTGTAATCTCTGTTAATTTTAACATAAAAGATCTGTAAATTTTACACTAAAAAGTCATAAAATTAAGCAGAACATTTCAGTAATTTGGTTTTACAGAAATTGTTTGGAAACTCTATTACCAGAGAATTTCTGTAAATTAACAGATTTATTTTTTACAGTGTAGGAAGGTTAGTGATAAGGATGATGCCTCATTACTGCAAAAAGACTTGGATAGGTTGTTTTCATGGTCTGAGACTTGGCAAATGTCTTTTAATGCAGATAAGTGCAAAGTCCTTCACTTTGGTCCTAAGAATTTCAGCTATGATTAGGACATGAATGGTATAGTATGCTGAGTGATGTGACTTTTGAGAAAGATCTGGGTGTAGTTATTACAGGCGATTTAAGGCCATCTAGACAGTGTGCACCTGCTGCTACTAGGGCTAATAGGGTGCTTGGATTGATCAAGAGGAATTTTAGTAGTTTTAGTAAAGACATTGTACTAAATCTGTATAAGCGGTCGTTAAGACCCCACCTCGACTATGCAGCCCAGGCTTGGAGTCCCTTCTATGAGAAGGACAAGTTTCTTGTAGAGCAAATTCAGAGGAGAGCCACTCGCCACTAGACTTACGCATCTTGGGCTTACCACCCTGGAGTTGAGTTGAGAAGGATTAGGGGGGACATGCTTCAGGTGTACAAATTTCTCTCTGAAAGGAATCCTTTGTCATCTTGCAGTTATTTAAAGGTTCAAAGTAATTCTCGGGTTCGAGGCCATTCTAAGAAGCTAGTGAAGTGTTTTGCAAGGCTTGACATTAGGAACTTGAAGTTCAGCTTCTCTCATAGAGTTGTCAACGAGTGGAATAGTCTGCCTGAGTGGATAGTTAACTCCACATCTGTGCACTGCTTTAAGGTTAACATTGACAAGTTCTTCCATAACTATGGTAGAATCTAATTGTGCTAGGCTCGTTTGGTGTTGGTTGGTTGTTTGTTTTCAGTTAAGGTTGTATGGACTTCAGGGCATCTTATGGGGCCTTAGCCCTCCTTTGCCCTTTAACCTGGTATGTTATGTTACGTTATGTTATGTTATGTTAAAGAGGAATACCTAATCTTCTTAGGCTGTCGCGTGTATCCAACCTGCTGGGTACCTCAGCCGCTATTACAAGCATATGTGTTCAAATATAGCTTACTAGTCCATTGATGTGTTGGGAATAAACTGCGAGTAGTACACAGTATATATGATCACCTACCTCATCGGTCGTTTGATCTAGTCAGAAGGGTGAGGAAATCGTCTTTTCAAGAGACAGTGGCAGATCATTTATGCGATGGTTGTGATCATAAGAAAGATAAGGATGTGATTGCTCTTTAACTTCCTTCAAGGCCGATATTTAATTCAATAAAGCAATGATAATGTTGGAATGCAGACCCTTAATGGCACATAATGCGATGCATGCTATGTTACAACACTGAGCACTGAGTGTTTACAAGTAGGTGCATGATGTACGAAACATAGTAATGTAATTTTTGTACCAGAACGATGTAAGGTGAATGTCACAATGTGAAGAGAAATCTAAGCACGGGTGAAATGATTCTCTGCAGATAATGATATTCCTGACATCCACTTAGATAGCACATAAAAATTCAGTGCTACAATTTGTTTACATTACCCCTAAGTTTCTAGGTTCAAGTAAAGTGCCTATCCGTTGGGTTCACTTTTACTTTGACTGTCTGAGCGAAGTCTGGGTCAAGTTCCACCTAGGCCCATCGAGGACTTCATACTAAGTTGTTCGTTGTTCTTTGACTAATGTTCCAAGGTATCACAGCAGGAGTATACTTCACGTTTCCAGTTCTGCTCCCGGACCAAATTTAATTTCCCTATCGGACTACAGAGGGGCAAATCTAGACGCAAAACACTTTGAACTGGGTACAGACTTAAAGGGGGCTACGTCCTGAATTGGAAAACTTCCTACGTCAGACAATAGGAAACCCTCAAGTTCAGGGAAACAAACTTAAGGCAACACCCCATCACTCTTGCAAACAGGCACTACTATAAACAGCTGAAGGAAGAAAAAATGAGCCACTAAAAACTTTCCAGGTGATTTAAATGGGGACTGGGGACCGCTGAAATGGAAGGCTGAACTTCGAGTCAACTCTACTAATTTAATGGAAGACATCAATTTGACCACCCTAAATGAGCATATGTAAATGTCCTGCCCACCTAAAGCCGTGAATGTCGTATTTACAAACCTATTTCTTAACTTCTGCATGGTTCTCTCTGCCATGACAGTAGTAGGTGCCATTCCACCAAAGACTAGGTGTATCTCCTCCACTTGAGATGTAAGAGGTTGAAATCGTACCCTCATACCAGCATTGACAATTGCAATGTCATCCTCCCGTCGCTGTGCTTGCTTGAAACTGGAAATGTGCTCGTCCTTGTAAAGAAATAATATTTCTGTTGTTTGTTATGTCTGCCACTACGCAAAAGGAACTAAGTATCGTAGACTCTATGATAATTAAGAGACTGTGATATTCTTGTCACATTCTTTTCTAGTAATTTGTACGGCCATTTATTTCTGTGAAGTGTAGTGTACCCTGGCAAACGTAACATTGTATTGATTTAAGAAAGTTTCAGCTAACTTCAAAAACATATACAAAATCACCTTCCTGGTCATCAGATGTATACATCAAAATCAAATTGGTCTTTCAAGGTACAATTACTATACCAAGCAATGCTCATAAGCAAGTGACTGCATTAGCTCTATACTAGCATCTAATAGCTACTCGCTTGCAATACGTTAATAAGTTCTATCACGAAGTAGCCAGGTGTGTAGCTGAATGACTGATCAACAGGCATGATTTTCCATCCATACAATTAAAACCAAGTTACTGACTGACATTCGTCGCATTGTTTGGTAACGTAATGCTGACAATTACACTCTCCTGATTATGATTACCTTCAGACACCTAGAAAAATTGTAGACATAAAAAGGCTACCCTTTCAATATTTTGGGGGAAATCTCCGGAACCCATTCAGTCGTAGATGCATACACGATGCTAATTACCCACAGCCTTAAAACATAACCGTGAAACCAAACTTCATCCCAATAGGTTGAGCTTCCACATAGGATGTTACTTCTTTGAAGTTAGACCACGATGGACCTACCGAGTTTGTGAATGGAATAAATATACTGTGTAGAATCTCCTCCTTCTGAAGAACGGTCTGTCTATACCCGGCATAAAATTTTGGACTCATCGGAAGAGTGCGAGTACCTGTAAGAATTCAATCAGTTTTGAGTTGATAACTGATAATTTATCAAGTTCTAATATTGCTTAAAGTGGACCTAGAGTCTAAAAATTCAAAAATATATATTTTAGAGGTTACAAAATTAATCTTATTGGTCTAACTCCCATTGTCATAGCTTATTCCATTGCTGAGATATTAAATGTTAAAATTTATTCACTTAAATCCAAACAGTTCATTGCGCAATAATTTTTGACATTCTTGTTGTACAACTCACATTAAATGCTTTGTTTTCTTTTAAAATTAAAAATGTTTATATGACCTTGACCGCTTCCTGTTTTCTTGCATAACATGCTGTTCAGAGAGGGCTTATATAGTCAAGTCACCCCAAAGCAGTAAGAACGCGATCACATTTTGGCACAAGGTGCGGTGGCTTTCAGAAAAACAAAGAAATACAAAGATTGTAATTTGAGTAGTACAACAATGACATCACAAATTATTGCGCAATCTACCGTTTTAAATCGAGTGAATAAACTTCAACATTTTTTATCTCAGCTTAAGAAAGTCCTGTGAAGATGGGAATTGGACCATTGGAATTCAGTTTTCATGCTCTGTAATATCCTTTTTGAATTTTCAGACTTTAGGTACACTTTAAGGGTTGAAAAATTGAAAACGTCTCTCCAAATTACGGAGATGGAGATGCTTTAAACCATTTGATATTATATTGGTTTGCAAAACCAACAGACTTTCACAATGTTGGGTTGTCATTGTCACCCTGCCGCGAGGGGCCTTGTTTACTTTTGGTCTTTTCACTTACCCCTTGAGGTGAAAGACCAAAGAAAGCACGTCCCTCGCAGCAATGTTACCATGCCTAAATGTTGGGATGCATCTCCTAAAACATAAATACCCTTCAAAGTTGAAATCAAATAAGAACTCCAGAACTTTTAAGTGCAAATTACCCATTATTACAGTAAAATTTACACGTAGGCTCATTACTGTAAAACGTTACGCATATCTTGTGCAATTATGTAAAGCTACACATACAGGATGTAGAAAGTTATCTTTTTCCTTAGCAATTACACAAAATGAAGACAATTTCTACGTTAATTATGTTGAAAATTTCACTTAAAACTTCTGAAGTTCTCATTTTAGCCAACTTGACTGTCCTAAGAGGGTAATGCATATTGGAAACTACTGTATTTAGCTACACAATCTCACTTGGTCAGTTACAATTAAGTTGCTTTTAATCCTTTTGTTTCTAGTTCTATCCAAACTAAAATGTCCTCAGTTTCTTACATTCTTGAATTCAGAAACTGGGAATTGGAAAGAACCGGTTTCATTTCGAAGAAGCAGTAAAAATCTACTGCTCTTTAAAACTTTCTCAGCGGAAGTCCATCTCAGTCGTAGACAAACATGACGAGGAAACGACATGGCCGAGTTGACAATCTAGAAGTTGTGTAACCTTGCTATCTTATCAGGCTCAGATGAGTACTATATACTACAAACTCATACACTACTCATACATAAAAAACATTATTCCATTCAGTGACGAAGCTGACCTCTCTTTCAATTCCTTTGGCGGTATTGCAATCATTACTTTGCTAAGCTTTCACTTCGTTAAAGCAAGTCCCACACCACAAGCTCTGAGCTAAGGGTGGTGCCAGATGGGGGCAAGGGGCAATGGGCAAGGGGCATAACCCCCTGTCGGGAGATTTTCCAATTTTTTCGGGGAGCCTGAATGTGTACCATAGAGTTTAATCCAATCGACTAAAATGAATTTATTGTTTTTGGTCAAAGGGGATCAGATTCTACAATAAAAATCCCCAATCTTTCCAATTTTCCTTAATAAAAATACCAAAGTTGTAAATCTTCTTCAATGGAATCTCGCCTAAAAATGTTGCGTTCGCCATCCTGTCAGCAAACCCTTAGATATTTTCGGGGCTTTGGGTTGCTACCTCCCCTTCTCGTCGAGCAAACTCTAAGGCCACCAATGTTCTATGGAGCTAGATCCCTTTGGGTTCATCTAGGTTCACTTTCAATTCTGTCATACTGCTTTTTGTATGTGATTCCTTAGTATTAAAGTCTGAGAAGTATGACTTGAAGAAATGTTGACAAATTTTATGATGCAAATCATAAAAAACGAAAATTGCACATGCATAATTCATAACACAACAGCTGATTATCAATTGTTCAAAGTGTAAGGTTAGCTTGTTTTCCTCTCATTGAAATGAAAAATTTCATTCATAAACATGCATTTGAGCAATTCCTCAGAGATCGGTAATTTTTACCCTTTCAATAAACTCTACGTAAACACTGACTCGTTTTTGCGTGTGTGTAAAAATAATACAAAATAGAATTCTTTATTAGGAGCTTAAGAATCTGTGAAACAACCTCTCCCTGTCAATCGCTGAAGTTCATCTCTTTGACAAAGAAACTTGAGTATGACTGATTAGCCGATTACTTGCTCGACAACTTCCGCCACAGGTCTGATAACTTTTACGTGTAATGCTGCGCATTAGGCCACTGATTTGGTACCAAATCCTGGGAAGGATGTTACAAGTTCCTATTAAACAGACGTGTACGCAGTATGGTACCATTACGTTTTCCATTTTTGATTGCATTTACTAAAATGAAAGAGTACTAATTAAAGCTAGTATGACAGTGTTGAGGCGGTTGAGCAATAAGCGTATTACTCCCAGTGAAATTTCTGTCAAAGATTTGTTTGAAACATAAGCTTATGTAAGTTTATTTCTACACGGTAGGAGGGTAGTTGAGCAGCATTTCTACGAGGAAAACAAAATTAACTTGACTGTTTTCCTCAGACCGAATTACCTAAGCTTTTCTGGTAGTCTGCGAGAGAAATGGCTTGGCCTTAGAACCAAGAGCTGCGCCCCTTTCTTTCCTAAATAAGTCTTGCAGGAAAACATACATTACAAGTCTCACCTTTAACTGAAGCCAGACGGAGTTTGCAACCTGCAGCCATGAATACAGGATTTAAGTCAGATATAGGACTCCCAGTGACTATGTTACCCCCAACTGCCTGTGTATGAGAAACCATTAAAGTGATCACCTAGTCACCTTCATTGCATAAATATTTAATTGAATAGATGTTTCCAACCAAGACTTATTACTACCTACGAGGCTGTAGTGATGGAGTTCTTTCATTAAGTGTTCAACATTTTAAAAGCATCTTATGCAATATCAATACTGTAAAGTTAAATTTACTGTTGGATACCCTAATGAAGTATAAGTCTGGCAGTAGCTGATGGATAACAACAACAACACATGATGGTGGTGGTGGTGGTGGTGGTGGTGGTGATGGTGATGGTGACGGTGATGGTGATGACGATGATGATGGTGATGGTGATGATGGTCGTCGCCGTCGTCATAATATAGTATCAACATTTATAATGTGCTAAATTTTAAGACTCTAAATCGGATCACAGATGTAGCATAAACAAGAAACAAACAACAAATAATTACATAATCAAAACACGAAAAGTAAATCAGAAGCCAGGTGAAACAAGTATGCCTCAACCTTACGTTTAAGAATGTCCAAAGAATCAATTTGTCCAATACTGTGAGAAAAAGTGGTCCATAATCTGGGTGCTGCTACAGAGAAAGGGCGATCACCCAGTTTGGTATTTGACCGTGGCGTCCTAAGGACCTTTGAGACTGTGACCCTTAGATTCCGTGCTGGCTGATAGCATTGAATCATATCACACAGGTAAGTGGGAGCCTGACTTTTTATGTATTTGAAAGTAGTAATGGCCAGCTTATAAGGACTGCAATGCTTAACTGGCAGCCAGTGAGGGGACTTGAGAAAAGGAGCAATGTGTTCATGACGTTTTTACCAGACAGAATTTTCCCAGCCGCTTTCTGAGGGCGTTTTAGCTTAAAAAGTTGGTTATTCGGAAGATCATAGAGAAGACTGTTGCAGGTATCCAATCGTGACGGTATGAAAGCGTGAGCTAATCATCATGTTCATTAAATATGTCTGTTTACTTAGAGATTCAAGCGAATACCCTAGAGGATGTCATTTTTGCTAATATTCTCCGACAAGGCGTCTGTCCTTTTCCTAAGGAATAGTATGTGAGAATGCGGTATTTGGTTAAAATTTTGTCAAAGGTTTGACAGGAAGCTATGTAAAAAGGGCTCGCCAGACAGAGGCAGAAAGTCCATTTTAAATTGGAACTTATTTCAATTATTCTTTCCTGTAGATACTACTGGTAAGATATTTGACTGCCTAACTTGCAGAGCTTCCAGGTAAGATATCTAACAATCAAGGGCGTATATTCTTGAATTTGTAGAGGGGGGGGGGGTGAACTTTTGGGACCGACTACATTTCTTGGAGACCGACTCCCATTGCCACAGTTGTACGATTCGAAGTTCTGGAGACTTTTTTTTTGCTTTTCGGGCAATTTGAGACCGAATTTTGATTTTCACGTTGACCCGACTTTTTGGAGCTCAGGGACCGACTTTTGATTTTCGGGGTGTCACACCCTCCACGCCCCCCGGTATTCACGCCCCTGCTAACAATAACCGTAGTTGGTCTCTCTCAAACGTCTACTGAATTATGAAAAAAGTTATACTCACAGCAACATTCCTGATTTGACTACCAGCGAACCATCGTAGCATTTCAACAATCGCCTTGAAAGTTCTTGTTGCGTTTTCTATACAAATAAATAAATTTGCATACAAGTCAATTGAATGGTCTTGAAGAGTGACCTTCTTTACTGCTTCTGCAATTCTGGGAGAACTTGAATTCAATTGACAGAAATTGTCAGGTCTCGATGGATGTTCAGGGGTCGCAGTTATTTATGACATTCACTGAGTATTTGCTTTAACTTCCGTGAGTGTTTATCACAACCCCATGAAAAATATTTCATCTGCAGCAGTGAATGATATGCCAAAGGTGCCATAGTAACCAATCATTTTAAACTTTCTGAGTCGATTCTACTTTAGTCAGTTTTTTAATCAAATTACCAACGTTTACCTAAATTGAAGTATCATTTTGAATTCATAATTTGAAAAGATGTAAGCAGTGGTAGGAGAAATTTGTGAAGTGAACACATGGTAATGGATTCAAGGCAACTAACACACAACCTGCTGAAAACAGTATTTTCTCAATCATGACAAATATAATACACATTTTCAAATTGTCTATTCGCTAATATCATGGCTATCATTCGACTGCTTACCTGTACTTGAATTCTGATGAAGTGATATGAGCTGATAAAGATTAGTAAATTTTTCAAAATCCTGTTTTATAACTATGATTTAGCATGCCCCAACTGTAGATTGAGATGCTTTACCAAAGAAGGACTCTAGAGGGGATACACTACACCCTTAGACTACACCATAAGGTTTAACGTAAATGATGCTTTTCAGAGCATATAGCAGTACAAACCCGGTAAATCATTTATTAGCTTCTTCAAGTAGGTGTCAAGCCTGGCAAGGGTCACTGATGATCCCACTTCCAGTCCCTCATCTTTTAACTCCAATTTATTCAGTTCAGGAACTGCATCTGCCATCACCAATACAGGAAAATGCCTGTTCTTAAATTTTGCTTCAATACCTGCATGTGGAGAGGAAACATTTGTTGGTGTTGTCAGTAGCAATGCCATAATAGGCCTAAGGGTTATGGGGAGGAAGAGAATAGGGAAAAGAGGTTGGTTAACAGGAGGGATGACAAATTCAAACAATGTGCAGAGATACTTGAACGCAAGAAAATGGAGCGTCATGTGCTACAAGAAGAACAGCGCTTGTAGCGGGAGCTCCTAATTCATATTGTAAAAACAGATCTACTCGTTGGATAGATACTTCATAATCCCTTGGTTAGTAAGGTATAGAGTCTGACATTAAACAAACATTACGAAAATATGATCGTCATTCATCAAAAGTAGTTCCCCCTTAAACGTGGTTGGGCAAACACATACGTTTGCCCGCTTTTCTAAAATACAGTGTTAATAATACCGAGAGTGAACATGCACTCTTATCTTGTAGATGCGTAATATATTCAACCATGCACCAGCCCAATATGCAATGTGCTGGGTCCACTTGAACACATTTTGAAATTAGATTTAGAACTCATAAATTCCACCTATTGTCAACCATGGCAGATTCGAATTAGCAGTGCATTGCTCACGAAACAGAAAGAAAGTGGATACTGGTTTGAGCCCCGCTGGGGCTTAAGTTTTCCATTCATCATTAAACAGAAAAGATCAATTTTAGAGATATAAGCCTAAGATCTATATGCGACTATAATATACAAGTTCATACAATGATTTACACTTAAATGTCTCACCGTCCACGTCCAAAATACCGACACACAAACAAACACACACACTCATTTATATATATATATATATATCACATATTAAGACGCTTAAAATCAATGTATCCTCACCAATTTCTGTGTTGCCAACAAGGAGATGTGCCTCTGGGTAGTTTGACTTTATATCCAACAGTTGCTCTAAAGTTACAGGTCGCAACCAAGTTACCTTCTTTCCAATGAATTTAACAGATTTGAGTAGAGTTTCATTTGTGATCTTGATGGAAATTATAATAAAGAGACAACAGTAATACTATTTATCAAGATAAGAGGAAGCAGAAAATTAAAACATGGATGGGTTCAATGAAGCCACTAAGAGAGACAATGAAAAATAAGGTCAGTTTTGCTGCGACCAAATAAATTTTAAAGTACCTTCAAGTTTGGATGCTATAAGAGCAAATTCAAGTATATAAGGATGAAAACATACAATAACAGCAAAAGAAAAAACTCATTGCTTTATGTTCACTTATTACAGCGTACCAGTAACTCAGATTCATGAAGTAGAGGCAAGACTTGCCCGTTACTGAATCAAATCTCAATGTAATGGGAAAACATAACTATGATTGGCAAAGGACGTACTGACCATTAACTCTGGTGGAAAAATGGCTTCTTGAGATGCATCGTAAGGTACAAATTCCCCTGGGTCATATAACATAGTTGCCATCTATACAAATCAAAACGAAAATATTGACGAGAACAAAATAATACATTCTCCAATGGTGTTGATACAAGAGGACTTCCTAACTATAACCAGAAGCACAAAGGCTTCATGGTTCCTTGCCCAAAAAGGTGCAATGTTGCCCTGAAGTGGATCCTTCAAATTAATCTTTCCTGGATGTATCGTTTTTTACGATGTTTTAACCTCTGCTGACATCACATGACCTTTGAACCCTAACAAAATTTGAATAACAAAAAAATAAAAAGTGTCTTGGAAGGGATTCGAACCCGGGCCCTTTGTGTGAGAAACCGAACACTTTCCACTTTGACATCAACGAACTCTTGGTATTTCTAATCGTGCTATAGTCACAGCATCCTCTACACGTGTTCATAATTAGGTAATTAAAATAAGAATTATTACTGTACCAGTTATATTTGTGAAAAAATAAATGTTGTTTCCTGTAAGTTTTATCTTTGGAATGGTACAAAAAATTCAGCCAGAACTTTTTCGTTGGTGACGAAACGCCGGGCATCATCTGGAGGTACCGCCAATTGTCTATTTAGGTTACGAGGTTTCGAAGTTTTACTTCTGAAGACCTCAGATGACATTCCACCTCCAACAAACCCATATGGTTCTCTCTCTCAAAGTGACAAATCTATATACTAAGTTTGAAAAGTATCCATATCCTGTCTTGAAATATCGTGTTCCTTCAAGGTTTTCGGGTTTTGACATCTAACGACCTAAGATGACCTCTGACCTCCGCTGAAAAATTAGTGTTCTTCCACCATAATAAATTTACCAAGTATTTAAGAATTCCGTATTTTCACCTCCGGTGACCTTTGACCTCTACCAAACCACTAGGCTCATCTTCTGACTATACTGCATCTACATGCCAAGTATAAAAAGTAAGTATGTGTTTCATACGTAGAAATATCGTGTTTACATGTTCTCGGCTAAGTCGGCGTATGACCTCTGGTTACCTCTGTCACGGCAGTATTGGGTGTTGTTCGTAAAAGAGTGCTTGTCTGTAAATTCTTTGCTAATTAAGAGGTCTTTGCGATGTTTAAGTATTACAAATACCAAAATAAAAGAATTATAATGCACTTGGAATTTGTCAAGACGCTCCACAGCCGACGCGGCACCATGTACTTTCTTATTAAAGCAATTGAAGAAGGCTACGTCATTGTTTGTGTTGAACGTCTTTGTTGTACTATGTAATAAAGAATTTAACAGCATTGCAGCCTATGCCGGGTTAGAGTTCTCTGCGTTTCGGTTAAGAGGGTCACTGTGCGTGTGATTCCCGTCAAATGGACACAACGGAGACAGTCCAGCCTATAAGGCAAGCTCAACGTGACAAGACCATATAAGTAGAATTCTTATTAAAAAGGGGGTAAAGAAAAGGACAAGTCCTACCAAATTTCAGGAGTGTCTTTGAGAAACTTGAATTGTAGCTGGCAAATTATCGCCTTTTTTTAATTATTGATGGTTGAAGGGCCGTTAACCCTTAACCAGTTGGAGTCCAATAAGTGGAGAAGAATCGAACGATCAAATTTTTAAAGAAAAGTGAATGCTAATTTGTGAACTTAGAATAAAGAAAATTGAACGTTAGTTTTGAACCTAAACGAGCCAGAGCAAACGAACTTTAAGTTAGAGAGGAGTGCAGAGAACTCGCTAGTCAGAGAAGTTTACGTAAGATTTGAGGTGAAGGGAAGAAACCTGTGTCCCGAAGTTTTAAGTTTTCTGATGTCGGTATTAAACGTACATTTGTGCTTATTAATTGAAGGGAAGGGGGAAGAAAATAAACCAAAAGGAAGACAGAAAAGGAAAGAAAAGAACGAAAGAAGAGGGGAAGCAAATTTCTATGTAAATATAGTTAAGCAGCATTGAAGCAAGTTTGCCGTCCGAGTATTTTCTTGTTTGTTAAGTCTCACGCAAGCCTCATTCCACTTAAATTTTGAAGGGAACTCGAGACATACCTGTGGCAACCTTACATGACCTTTGAAATCCACCAGAACAATAGGGCTCTTTCTGCTAATATGGTACTTCCATATACCAAGTGTGAGAAGTATCCACCATTTCTATCTTGAGATATTGTGTTTACAAACCAAGCTTCACACACACACACATACACTCGCGTGATTGCATATCGCTTTCGACAAAGAATCAAAAACGAATGTTTTTCAAATTATGTACGTTGTAACCAAGGCTTGTGTTGGCAAGTATGCTGTTATCTTCACTTTGAGAGTGTCCGACTCATTCTAATCACAGAAAAATCACACATGTATCCATTGCAAAAAAGATCAAAAGACTGTAACTTTCAATCATCGCCTTTGTCATTGTAGCTCATAAACTTTTCTCTTCGATGAAAGCGTGATTAATTACCCTAAGTCAGACAGATTCATCATATTTGGAAGGTTTAGGTGAAAAATGAACAATAATTTTAACAACATCATTTCTGCACTTTTAACTTACAAAACTAGCACAAAAAGGGTCACTTAATTGACAAGCGTTACTAAAATTCATTACATAATTCTCTGCTTTAGAGAGAAAGGTTACAATTTAGGGAAATATCTAAGACACATAAAAGAGGGTAAATAAGAAAGAAACCAGTTACCCCTTCCATGTTATTGTCTCTTGTGTTTAACATACAACAGCCAACACCGTTTCCACCATTTTGAGCTCCACCACAGCAACCTGTCTGTCAAATTTAAACAAGTCGTATGCATTTATTTCTATGCCAAAGAGCTATGAAAGAAAAATTTGCAACGTTATCTATAATATAGCAACAAAAAAAAAAACAAAAACAAAAACAAAAAAAAAAAAACAAAAAAAAGAAAAAACAAAAGGAAAGCAGAACAAAAAGCCGCCTGGCAAAATTGGGGTCTTTAGAAAGAAAGTGGCGAAGTTGTGATCAAAAAGGTATTTATGGCTCATTAAACGTCAGAAATATGTAATTAGAAAATAATGCTTAGATTTGGAAACTCAAATTGGCACTATATTGCAGAGTCATATTAGCTATGTATGTTATAAGGGAGATTTAAAAGCTTCCCAATCTGACTCTTCAAAGCCAGGTATGCACCAAAATAACTGGACGCATACAAAATTGGGATAAGTAAGGACCCCGCAGGCATGATTGTGTTGCTCGCTAATATAAACAACATTGCTATTTTAATCATGACATTACAAAAAAAAATAGGATACTAATATGCAACTCGCAAACGAAAGGACTTGTCATAGCGTTTTCTGAAACTTTGGCAAACAGAATTGTAAGAACTGTCTGTAGCAAATCGGGTTCCACACATTGGCCAAAAACAGGGAAATTAGCATAGGGTACATTGGGCTGGTACGTGGCAACACTTTGCGTTTGTTGTCTACAGGGAGGTATTTTTAGGTTCGATATTTCAAGGGTTTTCAGGTTGTGTTCCATTTTCATGATCAAAGAAAAACAAGTATATCCTTTGTTAAAACATTAAAGGTGTCCAAATTCAATCTAGATTTACTTTCTTTTAATAGAAACACATTAAATTAAGGGGAACTGAAGTCTCTGACAGTTCAACAAGTGAAAACATTACTAGAAACAGCAACATGGCAGAAGTGTATTTATCAACGAAGTAACAACGGCAATGAATGGTTTTTCATGAAACTGACTTTAACCGCTTGGACAGTATACCATAGTTAAGACTTGTAGTATGAGTACATTGTCGTGAGTAAGCTACCATTAGAAGTGCAGAGTCTGTAGTTGTGAGTAGTACGAGAACGAGTAGATGTCTTTTTTCATTAGTACAAGAAAAAATTTTGTATTACCCCCAAAGAAAGATTTCCAAAATCTGTGAATATGGGTAAGGGTACAAATCCATTCGCAAGGGTAGAAGTACAAGCAAGTGTACAAAACCGTGAGTATGAGAACATACTAACTACAAATCTGACATAGTTTGACAAAGGAAATAATACCCACGAGTGACCTACTACAAAATGGATAACTTTTACCTTAGTGAATGTCTTGAACCCATCCAGAATTGGTCGGTAACCTGTACAGCGGCAAAGGTTACCTTCAAGTGCACTCATAATGTTCTCCATGTTTGGTGTGGGTTGATTTCTAAGAAGTGCATACATCGACATAACAATTCCAGGGGTGCAAAACCCACATTGCGACCCATGAGCTTTGGCAATTCTTTCCTGAATGAAAAAGGTACAATAGAATAAAACCAAAATGAGCTTTAATAAGAGTACGCGTACCGAACTATCTGAAAAGGTTCTTTGGATTTGAATAATGTCAAGCTATAAATATGTAATAAGTAATCCATTCGTCCTAAGAATTTTGATGTAACTAAGGTCGGTCATACTAAGAAGATATGTAAAGATTTAAATTAATGATGGTTACTTTTCGAAGGCCATCCTATATGAAGTCACACGCAATTTCACAGAAGACCTTTGTAAGATGCATAACAACCCTGCAGTGTTAGTAGTGGAGTAGTTAAAAGCAACTTCTTCATGTTCCTGGAAAATTAAAATATAGTATCATGGAAACAAGGCATGGCATCCAGAAGGTGTCAGCCATTAATATTGCTAATCATCAATAAATCCAATAAAGAAAAAGAGAATAAGGATGCATGTTGTGAAGTTTGTTGCCATAGATTAGCTACTCTTCATTTCTCATAGCTGAGCAACATCACGGTATAGCTGTCAAGAACATTACAAACACACAGAGATTACGATTGTCATAAGTTTCAATCTATTCATAATACTCCAACCAGGCCTTCAAATTCTCTGACTTTTTGCAATGCAAAGCAACCACACTGCAGGGGCGGATCTAGGGTCTTTTCTGAGGGGGGTCCAACGTAAAAAGGGCACATTCATTTTTTTTTTAAATTTTCGGTCCCATAAACGTCAGAGATTACACAACTTACCGCATATTGACAAAGAAAGGATAAACCAAGAGACATGAAAAACTGGAATCAAAACCTGGAATCTAAACGGTGAAATTACAAAGCGCGCGAAGCGCGCGAAAATTTTTTGGGTAAGCCTACCTTTATAAGAATATGTACTAATTTAGAGCTTATACAGAACAATTGAGAGGACAGTTGGGCCCTATCGGGCATAACTTTATTGTATTTCCCTCCTCGAGTCACTAGTCGTACCGTACGATAGACACAAGTGAACGTTAACCAGGTTTAGCGAAATGCGATTCGATTCCCGACATTTACATAAATCCATATTCTACTTATTAAATTGAAAAGGTGGAAAGGGTTTGTACTATATTAAGCTATAAGTATAACTGAACTGAGGAAGAGTGGACAAAGCGTACCGAAAATTTTGGGTTTTATCCCAGAAATTACCCTTATGAAAGCCAAAAGAAGTAAACTGACCATGGGCGGCGGCAGAATTTTTCCAACAGGGGGCCGGGCCATGTCAGCTACCCCAAGTTCCGACATTCCCTATTTCGAGGGTATGATGAGAAGGGCAAATGTGGGAGCCTCATTATCATATGCAATTGCAGGCATATTTTGCTTAATACTTCATGATCCGAGTTGCACACTGTTAGTGTTCTTTGAATCTGGATCGTGAAACTGAAAAGGGCGCGAAGCGGGCGAAATTTTTTGATAGGCTTACACATAAAACATATGACGAAACGAAATAAAAAGAACTGTAGGGTTTGTAGACCGTGTCGGGTGTAACATACATTGTATCGAAACCACCTGGACTACACGATGAAATAGCCAAACTTTGCTCCGTAAGTCGCTCACCAACTGACTGTACCGCATGACACACACAAGAGAACACCAACAAGGCTTTGCGATATGGAATGAAAGTAACGACCTTTACATAAACTATGTATTCTGCCCATATGTTACTTGGTAAGGTGGGCAGGACTTGTGCTATCCTGCTATGTGGAATGGAACTATTGAAAAAATAGAGTGACCCTACAGCGCGCGTAGCGCGCTGAAAATTTTGGGTTCTTATTACAGAAATTATCCTCTTGAGAGCAAAAAAAAACAGGTAAACCGTCGATTAGTTGTCGTCAGGGACTGCGTACTTTCGACTAAGACTCCCCTACGAAACTGTAAAGCTTCTCCGATAGGGGGCGAGCCTTCTCCGATAGGGGGCGAGCCTTCCCCGACGGGGGGCATGAACCGTTCCTCCACCTGGCGCTACCGCTATCTCGACTGGGGGAGGAGGTTAAAATACTGTATGTTGTGTTCCCTATATAGTAGCGGCGCGACTATCAAAAACACTCTGTCAGAATAGATGACTGAAGTCGAATGTTTGCTTTTCATTTGCGACAGCAGACCGGTCATCGGTCCAAAGACGTCAGAAAAATTGAACCGACTGACATTGCGTTATTTGACCTGGTGGTGATTTTATATAGTAATTTTAAAATGAAACAAACACCGATTTGTCTGTTGTGACTTCTGGTCAACTCTTGGCTTTGGACTTTACCTAAGACTGACTTTTTATTCCCATCACTAGGGCAACACTATAAAAGAAGAGTAATTCCAGACTATAAATATCATAGCGAAACGTATTTAGCCTACCTACTCTCTCTTGTTCACGAGAGGATGGATACTAGAGGGTGGAGGGAAGGTTTCGTAGATGTAGCGTTTATGGAGTGTGAACAGATCATTATTTTGTAAGACCAAAAGACTAGCAGTGACCTTTTGGAATCAATATTAAAACCCAATAGTAATACATTGCATATAGCTAGTGAGTAGGACGTAATATCTGCGTGTTTTGTATTACTCTGAATGCCCAAGCACGCCACACGTGGTTCCAAGCGAAAAGTGATTAGAATGCCTGATTGTCACGCAGACATACTGTAGTCACATTCTCTGTAAAACGATTGCACTGTTCGGGTTTCGGGGCGGCCAATATAGGCTACCGTAGTCAAATATATTGCCAAAAGTTTCTGCGATACATGGCTAGACTTGTACGAGTGGATTGATCGATACTGGATGGGGGTAACCAAAATCTCCTCGGAATTGGACAACACTGTCATTACCTGTGAAACTGTCTCGTTTTTTTTTTTTTTTTCTTGCTAGTGTGAAAAAAAAACATTTTTTGAAAAAGGGCACATTGGAAAATTTGAGGGGGGTCCGGACGCCGGCGACCCCCCCCTGGATCCGCCACTGCACTGGGCAGCTGGGAGCATCCTTATCAGCAAGGAATTGCAGTAAACACTTGGCGTCGGATGACTCTCAAGTACATACTTAGCCTGAGCACAGATTGAAGTTGGATTCTTCCTAATTTCAGGGCTATCTTCGGTGGGAAAATTGAAGGTTACTCTTGAATGGAAAACCCTCCCTCCTGACCCGGCACAAGATCGAATCCGTACATACGAATTGCTAAGCATCTATGTAGCATCTCAAATGGCATCATGATTAACATAATTAAATCAGTCATATAAAATTGGTAAAAGCATTTTCTTTTTGCAAAATGAAACATGACACTCTTTACCTGCACAGGATGTAGTTTACCCTTGGTGCTGCCAATACCTTCTACTGTTGTAATGGCTGTACCGTGGGCTGCACAGAGAGGGAAAAGACAGGCGTTTACTGCTCTGTGTCTGCAAAAAATAAATAAACAAGTAAATTGAACGTGTTCTTATTTCACCAAAAATTGACACTATTGGTTGTTTTATACTCTAGTACTAATTTTAAGTGATAGGATATCTTTCTTGTGGTGGAGGGATACCACCCAATTTCATAGCCTGTACAGTTAAAACTGATAATAGTTTAAGAACCATCAGTTTTAACTCTACAAAACTTATGGCTGATAACAGATTAAACCATGATCAGTATTAACTTTACATAAATTATGACAGTAAAGACAGAAATAGACATTATCAAGTTCAAAGAAACGTTATTCAATTTTAACTTCACATGGTTTAATCTATGATATCAACCATAACTGTTGTACATTTAACACTGATAATGGTTCTGAACCATTATCAGTTTAATTGTACATGCTATGAGAATCGGTTGATTCCAAAGGGATACAAAGTATAAGCCTTATCTTGCTCCGTGATGAGTGTCACCGCATATTTTCGGACACATTTCCTTGCCTAAGAACGTAAAAATCATATGACTGTACCTTATCTGGGAAGAAGCCCCATCACATGCCGACACCATCACAGTACAGGCACCGCACCCTCCTTCAGCACAACCTAGTTTTGTACCTGTTAATCGTACTGAATGCACAAACGCACAGGTTTAAGGAAATAAAATACTTGAAAACATGTCGACATATTCCATGCGGATGAAGTCACATTCAACGCCATAAATATGTGAGCTTTGAAAGTAGACTACCTGTAACATGGACATGTTTTCTTTTTACAATTTTTTCTATGCGTTGCAAAATAAAAGCTTAAAATGTCAGAAATCCTCTCAGCTTGGCTATACCACACTCAATGTAAACTTTCCATCGGCTATCCCGCATTCCATATATTGTGTCATGTACTATTCACGGTCATCTTAAAGTATCCTCATATTTAAATGTCCCCTCATAGCAGCTCTAATATAAACACCTGAAATAAACTCCCTTTCTTTTAACTCTAACAATCAATCAACACTGAGGTATGTTTGATACGTTCATGTGACCATTCACAACTGATAGAGTTGCCCTTTCATACTGTTAAGTTTGAACATATACACATAAAATTCAATACTATTTCACTCTCCTACCTCATCTCGTGACTTTATTTGTACAGTATTACTGGTGGTAATGAAATCTAGTATACATATATTCTGCACGCTTGTTCTCCGTCTTCAAATATCATGCACACTCAAATGGCATGTAAAGGTAGGCTTATTCACACATCTTTTGGAGTCTTCTTCGTGTATGAACAAAAAAAAACATCTCAGTCTATGACATTTGTTTGTGGTTAATGCATCATAAGGTTGTAGGCAACCTTTTTCTAAAAGTACTGGGTTTTGCGAACAGTGTATTAAGCATTTATCTTTCAACACCCAAACTCTGCGTTCGAATCGAGACATAATATTTCAAGGAAATTAAAAAATATTCCTAAAAGTTTCTCCTTTGCGAAATTCCAACTGAAAAATCGCATAATTGATGAAGGATCTGGTTTACCGTCGTCGTCGACGCGGTTGCCGCCATCATCATTCTCGTCATTTAGTATTTGATTACATAAGGGGGTTGCAAACAGAATTAACGTACAATCAGGTAGTCGACTGTTGCAACTCTCTTGAACAATAACCGTGAATTTTAAACCTCAGTTTAAAATACAATGCACCAACGCCATCTGGAAAACATGGCCGTACGGGGCTGTCTTTCTCAGAGAGGGCGGTGATTTTTGCCCTACTCCAGACCTAATTTAACTGTTCAATTTTCCACCCGACTGAGACAAAATATCTGCCCGATTTAGTCAGATTTTTGACATTTGGGGGCGCCCCCGGCCCATACTGCCATGCTGTAAAAGAATGCTGGAGCTGTTACCTACTGTGATTACGTCGCAATAAGTATTTGTGATAATCTTTGATTCGAAATATATACCGTACTTAAACGCAATGAACAACCTTTCATCGAAATATTTGCAAAACATCTTTTTTTATAATTTGTACATTTTTGTTTTTATTTTTTGGAAGGGGTGAGGCTCAAAACTCTTACTTCATTATATATTTAATTTCACAATTTTTTCTTCTTTGATGTCGTCACAACATTCGGTCCTAGTGTTTGCTTAGCAGTTTAACAGTTATCACAGTGCATAATTTACTAGCTGTGTCTTTGTAAGAACAATACTTCAAATAACTTTATCGAAGTTTTATACAAAGTAAATGAACATCTATTTTTTCTATCTTTATGAACATTACTATTCACATTCAGTACAAAACAAAGACAAGGATACGTTTGATTCTGAGATAAGTTAGCAACGTCATCTCTGGATCAGGGTTGGGCTCGACGACCTGCATGCAAAGAGATAAAGAAGCACATTGATATATGTTACTTTGAATGAAACGGTATAGAGTTCAATAACGTTTCCGATTTTTAACTTAAGCGAAACATGGTTCCACATGCATCATTTTAACAGTGGGACAATAAAAGTTAAGATCCTCATCAATTAACATGTTTGCCGTAGAAAATAACAATAACAATAGCAATAACAATAATGACGCCGACGCCATTGCCGACCCCGACCCCGACTACTACCACGACCACATTATTATTATTAATGATGATGATGACGACGACGAAGACGATGTTAAGGACCAGTTGTTTTTACGACGGTAAGTGGTGACGGATGTGGTAGACGTCTATGGCTTATGAATGACAAATTAACGTCGCGTGGCTAACTCAACTATTTAGAGCTCCATCGCTTCAAATGCCACCGCGCGCTTTTATCCACTCGGCTGTCATAAACTGAAGAAAAAGGTGAAGTGAAAGCTCGGTGTTTACTCTGAACCATGCACCTGCACTGAAGAAGGGCCTAATTGGACGTGGAGACAATATTGCAGTTAGAGCTGGAAATAGTCCATAGAAAAGAATGCTTGCCAAGGCAGGTAGCCTTCGCCCTTTGTTAGCCCTAACCATCCTCAACACGTGGCAGGTATACTCATTTGAGAATAGTCAATGGGATATCAACGAGTTGTGAAATCTCCACTTATCCCATCATGCAATTGTAACATAAATAAATGTACAATTTAAGCTTCTATTAAAATTAATTTTGTATAATCAAGCAGGGAAGCATCATGGTTTCAACAGTAGCTCTTTAGGTTCATACAGTCTTCAGTTAACGTGGAGATGTTCACAGCTAAAATAACTGCCAACAGGAACATTTCTATGAGAAAGTTATGGTGGAATTCCGTCGTCTGTAACCGAGCAAGAGTGGTATCCCATAACCTCTAAATTTTTGCCCTCAAGGCAAAGATAACATACGCAGCGATGAATCCTTGAACTTTACAGTAGCGTATTGAACTGAAATTTACATAACAGTAAAGTCATTATGTGACACTCATCTCCAAACAACTTAAGTTCTCTTTAAATGTTTACATCTGCGACTTATCACGAACAGATTACCTACCAGATGGGGGTAAAAACTGCAATATGTTGTGACGTCGATGTAACAGTTAAGTGAACACGGTAGACCTGGGTAAATTTATGATGCTCATTGTTTCAGTGCAAAATCCCATTTTGGTATGGAACTTATTTTTGAATACTCAAGAAAGTATTTTTTGCTTATCCATTTTTTAAAGATGTTAGCAACTGAGAGATACTGTGCAATTTCGACGTGAACGAAGCTTGCACAAAGCAGTGTAAAAGATGCCCACGTTCTATGTAAATCCGCATTTGAATATTTGAAGATTGATAGCTATGGATATTCCAGTGATAAATGGAATTTTTGAAGGCCATGACAGCCTTCTGACAGATGTACCGGTATAAACATATTGCTTAAAAGTGGTCAAAGACCCTACGTTTTTATCTTCGTCACGAAACAACCACCGGGGTACTTAGGCCAGTTTGAGAGTATCGGTAATTTATGGAAGATCTGTGGGTATATAAAATGTTTCATTCCCAGATATTGTCGTTAGAGTGTATGCTCCTAAAAATTTGACAAGTAGATATGAAAATGTGTATCTTTAATATTAAGGTAAAAATGGCTACAGTTTTGCCTTACAATATTTGCGTAAAGTCCTATGGTACTCTAGAGATAAAGCACGTAAAATTTGAGTTGACAGAAAATCGTTTTTGCAATTCTTGCTTAACGTAACGGGAGGTCAAAAGTATTAATCACAATTTGGAAAGGAAAATGGTCACTACATATTTGGTTCACAGCAAAATTGTGGCGAACGAATAGAATAAACACGCCTGGCATCGAGAGAAGTCTATGACTGTAAATCATATCAAAGTAAATGAGTGTTTTTTAATTAAAATTATCTGTATTTTTAATATGACAATCAATAACGGTAGCTGTAGACCACAAATAAACTGAATCAATGTGTAACTGTACCTTCGACTTTCATAATGCCAAAGTCGTTATTTTATTCACTGTCTAGTTCGCCTTTTTAATTCGAGTCAATTGGGTTTTACTGTTTAATTTCTTTCGCTTAAAAATCACACAATGAAGAATGCCCATTGAATTACTCTGTAAAAGTGAGAAAGTCTTGGGACAACGTTACAGTTGAAGCTGCGTCGTGCAATATGAATATTCACATTCCGAACCAATCAACAGTCGAGAGGTAACTTCAGATTAGCCCCATAAATAAAGAGAAATTGGATGATCAATGTTATTGTTCGCAGGTGTCAGAGAGTATGTACGTCAAAAGAGGAATACATATTCGACACCCGCTATGAGGGTAAGGTTTACGTAGTTTCACCGCCCGGCGTTGACCTTAGATGACCTTTGAACTCTACCAGAACAGGTTTTAATTATCTAGGTAACGCATCTACATTCCAAAATAAAAGCACACATGATACTTAACTTGAAATATGGTGTTTTAAAGGTTTTGACCACTATTCATCTCTAATTTCCTCTGCCTCCTTCCAAAAACAAAAGGGATCCTTATGATGACGACCACGAGGATAATAATCATAATAATAGTAAAAATAATAATCGTGGATTGCACCTTAGGGCGCCAGTTACATTGACTTGTACATAAAAATTTCAATTTTTCTAAACCTAACCCTGGCCCTACCCTACTACTAACGATAACTTAACCAAGTTTTGTAGAGATACTATTTTAAAAAAGAACTAACAATTTAAGCCTATTTCCGACGATATAATAATGATGATGATGGTGGTGGTGGTGATGGTGATGGTGATGGTGATGGTGATGGCGATGGCGATGACGATGACGATAACGATGACGATGACGATGACGATGACGATGATGGTGATGATGCAGTTCTTACAAAGCGCATAAATATTAAAAGACATCTCAATGAGCTTACCAAAGAAAGGTTTACAACATAAACAATTACTGAGAAAAGGCTATTTTAATTAAGTAACATTTAAGATGGGTTTTGAACTGAGTAAGTGTTGTTGAATGCCGTATGTGACGGGGAATTTGAGCCGGTTGTTGAGTATTGGATTTTTCAAAGATGATACGGAGTTTGTGTATTTTATCATAATTATTGAAAGAAGTAAAGAATAACTGCAGTACATATCTCAGCCTAACGTACTCGAAGGGTCGGGGGCATCCTTCAACATATTAACGAAATAGTCCCATAGTTCTAAATACAACTGGTGACTGCGCTCTAATTGACAAATTAAAAAAAAACTAGCTTCACCAGATCACTATGATTGTTCTGTTTCTGATGACTTGTAGAGGTCACTCAGTAGTGTACCCAGACAGCTCACAAACAGCCTGTCTGAATATGGCCTTGAGCAATTTAAACTCAGTACAGGCTACTACTTTATCTGGGAAGTGTTCTAAACAGGTGTTCTTACTTACTCCGGGGGAAGGGCAAGAAATTAACTTAGGTGGGAGATTTTTCTTAATATTTGAGGTGAGATTTGTTGCCCTTTAAAGGAAAACTACTGCAGTCTACCCAGTTAGAATGAGTATACCACGGTTGGTAATATTTATGTTTACATACATCTTCAGGGGTACTTGTAAGGCAATTTTTAAGTCAAATGATTTTTTCAAAAGAAATTTGGGATGACTGCTTACTCCCTTTAAACAGTTTGAAATGTATAAGACGGCAGAACTTCATCACGGGTAATCCTTACCTTCTTGCCATTACAGAAAAAAATCAAGTTGTTGCTTAAGGGAACTTCCGTCGTCATCTTCAGCAATTAACGGTTGCTGATCAACTACGAGAAACAAAGGAAAGAAAAATCATCGTAACCTTCAGGACGCATTCTACAAAGGATAGGCTAGTTCAGTGGTTAGCAACCTTTTATCAACTCACCGCCCCTTTCACCGAATGGGGATGGGCAAACACCCCCTCCTCGTCCATAGCAAAATATTTCTATGGATGAAACAGCAATAATAAAACATGTTGAAGAAAAGGATAGACAGACACATGCATTGTTTTACGTGTGGATCCGACCCAGGGAAGCAAACTAGCAGCGCTGGACTTAAAAAAATGTCTCCCTTTTGAGATGGCAAACTTTTAACACACGATTTACGAAAGCTCGGAGGCTTGATTGCGGTTATGGACGGAGAAATAGTTTTGGAATGTAACAGATGCCAAGGGCCCTACCGAGTTGTGGACCATTCTGCTAACTGTCTTTAATGAGGCTCAGAGACAACGTTCCTGTGGGTAACCGGGAGAGAAGCCCCCGGAAGCGGTGGGGTATTTACCACATAGTAGACACAAGAATGACACACTGTCAGTCAAATTTTGACTATCTTCCGACTACCTAATAACCTTAAATGCGCACTTAAAAGATTACAAAAATTATCCTTAGCCCAGATTGTTTTTCAATAATAAATAGCGGAAGTTACCTTTGATGCTGCAAGGGGATTGACCTGTAGGTGGGGGAAGCAGAATGGTAGAGAAACTCATGGGGCTTTGAAAGGCTTATGCCAATCAAGCCGTCCTACAATATTAAACTTAAACACTGTCAGGTGCAATTTCATGGCATCTGGGGAGGGAATATCAGACCTACTCAACTTGTTGACTTCATTTATCTCCTTTTTATGCGAACCAATTTGAGAGTTCATCTAGAGGAAAGCTTTTGGAACCTTGAAAAGCCCCTGTTTAGGCTAAATTGAGTATAACATTTTTTTCAAAAGGCCCCCTGCTGCCCCCTTAGCGGTCATCGCCCCTGAGTTGCGGAAAAGCCCCCAGGGGTGATAACGCCCCCGTTAGGAACCACTTGACTAGTTGGTCATTCGTTATATCCAAACCTGAGTTTATTACACAGCATGAAAGTGTAGGAGAGGGGTTAAGTCAAATTTCATCCGTTTCAGGTTCAAGGATTTAAGTTAACTAATTTACGCTAATACCTTTTTAAGGTGGGTAAATGAGGTTGTTGATCAAGGTGGGTTAAGCAAGAGAAAAGTTCCCCTGTCTTGAGCAAAGACGGTGTGACTGCGTCATGCCCTGTGTTGTTGCAGGTAGTACACATATGCTACTTGGGGGTTTTCCATTACGGCATCAGTGCGTCATCAAGAACAGATTCTGCATCGATAAGTCCGTTATAATAAAGTTTTCCTTCCTTAGGAAATTTTATCCCGTATACCTTAGTGTAACTCCGAAGGGATTGAAGACTAAACCTACAGACGTCTCATAAAAGGGCGTTTAAAGGCAAAACGCTTTTCTCTCAACTCGTGCATTACACCGTCTCTTACGTTATCTTACATTTCTGACTTTGAAACGAATTTGGGTTGTTAACACTTGATGAAGTTAAAAGGAACTTCTAAAATTGTTTGGAAACAAGCGGAGGTGTTATGCTTGAATTATGTGATTTTTAATCACATTTACACGGTCAAAACGCTTTTTTCCAGTCTTTGATATCCAAGGGCCTTTGGGGGAGTTGTTCTTGTTCAACTTTTCATAATGTCGTATGCCAAACATGATTGAAGCAAAAGCGTACGCAATCAGAATATCTGCAAATGCAAAAAATGCTGGCACACAAAGATATTCCAATTTGTTCGTAAGCTAGAATGGTAAAATTGATATGATATAGCACACACTAATAAAGTACAAGCCACTCTATCAAACTGGAAAAAGCTTTATCCGTAGCTAGAAATTTTCACCTTACTAGAAACAATTCCCCATATAGTGAAGGTTGTCAAGCCTGAGCATATATGCTAGTCGCCGCATTGTAACACCTCAAACTTTGCATCTTGATTTTCTCTCCGTCGCACCATGGTTTACACAGGTAAAATAAAAAAACACACGGTCAATTTCCTTGTATGTCTACGCAGCTCTATTTCCTGTATTCTGTGTGTGGGATAAAGACCTGATATGTTGCATGTGCTAGGAAGACTCCATAGCGCTGGCGCTATATTCCTCGATTCAAGCTTGTAAAGCTGGTAGCCTAACCAAATCTATCCACGTCTTTTAAATAATCACCTTAAATTATTACGTCCTTAGTGAAAGAATATGTATCACATCCGTCCATGTACTCATCCTATTTGATAAACTGTATTTATCCCCCTCACTCAGTTGAAACGCGGTATCCCTGAAACATAATGGCGTACAGCATATGGTTAATTTTCATTTAGTTTCTCAGTAATTTGTTTAAGCCCAACAACTGTGGGAAATGCGACGTCCTAACCATTTTACCAAAGAAATATGATTGATTTCAGTGTCTATTTGTTCAGACGTGACCGTGCTGCACATGTGGGCCTATATACACCCAATCAAATGGTAATCGCCATAAAGAGTGACATTGCTTTGTACTAAGCTATGTATAAATGTGCGGAAACTGTAAACATTTTCTCTTTGTTAAGATATCTCTTTCAGATGTGGGTAAGGTATGATGGGAATCACCGGTAGTGCATTCATGGGCAGCTATTTCTTCTCAATAGCCCTACTACGGGGGGGGGGGGGGCATGACCACATTTTCAAATAATTTGCTGCGTGAAAAATCAAAGTCAACCGGAGATTTCTCAAATATTGGGGGACATGGGGGACTGCCCCCCCCCTGATCGTCGCCCATGAGTGCATTACTATAAACAGTGCATGATTGCACCACTGCAGACTACATTACATAATGGAGAAAATTTAAATTATTTCTTAGTATGTAAGTTAACATTCAGTGCATTACATGGCCTTCTTGGTGACCGCACACCAATTTCACTGGCGATCAGTGACAACCTCTCCTCATTCTCTGATGTACGGTGATTTTGTAATACGACAATTACATTATAACATATGGAAAATTTATGTGATCAACACTTTACTGTAAGTCTTAAGATGGATTAGAAATTTGACTGTTGTTTTCCTTCAAACTTGTGATGTTTCTATCAAAACAGCGAGAATAATATCTGAGACCATTTAAATCAAACGTACATTGTATACCTTGATATGAAACGCTCCTAACAGTCGTTGCATCAAGGGTTTCACACACCAAATAAAAATACCAAAGGCCCTCAAGTCGAAGAGTCCAAATACTGTCCACTTTACCACAATGTAGGTAACGATCAGTCGCATCCGACATGCTCTGTACGCTGCATTGCTTGCTTTTATTAATTTGAATTAGTAATTATGACATAGTGACATGCCACGATGGATGGTACACTTTACTATTCTTTTGTACCAGCAAAGTTTGCACTCTAACAACTTTTAAACAATAACCAAGTGTGTTTTCTATTATACTGCACACATAACACGACATGCATATAACATCAAGTTATGGTTCAATGACATCAAACTCATGCACAAAAGTTTTGCTGACTGTACCCGACGCCAAGAATTTTGCCCTTCTAAGTGATTGACAAAAAGTAAAATTTCGGTCTAAGTATCGAGGTGACTTGTCTGTGCACCATCTTTCCAAGGGCGGATCCGGGGGGGGGGGGCAACTAGGGTCAACTGCCCCCTATGACCAGTCTAGCGCCCCTCAATACAAGAAAAATGCGCCCCCTGCATCCTAAAAGTTAAGTAAAAACTGCCCGAAAAGTAAAAAAAAAAAAAAAAAAGGTCCCCAGAATTTCGAACCGTATAGCTATATATAACTGTGGCAATGGGAGTTGGTCTCCGAAATGTAGTCGGTCAAATTCAAGAGTATGCGGCCCCTGCATGATGTTGGCGCCCCCCTTTTCAAACTGCCCCCCCCCCCTTCAGCTAGGGGCTGGATCCGCCCTTGCATCTTGCATCAACCAGAAACATAGGTTAATTCTGTCTTAACTTGTGAGTACGTAAAAACTCGATTGTCCTTTACTCTAAAACCATTGTTTTCACTGGTCAGCGGTTTCTTAGTGGTCAGCACCCAAAATACATTTCTTCTCGGAACTCGCTATGTTTTCTATTAATCCTTGCAACTAAATTTATCTTTACCACCAAAAAGAAATACATTTTACTATTGAGAGCCACAATACCGTCACCTTCCCACTCTGCTTTGAACAACCCATGTGTACATTTGTCGTATCGTTTGTGCTCTTATGGAGTTCAGCAATCACCTTTTGGTGTTAAGGAGCGACATAATGTGGATACCTCGACCGTGACCATAAATGACATGTTATGATAAAATCATGATCATGCTGGCTTACGCCCAGGCTAGCCGATGTGAAGCAGAAGCCCTTTTTCCTTCTGAAAATACCCCTGTGGTAGCACACAAAGCAGGATACACGGACCTGCTCTGTGCGGTACCATAACACAGTCATACATGTTTAAGTTGCTATTTGAAGCAGTTAGTTTAGCTCTCACACTGTACGTAGTTCAGACCCTTCACTGTTCATGTATCGGTGCCAACGTGTTTTACAAAATTCCCAAGATCATCAAGATCATCAAGAAGTCTCAAAGATTTCCCAAGGTTGATTTGAACGTAGCCTACCCGAAATGTGTGCTTGGAAACTGTAAACATTATGTAGCAGAGGTGTATCTGGAAGGGGTCGCAACGGGCCCGCGCCCTCCATTGGCCATCATGTGTGAAAAAAGTTGAGGAAAAAAGAAAATGCTAAATGCCTCAAAATGTGTTAAATATAGCACCATTCTGCATCTCAGCCCTCTTCCAAAAGCAAAAATTTTCCACAGGGGAGGGGAACCCCCTCCCCCAGAACAGTGATGAATCAAACCTTCTATTGAAAATTCCTGGATACGACCCTGTGTAGCGCCCTTGACAAATGTTCTTTTTATTTTGGATAGTCAAAAACAAGAAAGAGATCATTCAAAATTAAAGAGTGCCATTTACTTCAGTCTGGGCTACAAGCAACTGTAAACTAATGATGTAATCAAGGAGGTTCTACAAGGTTGTAGAAACTCTTTGATGTAACAATTGGTAGATGTGTCTTGCGGGTTCTAACCATTAAGCTACAACGTTCTAAAGATGCCCGAACCACCCATGCAATGAAAATAGTACATTTCGTAATATTTTGCAAAGAAAATGTTTGAATATTTCCTCTAAATTCTACGTAATTCTCCACATTCCTCAGATATCTAGTCCAATTCCCAAGGTTGTCGAGCATTTCCGCCGATTCCCAACATCTTGGGAAAATACCCAACACTGCCCAAGCGCTACCACCACCGATATGAATATGCAATTACTGTTATACGGACACATTACCTACAAGTGAAAAACCCTAGTTTGTACGTCATAACTCCAAATCAAAGCCGTGTTTTGTGATTGATATTATTTCATTTTAACGATAAATCTGTTCTTGTGTTTACTGGATCCTTTGAAAGTAGTTGCTTCATATCATTGCTTCGTTCTCAATTTAAATATTACAGTTGGGGGAACGTGAGCAATTTATTTGGAACGGCAGTCTGAAAAAGGTGGAAGGGCATGGAATCTTCGAATTAGACTTAGGATAGTCGCTCACGGTCAAGCAGAGCTTAGTTTTTTCTTCAAATTATCAACAATCCTTCTGGTTGTCATTGAACTTTCATAGACTTGAATTTATAAAGATTACAATATTGTACAAGACGTTAAGAACAGAACAAGACAAGAAAAAAATCACCAAATGGGACTTAAAGACTGTGGCAAGTCTAAAACACGACTATTCGCTCGTAATAAAAAACAAAAACAAAACAAAAAACCGTCTAGACAAGTTTCCAAACAGCTATAAGTCGCACTTTTTCTCATTGTCGCATTTATTGCGCAACGACAGCTCGGTGGGACAGTGGTATGACATCATCGTCTGAAAATAGAATTCTTCGAGTGGCTCAAACCAGGGAGGCGGTATTAGCTTACACCATCTCCCTGATATTTCGGACTGTTCAACTACTCTGGATGTTTTTGTCCGAACCCATGGCGTCATGTCGAGGTTGTTTTTCCTTCGAATCCTGGACACACCAGTAATCCTCTCTTCCATAAATCGATATCTGTACAGTACACTTCTCTATACTGTAAATTGTCTGCCCAGTCTCTGTAGGCTACACTGCAGTTTACACTCTTGAGTCACACACTCCACGTGGACATGAGCAGGGACAGCATTGGATGTCTGAAAGTGGGGAGGGGTGGACGGGCAAGCCCGAGCGGGACACTAAACGGCTGCGCAGGTGACCAGGGCCCCGAAGCCCTGAGGTATTCAAACAATTGAAACCATCAGAATATCTTAAAGCTCATCTTATGTGCACTAAACAGATCACAAAAATCACATTTTGACCATTTTGATAATTGCTTTACTCATGGTAAACAGACCGTTTTTATGATGAAGGAGGTTGGCTTGTGGGTGATTACAATGATAATGGAAGAGTTTGTACAAGCTATGGAACGCCACGCAGTCTATAGCAAGTACTGCCACTACGAAACAATAATTAAAACGGGTGGCACAAAGCGCGCAGAAGAAAACAACGTTCTTTAAGGCATTCTACTTTAACCTGTTGTTTTTCTTTTTTTAATGCAATGTTAGCCATTACACAGAAGATTCTTTAACTTTTCCCAGGTATCTGTTTTTTCTTGCATGTTTCATTTTTATCGATGGCCTGGGACAAGTACAAGTGACCCGTCAAGTTCTTTACTACTGTGAAAAAATAAGGTTTTCGAAAATCCACCTTTAAAGTACAATTTTATAGACATTCAAAGGTTAAGAGTTATGGGTAACATACAATAATTTCCAAAATCAATGAAATTTTGTTATGGGTCATAGTTCTTACAGAGCCCTGGCCATGGGCGTTCTTAGTAAGGATGCCAGGGAAGAAATTTTCATTGGAGGCTGCATCTTCGTAAGGTGTGGATAGCGAAGTCTTTTACTCCGAGAGCGGAAGGCGCAAAGCCGGAGGCTTGGGACCCGAGAGTCCTTCATGAGAATTTTTCGTAAATTTGATGGCATTGGAGTCATTTTGGACCATTTCTAGGGAAATCATGCGACTTCCAGGTATAATCTGAAATATTTTCCTTCTGGTGGTTGCAAATTTAAGATTGTAACCGTCGGTAGATGGTGGTAGTCGGTAGGGAAAGTGGACAGCGGGAGGGGTTGCAAAGGTTTTAGAAATATTTACTCAAGCTAACCTACAGGATGTAATGACGAGGCAATTCTAAAAAAGTTTTCGTACGGACGCAATGTGACTGGTATGTATATTGAGAACAATTTGCCCTGGCCTCTCCACCTTTGAGTTCCGCCACTGTATTAGCTAGTTTTCGTTGCGGGTGCGCTAGAAACGCGCAGAAAAAAATCTGGCATTGGTGTTGTATTTGATTGAAATCTGTTCCTTTCTTTTACATTGCAAAATTTGCTATAATATTAAAATTCCCTCATAATTTCTCTGGTCTCATTTCCTTCTTTTATTTTTGTCATTATTTTAGTTCTTTTTTAAGATCTGAAAAAGTGTCCCCGCTTGCCCCGTCACCCCCCCCCCCCCCGTAATCTCTCCAATGGGTATGAGTGCTACCAAAACTCCACATCAGAAGATGCAAACCTTAACGAACTGTATAGGCCTACTTAAATGTTTCGTAGTGTGATCATGTCGTAACTCGTTCACTAGTCATTGCCCAACAAAGAGAGGTACTTTATAAGGGTATTGTTGTGTATAGCCTAGTACCTTTTTCTACAGCAATTTTTGTTTGTCGGTGAATCCATGTGTAGCTATAATCAATTTTACGCACAGAATTTGCGCAACTGCAATCGAACCCTACATCATTGCCCGCGTGTGTACAAACTATCCTATAAGTTAACGTTAAAAAGCGTAAAAGGAAACATAGAAACGGCTCTTAAAAAACAAAGTTATGACTTAAATGTCAAGGCTAGAAGATAGAATATTTTGCTGTTTTGTAAAATATTGTCGCGTTCTACAATTGAATGAGGCGAATAATAATTCGAAACACAGCGGTGCTGCTTCTCAGCATTCATTCTGAAATAAACAACAGAATAAGTGAAAGTAACGGAATTCACCAATCGGAAAGATTATAAACTACGAAATCAAGTTTCCTTCTGGTTGACGAAGCCAGGCAGCATTTAGATGTTATTATTTTAAACTTTTGGGTGTGTCTCTGGTTGATACCTCTGGCTAAGTGCTGGCCCTGGGGTGGAAAAATCTTTCGTCTTTTATAGATCTAAGCCACCTCGGTACAAAACAATGACTTTGAATAAGCTTACTAAAAAGGACTAAGAAACTATTCAAACAACTACATGGGCCTAGGCTAACATTAAGATAGCAGGTTAATCACGTGACCTGTGCAAATAAAGAAAACTGTTTGCCAATTTTGACAGTTGTCTTCATCAGCCTTCAGTTCAGTAAAAGCTTAGATAAAGGAGACAAATAGCATCCACTCTAGAACAATGATGAAGTCAAACAAGAGAGGTCTAGTTTCCTCTACAAATTTACGACTGTCCCGGACAACAGAATACATGGTCAATAAAGACAGTGATGGATGCGTACCTGCTCGCTGTAGATCTCCAGCACCAAAGCAAGGGATAAGTAAGACAAAAAAAAAACAGCTCTGAACTTGAAGCTACCCGACAGGTGAAGAAAAACACCCAACAGTGCGAGTGGCGAATGAAAGAATACAGTAGCCAATTTTAACAGTGATGGATGCATGACTACCCTTCATGCATCACCTAGCGCTGTACCAGGTTTCAGTAATACAATTTTGACAGATTGAGGGGAGCTCGACCACATGGTATCTGGAGTGACGAATGGCTCAAGTCCAATCTGACCCCCTCGTATTATTGCTGATGACTGTTTGCCTTAAGCTTCCAACCTGCATTCGGCAGGGCACAAAGTGACCTCTGTCCTGCTTATATTAGCTTTAGCATCAATTCGATAAAACCAGTCAAGCTAGAGTACCTTTATGTACTCTATTTCAAGTTTGTTGTGAAACACAACAATATGTTCATCACAACCAACGTTCTCCTCCATTAGCGGCTCGCCATAGGGGCACGGGGGGGGGGCATTTGCCCCCCCCCCAAAAAAAGTTTGCAAAGCATGGTCTTCAATTTTCAAAAATAAAAATAATAAATAAAAAAAACATGTAATTCGAGATGGGTTAGGCCCTCCCTTTTCCTTGAGTGGGCTTAAAATTAAAGGAGTGAATAAATTTCCAATGCAATGCGAAGGTTAAACAAAAGTGCTTTCAAAATGCCATTTTTTCGGCGCGCTTCGCGCGCGTTTTCTCAGTTGCTTGTTTGCTACTACCGTATATATACTTCAGACATCACAAATGGACCTGCCGTTAGTGCGAGCTAAGGTAATCAAAATAAATGATCACGCTGTGATATTTGAAATCTGATTAACTTAGGCAACATCATGTCATTTACAGAGGGTAACGGTAATGCTGGAGTTAAATGCCCATAATTTTGCAGACACTCCAGAGCTTTCGGGGTCATTAGATACACAACCCATGAGCCGTGTTGATTATCATCCACGACTAAAAGCAGTTTTGCCAGGGTGTCACCTGGCCAGATGAGCATAGGTATCTGTCTACAAAAAGTTGTAACGGGCATGTAGTCTAAAAGTATTGTGTTTCCCATAGAAGCAGAGGTTTTCCTTCCCTTGTCCAAATTGACAGCGCCGTTGGCCCACGAGCGGTCTTATGACTGTCAAATGGCCTGTTATAAGCAAAAGGTTCTCCATCTCTGTGCTAAAGTATATACCGTTACAATTGACTTAAAATAAACACACCAAACAGTCAATCTAAGCTCGGTGTGATGAGACTTTTGACTAGTGGCCTAGCTATTTGTATATAGGATGAGACGTCGTTCTGAGTTAGGGGAATTCCCCTCCCCTGTAAAAAATCGTTTCGGAACGGTACTGAGATCCAAAATACCAGTGCTATCATTTCATCGTTTTCAAGTGTCTTCATGCTCGAAATTTTCGTTAGTTTATGAAAACAATCCAGAAAACCAACATTTTTGTCTTCTTGACAAAGCTGAAATATATTGTGGCACAATGAAAGAAACAATAAAATATTTAAAGGTGGGGCTCATTATATACAAATGGATCAAGCCGCTTTGCCCATTTCACCTTGCTCTTACTCCACCCCTATGGTAGTACGGTTGCGATCGGTTCATATGGTTGTATTTATTTTTAAAGTAGTCTTCTCATGACTAACTGCCTGAAATGGTTTGTGAAGAGCTTTTGAAAACTACATGGCCATCGCTGTAATACATAATAATAACCATACTCCCATAGGCGTAGGAGACAGGGGTCTGGGGGCTGCAGCTCCCCCAACAAAATATTTTTGTGAAAATTCGGGCAATATTCTGAGAATTTTTTTCGGGCACCTACTGAAAGAAATCTAATGCAATAATGTAGCTTAACGGAAGTCGATACTTTAAAAAAACTTCCTTGGTAATTAAAACATAGTTCTGATTTGGATTGCACCAGTACCTATATATTCAGTATTAATTCACCAGTGTGTTTTTAATGGTTAAACTTATATATTATGACTTATCAGTGGTGTATTTGAGGAGCCATTAGGCCATTCCCCCGTTACTGACGCCGATTTTTTTGTACCTAAACTAAAACACAAAATTTTACTTCAAAGGTAGCATATGTGGCACCAGATTGCATGTATGGACACCTAATTTTTCAAAACATTTTCAAAGGGGAGGGGGACACCCCCTCCCCTTAGACCCCTCCCCCAGGCCGGCGATCACACAACATAGTGCCTGCCCACCCACATGGGAGAGATCCTGGCTACACCACTGATTATTAGCAGCATTTTTTAACGACTTCCCCAGAATTATAACCAATATGGAATAGCTAGTACGTGACAAATTATTGTATGTAATTGGCTTGCGGTGTGATAACGGATGCATGCCTATAGATAGTTCTCAGTAACGTCACAGCTAGGGGTTAGCAACCGCCATGTCCGATGGCAAGCCTGTACACACATGCCGGGGTTGCCCTCAGACATTGCTGAAATAATACACGTGAAAAGCTCCTATGACGTCACGTGAGAACTATCTATATGATACGTACATCAACATTTTGGACGCGCGGGGAGCGCGCGGAAATTTTTGTTTCTATTTTTCGGGCAGATCGTTACAGCCCCCCCCCCCAATCAACTTGGGCCCCTACGCCTATGCATACTCCTGTTGAGGCTATATTACTATCCGGAGCTGACCATTAATATTGCTGGGGGGGGGGGGAGGGTCTTCCGAACCTCCCTGAATACTGACTTGAGTTTGCCCCCCCCCCCCCCCCAAACAAAATTTCTAGAGCCGCCCATGTTCTCCTTAAAGCGATTTTAACTGGAAATGCTTTGAAAACACTGAAAGAAAGTTACTGTATCCAAATGCATGGCACATAAAACTATCACATCATCATATCACTTGAACACGAAAAATGTAAAACTTAGCTAGACTACTTCTGAGAACACATACACAGCCAAGTTCATTTTGTAACTATGCATGGTAACTTAATATCACTATCTTTTCACTGTTGAGAGGATTCGTGAGAATGTTTAAATTAATTGTAAGGTTGGTTTAAAATGTTGTCGTATAGGACTTGCTGTAGTAGTCATAGAAGCTTTACCATGTTTGTGACTGGTAACAAGCCATTTCCTATCAGCCTTACCCTATACAGTAGTTTATGGAATGGGCCCATTAAAAGGTTTTCCATGAACTGGCTTATATACAATAGAATCATTGTACTTCGGTAAAGCAGGAGAGGTTAAAATGCTTTCACCACCGGTCAAACTCTTGCTGTGCCAAAAAGTTCTCTAACTATATACATCAATATTATCGTACAAGCTAAAGAAGTACTGTAGTTACAGTCGTTTCTCTGCATATCTTGTACGTTGTGTGTAAAGGTGCTTTCACACCGCCAGCGAAGCGAGGCGAAGCGAACCGAGCGTCTTGTAAATATGTAATTGAAAACAATGGTCAATCTCTCAAAGGTTTCACACAGCGAGCGAGCGAAGCGAAGCGACTCGAGCGGTTCGCTAGCGTCCCGCTCGGCATAATGTTGACCTATTTATTTCGCTCGAATCGCTGAGCGCCAAAAAACACACGTGCATCTTTTGCAGTGTGTTTTGGCAGGTATAGTGCATGTATGTAGGCTATGTATGGATGGATGTATGATCTACCTGCAAGGAGGTGAAAATGGAGACGAACATGGCGGTAAACAGCACTGAAGATTTTCAGAGTTTGGTAGCTGAAAAGGAGGCATTGTGGAGAAAAAGTCACCCACACTTCTCCAATAAAGATATTAGAGCAAAGAATCTGGAAGAATTGTCCGAAATGAGCGGTATGACAGGTAAATAATACATGAATACGTATCCTGTCTGGATACAGACGGAAATAATCGTGAAAGTTTTGTCGATCCTGTCTCAAGTCCTCCATGAGGTGGTTGTACTCTCCATATCGCTCCCTCCGAGTGTTGATGTGGTGCACCCACTGTCGTCGGTTCACGCGCCTATTATCCAACAAGATGAATGCAGCCACACGCTTGTTTTTTACTCTGTACATGATGACGGCTAGTTCATAGCAAGCCGAGAAAGTGAAATGAAACGCTCCATTCGCTCGCTTGTATTCGCTCGCGGTGTGAAAGCACCAGCGAGCGTCCAAACGCCCGAGCGATGAACGCTCGAATCGCCATCGCTCGAAACGCTTTTGGTGTGAAAGCACCTTAAGGCGGTGCAATCTTGCATCGTTTTTCCATTTCTTGTAATGTCCTCTCACTGATTGATTCCTGTGTTCTTCACCATACCTAACCCACATTTGAACAGATATCTTAACAGAGAAAATTTTTAGTTTCCTCACATTTATACAGATCTTACTACATCTGTAAATGGCAATGTCACTCTCTAGAGTGTTTACCATGTAATTCGGTGTAAAGACCTACACATGCAGCACGGTCACGTCTGGGCCGTAGCCTGGGCGAAATCTATAGCGGCAGTCTATGACACTATCTAAGCGGAGCACCAAGTAACGTGCCTATAGCTGACACCCGTTCTGGCCCATCTTTTTTCGCCTGTGCATGGACGCCATCCTGGGGAGGGTGCTGAAGGGAGGGGTGACATGTAAGGCCTGGCATAGTTGCAAAATGGTGCCATCTTTGGCAGAGATTCGACCTAATTATATCTTTAGAAATTGTCATTATTTAGTGATTTTTTCCATGTTTTTGGCTGGGCGTAAAGAAAGAGATGCTGTCTAAGAGGAGGGGACGACACTCTAGTCCTTGAGAACTTTTTGGCTGTGTGAAGTGGCGTAGATGCAAAATGGTGCTATCTTTGGTAAAGCTTGGTATTAGCGTTGAACTGATTACATATTTAGGAATACTCACTATTTAGTGATTGTTTTCTGTTTTTGGTCGGGTTTAACTGAAAGGGATGTTGCCCAAGGAGAGGGGTGACACCTCTATTCTTTGAGATTTTTTTGATCCTCTACACTAAAATAGTGCTATCTATTGTAAAGCTTTGAAATGTTTAATGATTAGATATTCTACTTATTTACTAATTTTTCGGCCTTGGCATGGCAACCCTACAAGGCTGGTGCCCGATACCGGCTGCTCCCTCTTAGTACGGTATGCTAGTGGGGCAGCCACCGTCGGTTGACGCGAAACCGTAGCACAGGCCTCGCAAGGAAATGATGGGACGAAATGCCACATTTTGGACCTAATAATTTGCATCTTTTCGTTCTCAACTTTTAATTTTCTTGTTTTGGAAGCAAATTTACATTTCAAGAACCAAGGGTAGATTTGATCACAAGTAAAAGTTTTGCTTATAATTAACGGTAAATCATGGGCAATTTAAAAAAAGTATGCTGTTGCACAGTGTTAGGAATAGTACTAAACATCTTTAGCCTGCATATATGCAGGTGTACTCAAGCTGTGCATCGTGTAGGAGGAAGAGGGTATATTTGTCAGAAAGAGAGATTCATATACGATGTAAGGACGCCTCCAGGACCAGGGCCGGGGCTCCTCGGGAAAATTTAGGAAAAAGGAAACCCTTACATGCGATTCTCCAGGTTTTCGGAGTCATAAAATCATAATGAGAACAGTGAAATTTTCAGGGTTTCAGTATTTTTTCCTCAAATATAGGTCAATTTTCATTTACGGTCAAATCCCAGCGTGGGAGTAACTACCGCCCTTGCACGTCTAAACAAGGTGAAACTAAAATCAATTAGATTTTGTTGTTAAGGACTTCGTATTTGCCCCAGTGGTTGGGCTAAAAAACATGACTGAGAAACTAAATGAAAATTAAGTGATACCGCGTTTCATCCTCATCCTCGGGAAAGTTGTAAAACCTTGAAGTTGATTGAGAAAAATGGGGAATTTGGGTGGGTAATTTAAGAATGGGGAATAAGATCTCAAGAGCACACCCCGTTTTTTCCTATCTTGACCATTTTGACAGAAACATTGATCGTTATTACTGGCTTTAGCCTATTTAGTCTTTCGTAAAAAGTCACCTGGCCTGCATAAGAGTTTACTGTGACCATTATGCACATTGGAGTATTTAACTTGATTTCGAGATGGCTAAGAAAATTACACTTCATAGTATACATCTCAACAATTTCATGGGAGGGGGGGGGAAGGGGAAGGAGAAGGGAAGACAATCAGACCCAGTCTGCATTTTTTCTTTCCCTTGGTCCTTCACAAAAAACTGTTATGCGCAGTATTTAGCCGGCTGAACCACCCCTTCCCCCAAATTTAGCTAGGGATCTGAGAAATCAGAGGTGGTACCAAGATTTGCCTAAAAAGGGGACTAGCTTCCCCAACCGCGACTTAAAGTTTTTTTTTTCGTACAACGGTCGTCCCCATCGAGACCTAATAAATGTGTGACTTCATAATATGACTGCCATTGCATTTTTAACACAATATGCATATTTGATGTACCGAAATTCGTGCGTCGGAAAATTCGACTTGATTTACATGGCGTAAGAGGAGCTCAATTTATTTATGAAGGATACGTTGAAGAATCTGCCCTCACTGAGAGCCATATTTCAAAGCGACTAGCTATTACGGGGATAACATTTACTGTGGTATCATATTCACCAGCCTGTCCTGAGATTAAGTATCCCGATTCATTTTCCGAAACCTACTGCCGATCGACAAATCCAAGAGAACATTACCAATGGATTCCCGACCTGATGGTGCGACGGACGTCGTCGGGAATTACAACGGTCTATAAGAATCCCCGACGAAATTTCATGCCCCCTGTCCCAACCTGAAGATACCCCTGGCATTAAATACATTTTATCATATCCAGCCTTCTGTCTTCCGAATGTAAATTTCCTGAGTCATTTATTTTAACCTGCTAATAGACAAATAATAGAGCGGCACAACAGTGCAATTGAGGGTAAAATTCCCGATTTTTACTGAGAAAACCTTAGCTACATATTGTTGTGTTTTACAACAAGCTTGAAACCCTTCCAAACGCCCTAAATTATTTTAAGACATTGATGCTATGTGTCGTAAATTTAAGCACGACAGAGGTCACTTTGAACCTGTCGAATGCACAGTGGCGTAACTAGAGGGGGAGCAGGGGGCGGTCTCCCCCCTCCCCCACAAAGCCTCCGAAGGCCTCTGTTGGAAATTTCTAGTCTCTGTCGGAAATAAATAAAAACAATTCATTTGAAACACTTACAACATTTCTTATTTTTTTAAGCAGAACTACACATCGAAATGGTTACTGACAAGGTCTGGAAGTGTCATTTTAAGGCAATCTCGGAGATATTTTAATCTAATTTTTCCCGCGTGCTACACGCCAGATGATGGTGCACTCTAAAAAACATCTAGTCAATTGGGGTACGAACCGGAATCTTGTCAAATATTTGACAAAATTTGTTTTAAAATTGACTAGAAATGGTTCAAAAATGAAACTATTCGTTTCATTTTTGAGCCGAATATATCTAGTCAAACATTTGACAAGATTCCGGTTCGTGCCCGTATTGATTAGATTCTATTCAAATTTGACTAGGACATTTTTAGAGTGTGGCGCTACGCTTAGACAGTACATCATAACTTCAAGTTAAGAATCTGTCGGAATTTTTTTGCTTTTGCCCCCCCCCCTCCCCCCAAATGTACAGCTACGCCACTGCGAATGCAGGTTGGAAGCTTGAGGTAAACAGTCATCATCAATTATAGAAGAGTCAGATTGGACTTGAGCCATTCGTCACTCCAGATAACATGTGGTGGCGCTCCCCTAAATCTGTCAAAATTGTTTTACTTAAACCTCTTACAGCAGGAGGTTATGTATAAAGTCATGCATCCATCACTGTTAAAATTGGCAATGTATCCTTTTCTTCGCCACTCGCGCTGTTTGGTGTTTTTCTTCACCTGTCGGGTCGCTTCAAGTTCAGAGCTGTCTTTTTTTGTCTTACTCATCCGTTGTTTTGGTCATTTGTTGCTCATAACAGGGAGCAGCTCCCTGCTCATAATCTACAGCCAGCAGGTACGCGTCCATCGTTGTCTTTATTGACCACGTATTCTGTTGTCTGGGCCAGTCGTAAACTTGTAGAGTCTTTTTTGACTTACAATATTTAATCTGTGTTCTAGAGTTTATGCTATTTGTCTCCTTTATCTAAGCTTTTTCACTGAATTAGATGTGGGTTAGATGAGGTTTAACGTCCCAGTTTCCAACCAATTGGTTCAAGTCGAGACGACCACGGCCTTTTTTCCAGTTGTGGCTCACTGGCTTGTTTTCCCTACTCCATTGTTTATGCTGAGCACCTAGCACAAAGGCAGTAGGTTCCATTTTTAAAGTCTTTGGTATGACCCGGCCAGGATTTGAACCCTAGACCTTCCGGCTGCAAGTCGGATGCTCTAACCACTTGACCACTGCAGTCGGTTTTTTTTTCACTGAAGGCTGATGAAGCCAGCTGTCAAAATTGGCAAACCACTTTCCATATCTGCATAGGTCACGTGATAAGCCTGCTATCTTTATGTTAGCCTAGGCCCATGTAATTGTTGAAATGGTTTATTAGTCCTTTTTAAACTTATTCAAACCTTTTGTTTTGTACTCAGGTGACTAAGATCCCACGGAGTCTATAATTATAAAAGACGAGAGATGTTTCTACACAGGCACTTGGCCAGAGATATCAACCAGACACACTCAAAAGTCTAAACTTAAAACATCCCAATGGTGCCTGGCTTCGTCAACCAGTAGGAAACTTGACTTTGTAGCTTATATAATCTTCCCAATCTTTTATTCCGCTACTTTCACTTATTTTGTATATTCTGAATAAATGCTGAGAAGCAGCACCTCTGTTTTCGAATTATTATTCTCCGCATTCAATTGTAGAACGCGACAGTGCATGGGCGGCTCTAAGAAACTTTGTTTGGGGGGGGGGGGGACTCAAGTCCGTATTCAGGGAGGTTCGGACGACCCCCGGCAATATTAATAGTCAGCTCCAGATAGTACAATAGGAGTATGGTTATTATTATGTATTACAGCGATGTCCCATGTTGTTTTCAAGAGCTCTCCGAAAACTATTTCAGGCAGTCAGTCATGAGCTGACTACTTTAAAAATAAAAATACAACCATATCAGCCGATCGCTACTCCATAGGGGGGCAAGTGGCAGGTGAAATGGACAAAGCGGCTTGATCCATTTGTATAAAATGAGCTACTATGTTGTATCTTTCATTGTGTCACAATATGTTTCAGCTTTGCCAAGAAGCCATAAAATGTTGGTTTCTGGATTTTTTTCTTAAACTAACGAAAATTTCGAGCACTGAAGACACTTGAAAACGATGAAATGATAGCACTATTTTGGATCTCAGTACCGTTCCAAAACGAAATTTTTTAAAGGGGGAATTCCCCTAACTCAGAACGACGTCTCATCCTATATACAAATAGCTAGGCCAAAAAGTCACTACACTGAGCTTAGATTGACTGTTTGGTGTGTTTATTTTAAATCAACTGAAACGGTATACTTTAGCACAGAGGTGGAAAACCTTTTGCTTATAACATGCCATTTGACAGTCATAACACCGCTCGTGGGCCAACGGCGCTGTCAATTTGGACAAGGTAAGGGAAACCTCTCCTTCTATGGGAAACACAATTCGTCTAGGCTACATGCCCGTTACGACCTTTTGTAGACAGATACCTATGCTAATCTGGCCAGGTGACACACGGGCAAAACTGCTTTTAGTCGTGGATGATAATCAACACGGCTAATGGGTTGTGTATCTAATGACCCCGAAAGCTCTGAAGTGTCTGCAAAATTATGGGCATTTAACTCCAGCATTACCGTTACCCTTTGTAAATGACATGATGTTGCCTAAGTTAATCAGATTTCAAATATCACAGCGTGATCATTTGTTTTGATTACCTTAGCTTGCACTAATGGTAGGTTCATTTGTGATGTCTGAAGTACATATAGTAGCAAACAAGCAACTAAGAAAACGCGAGCGAAGCGCTCCGAAAAAATGTCGTTTTGAAAGCACTTCATTAATGTTTAACCTTCGCATTGCATTGGAAAGTTATTCACTTCTTTAATTTTAAACCGAGTCAGGGAAAAGGGAGGCCTAACCCATCTCGAATTACATGTTTTATTTATTATTATTATTTTTTTCTTTGGAAAATTGAAGGCCATGCTTTGCAAACTTTTGGGGGGCAAGTGCCCCACGTGCCCCTATGGCGAGCCGCTAATGCGACAGTGTGTCTAGTATGCCACTTGGCCTACATGGAACCAAACTATATGAAAGAGCTAGAACGATACTCCACAGCGGGCAAAATTTTTGCCTTTTGCCTTCATTGAGTTTTCCAGCTCCCTGGTCATGGTGTACTCCTTATCGTATCCACTGTGGCTATCCGAAGATATTAAGATAAAAAAAACATCTGCTGAATGGTAGTATTCTGAGTGATGTGACTTTTGAGAAGGATCCGGGTGTAGTTATTACAGGTCATTTAAAGCCATCTATACAGTGTGCAGCTGCTGCTGCTAGGGCTAATAGGGTGCTTGGATTGATCAAGAGGAATTTCAGTAGTTTTAGTAAAGAAATTGTACTAAATCTGTATAAGCAGTTGGTAAGACCCCACCTCGACGATGCAGCCCAGGCTTGGAGTCCCTTCTATGAAAAGGACAAGCTTCTTTTAGAGCAAGTTCAGAGGAGAGCCACTCGCCTTATACCCGAGGTGAGACACCTACCTTATCATGTTAGACTTAAGCATCTTGGGCTTACCACCCTGGAGTTGAGGAGGCTTAGGGGGGGGGGGCATGCTTCAGGTGTACAAATTTCTCTCTGAAAGGAATCCTTTGTCATCTTGCAATTATTTAAAGGTTAAATGTGATTCTCGGGTTCGAGGTCATTGTAAGAAGCTAGATAAGTGTTTTGCAAGGCTCGACATTAGGAAGTTCAGCTTTTCTCATAGAGTTGTTAACGAGTGGAATAGTCTGCCTGAGTGGGTAGTTAACTCCACATCTGTGCACTGCTTTAAGGTTAACATTGACAAGTTCTTCCATAAGTGTGGTCGAATCTAATTGTGCTGGGCTCATTTGGTGTTGGTTGGTTCTTTGTTTTCAGTTAAGGTTGTATGGACTTCAGGGCATCTTATGGGGCCTTAGCCCTCCTTTGCCCTTTAACCTGTTATGTTATGTTAACTTTACCTTCACTTTTAATATAGATATAAAAAGATGAAAAAACAATTTTTATTGCCCCGAAGAATTCCTGTTTACTCCCACTTGGGGATCTAGACCTCCTCCTTGGAGGGGAATGTAGCTCTATCTTCCCCTATGGTGCCACCTTTCAGAGAAATCCAAATCCCACAAATTCGTCCGCAATAAGCGAGATGTTCATACAGGTCAGTGGATGGGGTATGGCCCAACCGTGACGGGACAACTCCCCCGCTGGTCACGGTTGGGCCATACCCCGCTCCCCAGACAATTGCCACCGGGACGATTTAATTCTGGCAACTTAGGGCCCCCAGACAACTTCCCCACCCATGACAATTAGTCCTCAGACAACTTCCCCCACCAAAAAATTTGGAATCGTCCTGGACGGGAATTGTCCGAGGGTGGGCAAGTCCAGGACGATTCCAAATTTTTGGTGGGGGAAGTTGTCTGAGGACTAATTGTCCTCAGACAACTCGTTCGTGGAACTAACCCAATATTCAGCTCAGCACGCCATTGCTCCCAGAGTCCTCATTTCAGGAAAAATCCTAGATACTCCCCTGACAAGTAACATAAACATTCATCGTAATATTCCTCTTACCAAAGTCCCCTCGACTCTCTGGCAAAAAGCCGAGGGGGGAAACGTTATTCCCGAAGGAATTCTGCTCCCCAAGGAGGCTAGACGTCCCCGAGGGGATATCAAGACTTAACATGACCAATCACCTCTTGATCTTCAGGCATCTACATCATATGTACGGTGTGCTTGTCAGCGAATTATTTACTAATTTACCTTTACACAGCTATAGAAATTAGAAAATAATTGCGAAAATTGAAAACGTTTTTGTAGAAATATTTTGGAGGGCGAGAAAAAGTGAACAGACTGTTTTTCTCCCATCTTTAGAATCTGAGATTGAAAAGTAAAGATAATGAAGCACTGCTGGCTAAAAGCAGGCTCTAACAATAAGGCATCTTCCTACTATGAACGCTTAAAGCACCATCCACGCCCATCCCAAGCCTTGACCGAACACCTAGCTTTGCCGCTAATTCTACCAGAGGTAGGCCTATAGGCCTATATATTGCATTTTCTTGTAATGGCTACGAATCATGTGTCACTCGTACCCTAACCCGCCACAGTAAGAACTGATTTCAGCCTGAGTCTCATTATTGTTGTCGTACAGGACTAGGAGCTTTGGTCAGTCATAAATTATTAATGACGTTAAAAAATGAGAGTTAGCGGTTTACTGAATGCTGATGTCTAATGTTTATATGATTACTGCCAAACCTTACCTGATGAAAATACTGTCGGCCTGGTAGAAATCGTATCTTTAACCTAAGTCCTGTGCAGCTGTGACCATGTGTTTACAAAGCCAACAATCAAATATGTGGGATGTTAACTGGTCAGCCGGTCATCTCTCACCCCAACTATGCAGGTACAAAGCCTTGAACTGAGGTGATGAAAGGTCACACGACCCACAGATATCGACCTTGCATTGTCAAGAAAAGCTTCAAATACTAAAGCAAGAGAGACCTGTAAACATTCTGATGCTTATCGACCCGAAGTACTGTAGTAACTATAGTCCACCAGGCAAGACAAATAAAATGAAAGAAATCAAATAGACTCTATTTCAGATGAGAATGAGTTCAGCCTCCCTGGTACAGATAGGACGATGAAGGCGAATGAGGTCTCCTTTACACTAAATTAACGTACTTGAGCATGCAAAAACATAAAATGTTCTTTAATCTTGTAACAATATTAATTTGTAAAGGCAATAGGCAGTCGCCTCAAAATTTTCTCTGAAAAATTGGGAAACTCTTGCAACTCTCCTCTTGCATTACAAGCAACTCTGAAGACGTTTTGAACATAACTATTACAAACAAAAGGTAAAGCAAGGAGAAATTTTTCTTGAATTTCACAATTCACTAACAAAAATATTGTCAAAATATTGTCACATGATCAAAATAGGTCATTCATGAACTACAGTGGCCAGCCATACTCACTCTGATTGGGGTGACTGCATTCTCCCTTCAACTATTCATCAATTTTATGCGTGGGTAACTGTATACTTGGTTTGTGTCGAACAGGCTATATACGCTACAATATTTTAGACTAGTATAGACATGGAAGTAGGAGCCCAAGTTGATGGGGGGGGGGGGCTGAATGGGGGGGGGGGCTGTAACGACTTGCCCGAAAAATCTTTCTAAAAATTTCCGCGCGTCCCACGCGCGTTCAGCATGTTAATGTACATATCACATAGTCATGCATCGGTTATCACACCCCATGCCAATTACATACAGTCATTTGCTGTGTTACTACCCTTCCATATTGATTATAATTTTGAGGGAATTCGTTACAATAAAAATGATAGTAATCATGGAGTAGCCAGGATTTTTCTAATGGGAGTGATCGGTGCATGCATTATGTTGTATGATCGCCGGTCTGGGTCTGGTCTAAAGGAGGGGTGTCCCCCTCCCCTTTGAAAGTTTTTGAAAAGTTAGGTGTCCTTACATGCAATTTGGTGCCACATATGGTACCTTTTGAAGTAAAATTTGTTTTTAAAAATTTACTACTTTAGGTCCTAGGAAAAATCGGCATCAGTGAGGGGGATGGCCCAATGGTCCCCAAAATACACCACTGACAATCATAATATAACTTCAAGCATTAAAAATCACACTGGCGAATTAATACCGAATATGTAGGTGCTAGTTCAAATCAGAACTTTAATTAAACTACCCAGGAAGTTTTTAAACTACGTATTCATTACGTTTAGCTGCATCATTGCAGTATTTTTCATTCAGTATGCCGGTGCCCGAAAATTTCTCAGCATATTGCCCGACTTTTCACAAAAGTATTTGGTTGAGGCGTCCCTCGCCCCAGCCCCCAGCCCCCTTCCCCCGCCTCCTACGCCTATGAATATAGATAAGCCAAAACCAAAAATCGAGGTTGAAAAGTTTGTCGAGTGACTGAAATTTACTTGACATTCAGCTTGTGACATCTCACATTCTATGTCGTATTGTCTGCAGTAACATAACTAGAACCAATGACTCTTTTTTCTAATATCCAGCTCTCAGTATGTCTTTATTCTGAATAATTAAGGTGAGAAGACATCCCGATCCTACTGGAAATCTGAGTCCCCTACGTAACTTTGGTCGGGAAAATGAAACTCTCAATTTGAAAATGCGTACCCTCAGACAGTAAGCTAATAAAGATATTTCGAGGTGGATACACGGTGTATATGTAGCAGAACCTAGAAAATAGCCAAAGTCCCATCAAAATTCATCAAATATTGACAATTTTCAATGGTAATTTCTATTTTACTTCGGCTGTATCATGAATTAACGTGAGCAAAATATGCAAATATGTGACGTCGAAAGAGTGACTCCCCAAATATGGCTAATGTAAACCTTTATTTTTCCAACCTTCATTTCATGGACAGTTGTACCATTGGTATGTCCTGAGGGATTTACTTTGGAAGTTGTCTTCTTAAAAAATGTCAGGATCACTCCTCAAACTATAAACTATCTGATGAGTAATTAAGAGATAATTAATATAGGGTTAACAAAAGAAATCCTAACTCTGGGCAACACTTCACATCCTTACTTTGGCATAGGCAATTAGCTACTTTTGCTTTTTTGAAACCATCAAATTTTGAATTGAGCACATCTTGAGAATGGTAACAGATATTGAAATAATTTCATTGGATCTCTCCTTGGGGAAACTTATTCTTCAACTGTCAAGTAAAAACAGCTTTTCTGGTGGCTTGTCACCATAACTTTAAGTTCTCATCATACTTTAAATTCATTACATCTTAATTTCACTCAGACATCTAAGTAATTTCTTGAGCGTCAGCTAAGGATTTAGGGAATTGTGATAATTTACTATAAAATCGTTTGTCTTAGTTCTGAAAATCAAGGAAAACTAGTACTATCAGGGCCGTCGCGACCGGGGGGTGTGGGTGTGGGGGGTGTCTCACCCCCCAAAGTTCGTCAGAGCGACGATAGTCGGAAAATCTGAAATGCCAGTTGGAATTTCTGATACCTCAGTCTAGCACATTTTTCCGACTGAGCCTATGTCAGCTTTGTATATATTTTCCAACTAGACCAAGTGAGAATAATACCAAACGTTATTTTCCTCACGTAAAATCAAATCGAAGCTGTCTTTTTTTCGCAAATTCTTCTCAAACTCTCAAAATTTTCGCGCGCTCCGCGCGCTTCAAACCTTACCTCAGTGTTGTTCTTATTGTCAATATCTTCCCATAGCAAATTTCGGAGGACAACAGCAGAAGTTGAAAACTGTTTACAAATTACAAGGTAAAAGACTGGCATTTTTGAAAGGCATGTTGGTTTGTTGGGCAATTGAAAGTATCTCGATACAGATTCTGAATGCAGGTTTTATTATGAAAATCTTATTTAATGAAATTTGGGCGCACTTCGCGCCCATGCGTCACGATTAATCAATCTCATGAACATATAAGGTAATTATACCAGACACAGTTCTATGGGAGCTAGGGCACTTTAGCCCCCCCCCCCCAATTTTTCCAAGCCCCACAAACTTGCGCAAAATTTTATATAGACTAATATTGGTGAAGACATAGATATACTCAGAAAATATTCCAAACGTCTATTTATCAGGCCCGTAGCCAGTAAGTTCTGTAACGATTCTTTCTATAACTTCAAAAAAATTTCGCGCGCTACGCGCGCTTTCATCTATAGTTCTATCTAGTGATAACGCTCCCGTTTCAAACATATTGGATTTCAACGTTTCCACAAATGTTGTTCTTTCGTGTAGGCGTGATTCTAGAGAAACACGAAAATGCATCGTTGCGAAGTTCTTTCCTCTTTTTCCTAACTTTTGGAAGATTCTTTCTTCAGCCTCGCCATCGTGGCAAACATATTTTGTAAGGAAAAGATCTTTCAGTTTCGTATAGGAGATCCTTAATGGGTAAGACGAAGAATGTAATCCCCGATGCCGACCATGCAGTCACCCGAAAAAATTTCTTGGTTTTGTCCAGATTCTTCAATAAAAGCCCAAACTTTTTCGATTTTCCTTAATGAAAATTTAAGTTTAACGCAAAATTTTCGGCGCACTTCGCGCGCCTTATATTTTGAGTTCGGCAACCCATTGCATCTGTCCGGACTTAGAGTAGCTGGCCCCCAGTCAGGGCGCTTCCCCCCATGTCAGCAAATCAAAGCACCACCCTTGGCTGAGCCTGCGTGCAGGTTTTTCATTTTGGTATTGAAGTGTACACCCAAATTTCGGCGCGCTTCGCGCGCAGTCCTCACAATCCACGTTGTATCACTTATGAACATTATAAGCACAACTTACCAGTGAACTTTTATAGCATAAACTAGGTGTACATTCTGAAAACGCGCTTGTTAGTCCTAAACCCCTTTTGCTATACCTGTCTGGGAGGTCTAGTATCATTTTTCTGCACCTATACTCTCCCTCCCGCCCATCTCCCTCCCGCCTATTCCCCATTGCTCGAAGCTGTTTGTTTGGATTTTCGTTCAAAATTAGTAAAAATACGATAGATGTAAAGTGCTTGGCGTCATACTCTATATTATTATTTAGATGCCAGGTAATAAGCATTATGTCATTGCCCCATTTTATATAATTGATCCAGACCTTCCAGGAGGCCTATACAGGTATATGCTTGCATTAGATGCCAGAAAAGAAGGCATTAAAGTAGTCAAGGGGGGGGGGAGGGGCTTCAGGAGGTTTGTTGACAACGTATTCTTCTCTTAGACAACATACTTTCTACTTTCACCTAACCAGATCTTAGTATTCACTAAATTATGGGAATTTTCCAGCTATATATGATCAGTTCCAAAAGTATCCCAAGATAGCATCTAAGCAACCTTACCTTAACAACAATTTCTCAAAGGGGAAGGGGACACCCCTCCACCAGGACGGCACCTTTATGAAGTGACAAAGGAAGGATCCCCACTCCTGTATCATACAAAAGTAACGCCCATAAAAACGAAAATGCAATTTACGGGCCGCCACTCATTTGTAAAAAGAATCAAACCAGTCGGAAAAATTAGAGTTCATTTAATTATGGACATTTTCTAGCCATATATGATCAGCTCCAAAAGTATCCCAAAGATAACTCCATTTTGCATCTAAGCAGCCTTAAATTAACAAAAATTTCTCAAAGGGGAGGGGTCAACCCCTCCTCTTAGACCCCTCCCCCACGACGGCACCTATAGTGACAAAGGAAGGATCCCCACTGCTGTATGTAAAAAACGCAGGGCGCATAAAAAATGGTGCAATTTACGCGCCAGCATTCAGTTGGAAAAAATATCCATCCAGTCGGAATTTGGGACCTTCACACCCCCCCAAACATGTGACCCTAGCTACGGCCCTGAGTACTATCATGTGGTTTTCAACATGAATGTTACCAAAGAGGTGCAACTTTGAACTCAAAGCTTTGAACTGATCATATTGTTAAAATTTTTCATCACTGAGTGACATTTTTCGATTTGTTGTCAAGAAGCCATGGTGGTTGTAAATGGTAAAAACTTTTGAAAAACGTCTAACGGCAAATACGTACTTTCAACCTTCCACATCATACTACAAATTAGACTGAAAGATTCTACAGTCCTGTATATTTATGCGAGGCCCCTTCAGAAGATGAGATGTACCCAGGCCCGTAGTCAAGGGGGGGGGGTAAGGGGGGTAAGTCCTCTTTGAAAATTTTTCGCCCCCCTAGAAGATCAAAAATTACTATTGCCGTAATGCATTTTAGTATGTTTCGCCCATTCTGGAAAATTTTTCGCCCCCCTAGAAGCTTTTTCGCCCCCTCAGCACCTTGTCTGGCTACCGGCCTGGATGTACCTCTGTTTTTTTTCGGAAAAGTGTTGTGATCAGAATAGTTGCATGTATAACTTACCTTAATGATGGTCATGAGATGGAGTGCAAATCGTGACGAATGCTCTCGAAGAACTCCGAAACTTTTCATCAAATAAGATTTCCATGATAAAACCTGCGTTCAGGCTCTGCATCGAGACGATTTCAATTCCAGCTCCCCAAGTAACCTATATGCCTGCCAATCAAAAAGCCAGTCTTTACCGGCAGAGAATTCGTAAACAGTTTTCACCTTTTGCTGCTGTGCTTCTTCGGGAGTTGCTACCAGAAGATATTGATAATGAGAACAGTACTGAGGTAAGGTTTGATGAAGCCTGCGGGGCGCGTGATAATTTTAATAGTTTTGAACGACTTGCGAAAATTCTGATAGTTTGAGAACCCATTTGTGATAGAAAATGATTGCAATAGATACGTCACTCGGTCGAAAACACACCTCACCCTACCTCCTACAGAAATCTATAGCTTTAAACGCCTTTGGGATCATTTAAAAAAATTAAAAAATTCTGAAATCGATTGGGGAGCACGCGCCCCATGCCCCCCGTCCAGACTCTACTGATGTGACATGTTGAACAAGGATGCAGCATTTGCAATTTGTCATAGAAAGTTCAAATTGATAAAAATCAGCACCACTGCATAACCTTACGCCTCTTTATCCTGTATGCGCAGTATTTTATTGGTTTTCCAGCATTTTGAAATTTCGTGGGGATAAACTGTTAGTTTGAGAGTTGAAATATTGGGGCTAGAGGTACTGTCAGAAACTTGCAAGACATCAAACCACTGTAGAGAGACAGCTCCTAGATCAAACCTTTGCCCCATATTCTTTTGCTGGAATAGCTGTAGTCATGAAAGAGGTTGCCAGGCCATAAGTCAGACAAGGTACTGAAGGGGGAGGGATAAGCTAAAGGGGGGAATACTTTAAGGAGAGAGATATAAAAAAAAGCTTTAAGGCAATGGTAATTCTTTATTTTTTAGGAAGGGAAGAACTCTTTTCTGGGTACACCTGCCGCCCCCTTTGCTACAGGCCTTGAGGTTGCCTAGGTCGTGAAGTGTCAAGGGTTAGTATTAAATTACCAGGGCCGTAGCCTGCAGAAAAAAAGAAGACGTAAAATATTGTTAATTTTATTGTTCTAATTATGACTTTAGGGTCCTCAGAACCTGAAAATTTGCATATTAGAACTCAATTCCCCGAATTTGTCCCCGGGGGAGATCCCCAAACCCCACCATAGAACACACTGAGACCTGTAGGCTAAACCTCTTCAGTGTAGTGGGCCTATTCTTTCTTTCTAAGCATGCCTGGCATATTACACTGTTCCATGTATGCCGCAGCCAACCGTGAATCCCTTAATAACAACGATTTCTGAAAAAATGTACCGGTAATCAGTTCAAATCTTTGTCAAAGAGTATCATTTTGTGTCCAATCATCCTTACCAAGGCAAAATTTAGCAAAGGAGAGGGGCCTTGAACAGCACCCCCTCCCTTACACTAAGCCCAAAAGAAAATTTTAAGCACTAAAAGTGAGCATTTATAAACATGATCAGTTCAAACCTTTCCCCAAAATAGCACCTTTTTGCATCTAAGCCATCCTACATACACAAACATTCCTCAAAGAGTAGGTGTATTTCCCCGTCTCTTATAATCCCCTCACCCCCCGTAGAAAAAAGACATAAAATTTCTAAACATGCAGTCAGTTCAAAGCTCTGTCAAAGATGGCCCAGATCTGCACCGAAGCGACCCTGCATAGATGTTATGTCCTCCATTTAGACCTCTCGTATTAGATCCTCCCCCTTATGACAGCACTGGGTGACAAAGAAAGGGTCCGCCTGGATGCCAACTATCCTAGGTTCGCCACTGGACGCTGTCTTGAAGTGCCCCCTCCTCCTACTAGAAATTTAGTCCTAGCTACAGCCCTTTCTTGAGTCCTTTAAAAACCATCCTCCCCCTTAGCCCATACTATTAATCTATCTTTGTTCAATGGCATAGTTCTTAAGAATCTAAAAGTTGCCTGAGTTCTTCCTTTGCACAAAAAGCACGACAGGGCTAAAAAGGAGAATAACCGTCTTACTTCTATTCTGAGCACTGTGTCCAAGATCCTTTAAAAGGTTGTCTTTAATCACGTTAGGGAGTATTTTAACACTAACAATATTTTGTATGATTTTCAATCTGTGGTATTCAATTGACACTACTCTGATTTATCTTACCGATATATATTAACATATGAAATGAATAAGGTAATCTCGTTGAGATGATGTTACTTCATCTTCAAAACGCTTTTGATACTGTAAACCATAAGATCCTCTTGGGTAAACTTAAGGCCTGTGATATTGCTTCATCCAGTATTAAATGGTTCACTTCCCATTTAACTGGTAGACAGCAGTTGATTGATATAAATGGTAACATGTCCAGTCCGTCTTCCACGAATAGACATTGTTGTCCCTCAAGAGTCGATTCTTGGTCCGTTATTGTTTTCGATCTATGTTAATAGTATTTATGCCGTTGTATCCGGTCCAGTACTTCTTTATGCTGACTTGACACCGCTCTTTGGTCTCTGGCAGGGATTCTAAAACCATTCAAAATATTCTCAGTTGACAACTGGCATTACTGTGAAATATGATTACAGACAAAAAACTATCCCTATACATCCTGGAAAGACAAACTATTTTGTCTGGTGGACCTAGTATGGTTCGGTATCCTTTAAGGGTATTGTGGCTGTTATTCAGACAAAGAATTTGGTGCCGAGCTGGATGTTTGGCTTACTGGGGAAAAACCGTGTGGTGGTATCTTCAAAAATTAATAACCGGCTCAAATTTCTGTACAGAAAGAACCGTTTCTAACTCTCCATGCCAAGAAGCTCCTGGCTACAGCTCTTATTCAGTGTCATTTAGGTTGTGCTTGTTGCTTTTGGTATAACCATTTCTATAAAAAATGTCAATTGAGGTTGCAAACTTTTCATGATAAATTAATTAATGTCACATAAGGTTTAAAAGTACACGATACTATTCTTTCCCAGCATGCACTTTAAAATTCTAAACTGGCTTCCTGTTGTTCGTTCACAAAGTTCATTTCATAAAGGTCAAGAGCAGTCACCCCAAACTTATTTTGAAGCAATAGCTAAATGTCACAAATTTCTTCCAAGTATATTTCGTAATATTTTAGGACATAAATATTGCATATTCAAGGTAAACCAAGCAGTTGCTCCTTGTAAATTTTACAATTGAGAGAGAAAAATACTGTCACATGATTCTCAAGAGCCATTCAGGAAATAGGATAGTCTACTATACAATTCTTTATTGGGGTGACTGCATTCTCCCTTTAAAATTGACTCACATTTTTAAACAATGTGTAACTTACCCCCCAAGTTACCTTGGAATGCCATTTGTATGGAACAACCATGATCATAATTTGTCAATTGCAGATTCTATGAGATCCCCTACCGTAAATTACCCTTGGTTGAAAAAAACCGTTAAACTAAGATTAAGTGACATTTCTAAGCAAGAATGGTCCACCGAAGTTCATGATAATAGTCAATGTAACAATTATAGAATATTTAAAACTGATTTGAAACTTGAAAAATACCTCACTACCCTCTCAGCTACTAATCGTATAAACTTATGTAGAGTTCGTTGTAGTAATAGTAAAATTCCCTCAGTAACTGGAAGATACCAGAATATTTTGTTCAATGATAGAATTTGTACCCTTTGTTCTCGGGATAAGTTAGGTGATGAATTTCATTACATTTTTGAATGCCCAAAATTATCAGTAGAGAGATGTAACTATATTAAGCCCTACTATAGAAGAAATGCCAGTGCCTTAAAAATGAGGCAGCTTTTCCAAAAAGGTAACATTAAGTCCTTAGTAAATTTAAGTATATTTTGCGGGAAAATAATTCACAGTTTCTAAAACATCCCATCAATGAACTTTACCAATCAGAATTAAAGCCTGAACTACTCTCTGAGTTATATTGTTGTATGTTCCCTATTATCGAATTGCACTTTTTAGTGTCTTATTCTGATCTGACGTCATTTGTAGGTTTCTAAGTTTGTAATTTCACGTATTTTTGTTTCCTTTCTTTTTTCTCTCCTTTTTGTGTATTTTTTTTTTTATTCCTTATCTTGAAGCCTTCTGCTTTTTGTTACAAACTGTGTTATGTATCTTTTGTAGTTACCTAAGTCTCTTATACCTCATATTGAGGATGAACTGAGAATAAACTGAAACTGAAACTTATCCAATCTGATCATGTCTAGATCATTGCACAATCATAGCACCAGAAGAAGCAAAGTCTACCTTTCATTTAACAGCTGTAAGTTGTGAAATTCTCTCCCGACTGAGCTTAAGAGCATGGGCGGCGATTCCGGGGGAAGGGGGACATGTCCCCCCAATATTTGAGAAATCGCCCATTGACTTTGATTTTCCACACAGTAAATTATTGGAAATTCTAGTCTTGCCCCCCCCCCCCCCAATATTGAGAACAAATCACCGCTCTTGCTTAAGAGCATCACTTTTAAATGGATATTGAAAAAGCACTTTCTTGATGTACTATTTTAGCGGAGGATTCCGATGATTATATCTATTTGTGAGTCATTTCTAGCTTTTCTTGTGTTTTAGGATTTTTTCTTCGTCCTGGTGTTTCTGTTGTGCTGTTTTACTCAAGTTTTGTGTTTTTGTAGATTACCGCAGTGGAAATAAGTCCGCTGGTCACACATTTCTGTGATATCCCTACACCTTTTTGTCTTTTGCATGTTTCATGGTGTGAATAAATCAAATCAAATCAAACTCAACCGTCCAGAGCTCCCCTTTTGTCAGGTGTTATTACTTTGCATTCATTACAAATACAAATGCTGAAATTCCATTGTCCTGTTGATGATTTACAAAGCCATCAGAATCAGAAAACTCTCTTAGAAGTATTCCATTTTCTTGCACATTTTTCAGGAAAAAGTTCCGGACTTTGAGTGGTGTAGTAACGGGGTTTGAGTTCGGCGAAGCACCACCCTAAAAAGTACTAAACATTAGTCAAGTTAAAAAGATAGATAGGCAAGTGAAATTGGGAGAGAATTTTAGGAAAAAAAGAAAACTTTTGCCAAGTTAAATGAAGTAAAACATTACTAAAGTGTCTTTTTAAAATACTGTTTAAGCGTGTCTCGCGTGAACATATAGTAGCCATATTCATTCGGGACAGCTGGAGTGGAATTATCGTTCGGAAGCCCTATCCCTACCATCACACATCCTCCTCACCCACAAATCCCCTGTCATCATCAAAGCGACCGGCCATTCGTCCTGGTTAAGCAAAATGAATGACAATGTAAATTGTGTGGTATGTTTAGAGTGCATTCACTACCACTCAAAGTCACCTTTCTAAAATATCCACAGAAGTTTGTATAGGTCTATACTCCAGATCCCCCCCCCCCAATTGTCCCGTGCCCTAAAAGCAGGGCTGCAACGCCCGAATCCGGACTCGGTCGCGATTCCGGACTCGGAGTTCCTTTCTACTGGACTCGGAATTGGCCCGAAATGGGCTGCAGCTTGGACTCTGAGCCGATTCAAGCCGAGTCCACAAAAATAAAAGGAACATAATTTTCACTTAAGGTTACATTCCTGTTTGCGCACACTTTAGTACATGGATGGTCACGCACAGTTAACGGTCACACACAGTTAACTAGATTAAAGAGTATAAAATTGACCCCTGAAATGACCCTTTTAATCAAATGTACTTGAAAATAGTATTAGAAGTATTTGTATGCTGTGCCAAATGGCCGGAACTGGAATTGGCCTGGAACTGCAAAAACTGGTATCGGAATTGACCTGCAATGGTGGCCACTGGAGTCGAAACCGGCCTCGGAATCGTGTTAGCTGGAATCGGTTACAGCCCTGACTAAAAGACCTCTAGACCTCTAGGCCTTGGAGAAGCGCTTTGCGTTCCTGCGACCCCTTCGGTTTCGGCGCGTGCACCGGGCCCTCACGACAAAGTTCTCATTACGCGCGCTTTTGAAGTAGCCATATTTCCTCCCTGGTGTATAGAATTTTGGTGACCAATGCAGCCCTCGACCTCAACCCTGCCTCTCTATTTGGCCTTTACCCTGGAAAAGTTTGAAAATCACTGTTCTAGTACATCTGACTTTATCTACTTTTGTTTTCTATTGAAATCAAAATGTTAATGTGCTCTGGTAATTATTCTCTGGCATAGAGAGGAGTATACTTGCATAGCGGAGTCATTCTAATAATAAGGCAGTGATCACATCCTGGAACAAAGTGAAGAGGGCTTTGGAAACACAAAGCAACACAAAGATTGTAATTCAAGTAGTACATGAGTGATATTACAAATTAAATGCGTTATTGACCATTTTTTCTATGAACAGATGAACGAGTATAACTCTACATGTGATATCTCAGCTCAGGGAAGTCTTATGAAAACGGAAATTTGACCAACGAGATTCGTTTTTTTTTTCAACCTTTACAACATAATATTTATGATTTATTTGACTGTGAGTATGCTTTGAAGAAATCCCAAGTCTTTTCTTGACAAGGATAAACTATCTTTTAACAGGAATATATTGAGTTACGAACAATATATTGGTAAAGGGTTTGAAGGGCATGTCACCAACTTTTGTTTTATGTAGGATGTTCTTCAATTGTCACTGATCAAGTATAAAGCTTAGGCTAGATCAAGTCTCCCAACAGATTGAATCCAAAAATAAGACAGCCTATAAATTGTGGGAAACCCTCTCAGTGTGTGGGGACCTCTGGATAAGTCTAGATGGCAGCTCTCGCCTAGCCCTAACAGAATATGATATTCTACTTTGTGGTGATCCCCGTTGTGTGAGGGTTCCTGGTCACGTGCCCTTTCGGCCCATGCTTAAATCCGGCCACTAGTTTTAGATTATCTCAACAGGTCTATTATAGCTTCGTTAGGAACAACGTCCCAAACAGCGACTTTCAAAACTTTACGACATATCCTCACAGAATAAATAACATCCTACCAGAGTAGGATGAATATTTGACAGGTGGAATAAACTTAAAAGCTCAGAAGACTTTAGTTCTGTCCTCAGTTCTTTGGAATGGGAGTGTGCATGACGAGACAATGCCTAACGGATACCAAAATATTTTCTTCTCCCAGTAAGAAGAGAGGTAATTTTTTCTTTAATGTCACCTCTTAAAGTGCACATTCAAACAAAATAATATTTATGGTGGTTATTATGTTTCGTTCTTCTATCCTCTCCTCCACCTTTTCTTTTCGTTTTTTCCTTAACTTGTCAAATGATAAGACTAAATTTCTTTTATGTACGCACCACGGTTTGCTGGGACCCTACAGCCACGTGGTATTTATGACTTTTCATATTTTTACAAGTATTTGGTCGAAATACAGACGATGTTTTTGCCAGTGGCACAATACCTGAACTTTATTGACTACAAGGTACCAACAGCTGCGTTAAAAATCATTTTTAAATTAATGTAGCCAAGGCCGACTTCCAAATATTTGAGACACCCAGGCAAAATTATGTACTGTCCCCATAGGGGTAGGAATGTTTTTAAACATTGGCAGATATTATCCTGTGCGCTATTACGTGGCACTGTCTTAGCTGAAAGCCACATTCAGTTGGCATGTAACGCACCAAGAAAAGGTTTTACTAAAGTTGAATCTCCCATGAAAGAACAGTATTTAGAAATTAAGTATTTTTCTATGCAATTTTGCGCCAATTGTAGACATGTTTAAATGCTGAACGCACATGTCAAATTTCTGATCGTCCCATGCTAAATGGCGTTTAATTCCTAAACATGTAGTGCTAACTGTTTAACACTGTTTAAAGTACACCTATAATCGTGTTGGTAAAGTGTACAATTGTTGAACACATTTTCACAATGCAGATTTTTCGGAAACGTCACTTCCGAGAGCTTGTTAACTACATTTTAACACTTTTTGTGTTGACTCGAGATCCCATGTTTTAGAAATTGAAACTGCCGCTAACCTAAAAGATAATGTAAATAAATTTTAATTGGTAAAATCACTTTTTATCGGAAAAAGTGCACTTAACGTTACGCTATTATTCATTATTTGGTGACAGGTGAGTGAAGAAAATCACATTTTGATAAAAATTTGCTTTATACGAGTAGAAAGTTAAAACTGTTGGTCTAAGCTTTGCACAAATTCGCGTTTATTGTAACAACCGGATGTGCTTAAAGGTGATAATTGTCATGTCAATATTATTGTCTTTCAGTTTATTTTTTGTCTTTTTATTTTTGTCCTAAGTTTTGTATTCAAGGAGTGCCTACATAAATAATCTCACCGCAGTAATTCTTTTAGTCACTCCTGAATCTCTTTCCAATGTATTTATCTGGTTTTAATTTACTTCCAGAGTATTAATTATAACATTTCGATGCCGCACATGTAGACCTCATGCATTGACGTCATGCGACGTCAATTTGGAGGGTAAACAATGAAGCCGCCCGCATACTGCACGAACCGTGACGACGTAGACTTCGCACACGTGCGTAGTGTACTTACGCGCGTATTCAACCGGTACACGAACCATCCATCTGCATTTGTTGGTGTGTTTTGCAATGATACGCTCTTGCCGCCAATGAAGGGCGCACTTTTGGGTCTGTGACGTCATATGCATATGGTCTATTGTAACTATATATCATCATACTATTGTATTTATTATTGAACATTGTTTTACCCTGATGAAAAATTGAAGTGAAATTATACAAATCTGAAACTGGATCTGTAGGGAACCATCTTTGGGTATTCTGGGCTGGTAACTGTATACTGCGCGCGAATGCAGCCTGTAGTCAACTGTAAGAATTGTACATGACGCGAAACGCACTAAAATTTTCCATCCTTACTAAGATGTAATTGAAATATGTCCAGAATAAGTAATTATTGTGTGGAAAACTAAGAGATTGCGATACTATTCTTTGTACGACCTTTTGGCCACTTAAAGACCACCAAAAAAAAAAAAAAGATCTATTTAATGCCAGATCATCCCGTGATCCCAGATTTAAGATCCATTTAGCATACAAGGAGCCCTGGGTCCATATTAAAGATACTTCTGTTTGATAATATGGCCCTTAACTTTCATTTTCAGACTAACTTTGTGCATTTTGGGACAATAATCCCAAATGTGGATTATGCTCCCTATTACTTTGACCACCAAACAAAAAAATCTGCCCACCCACAAAACCCTATACCCAGATTTATTGTATAACGGAGGTTTGTGTGAAACGTGTGTATGGGGGGGGGGACCGTGAAGTAAATTTACTGTGTAACAAAGTCAGTGTAAATGGTAGCATTTTCAAAACGTGGGGGAAGGGCATAACCCCTATCCTCCCCTTGATTTCTGCCTATTTACAAACCCAGAATTCGCAACTGACTGCAGGCATGATTCGACCCATTGACAAACCACAATCTTCTCGTTTGAGCTTCATGGTGTGAGGGTACCAAGGTTGTGAGGCTACTCAGTGTGTACGACAAAGCTTTATTTGATAATATGTATAACATGTATTATTTAAAGCGTGCTTATAAAAAATTCCCAAATGTTCACGCCATTATTTGGTATTAACCCTTACTATTCAGTAGTCTTTCTCAACCGGTGGACCGCAGCCAACTGACTGGCCACCGCGCCCGGTCTGTTGGGCCCTGAAGCTGCGCCCCCCACCCCCCCCCAAAAACGGAGTAGTTATTTCTATCGTGTTTTCATATACCCACTTGCCTGTATGGTTAAAGAAAGTTACCTTGCTTTTAGTGGAACTTCATTTTTCTCTAGTGATTTAAAGGTGTTCTTCGATTTATTTTAACAATCAAAAGGGTGCCTTGAGTTACACAAGATTGAGATACCATGTAGAAATAATACATCCATAGGCCTATATTTCTTAAGGAAGGTAAATTGGTGGAAAATCTCACAGTAGAACAACATAAAAGGCTTGCGAAGTATTTTATTCCTCCATACACTCTATAAATACATCAACTTGAAAGGGGAAAGCCACCTACAAGAACCTGTTTAGCGGTCAGTTCCCAGCCTTGTAGGCTTTGGTGCCATTTTGATCTTGGTTTTGGTCTCGAATTCTTCGGGTCTCGGTCTCGATCCCTTTTAGTGTCGGTCTCGAACTCTTCGCGTCTTCTTCAGTTTGCAAATGTTGGACCTTTTTCCGACAAAAATAAGGTTCCATTCCCAACAAAATATATGTGTCAAGAACAGTTAACTCATAAGCCTTGTTTTAGGACATTTTTGCGAAAAGAACAAGATGAAATATTTGAGTATTACGGGAGGATCAGAACAGAAAACCTACCCGAAACGCAGTTTCCTACTGTTTAACATTTGGCAATGTCAATTTGACCTTGGCGCACCCGTTTTCATTTATCTGCTACAACAGCAAGGTCGATTTGGTCATGGAAGTACTACCTTCAAGGTGTTACCGGCAGTTGTCCGCATTAGGACCCATTTCAGTAATGTCCTTCTGTGGGGCCCAAGGGGCGAAGCCCCCGGAAGCTCTGAAGTATTTACACGATTGTGGGCACTAGAATAAAGCACTTTACTGTCATATCAGGGAGCAGTAGCAACTCCCTAGTAATATAAAGGCATCGATGCGCTTTAAACAGACTATAAAATCGCTGTCTACATCTTTTCAAAATAGCGTAATTCGGACTAACCGCCGGTCGATTTCTTCAAGATGTTTGCTTCAAGAGTTCTGCAATAATTATACTCACTTTGTTCGAAGGAAGTTATGGTAGGTTAACAAGAGTACAAGATGAATGCGCGCGATGTGCGCCGAAAAATATCACTTTTGTGAACTATTTAGTAATGTTTACCTTTATTTTACACAACAATTACCTATCTACAAATAGCAGTTATGCCACTGAATAAGCACTAAACAGACCTAAACATTGCAATTAGCCCTTTTGTTCCATAGTATCCAGGATTAACGGCCATTCGTTTTCTTTATGATGCAGCAGGTTTGAAGGTTGGGAGATTGTGCAATTGCGAAAGTTGTACGGCGTTTTGCGAAAATCATAGCAAATCACGCCCTGTCCTTCTTGAATTGAACACACACTTCAAAATACCGTCTTATATATGACTATGAATTCTTATTCTTAGTGTATACTTTTCCATAGAGGGGACTGGGTCTCGGACTCGGACGCGGAATTGGACTCAGTAGGTGAGGACTCGGAGTCGGAAGGTGGGGAATCGACTAAAGCACTGTAGTTAACCTACAATCCTACTGCGACCCTACGCAACTGACCACAAATACCTGCAACCCATCCCCGACGAGCATTCAGATTGAGTTGCATCACATTCACAACAGGCTTTAATTTCATAATGTCGGACATGGTGTCTTTTCATGGCAGACAATTATGCAATACGGTACTACCATTTTCCCGACAATCTGGATTTCGTCAAAAGACAATGGCTTCCCGAATAGTGCAGAAGAGATCACTGACACAGAACCCTCAATTTGTGATAACTTTCCTAACAATCTATTATAACTTCCCCTATAAACTGAGGAATAGTTTCCCAGTACACTTACTCCGGGGAGTTAGGTCTCTGGTTAAATGTATCCAAAGCAATATTTCCACCCGACAATAATTCACTTAGGTAAAACGTTGTAAATTTCCAGACAGTTCTGTAGCCCCAAATAAAAGACTTTTCTTAAAAAAGTAAATTAATTGCACAAGAAAGAGGCTATTTTTCCCGACGGACAGCGCTTTGAAAATTTCTGGGGGTGTAGCACCCCCATACCCCCGGTAGTGACACCCCTGCTAAAACGTATGTAATTGTTTACTTGCTTAAAGTCTTACAGCATTTGTTATATCAGCCAGTTATATTATAGTGGCCTGCTATGAAATTAAAGGTACCAGATTAGATGTGCATGCGCAATCCCGAACAAATTACAGCCCACCTTTACAATTTCATTCAAATGAAACAAACATCTTTTACAGTCCTTTGGAATTTAAGGTAGAAAGGAGAGTCTTGAATACATTACTCACGTATTATTAGCAGAATGATAAACGCACAATTGGGATCATGTAGACTGCAATGGTGTCGAGTATTAGTCGAGTATTGAATGTGAAATCTAAGTACAGTGGTCCCGACAGTGGTCCCGTTCTAGACTGGCTGAATAGAACAGGTCCCACGTGGGAGCTCCGCCGTCGTGATCACGGATGCTCCTGCGCCAGGTAAGTATCGTCATGATCGTGTGCTTTTTAAGTACATAGAAACAGGCACTGAAAAACAAAAGAACCCAAACCAGACCGGAGCAAAACGCAACCGACAACCACCCACAGAACCGCCAACAATCTCTCACCACCCACACCCAGCAAAGGAAACGAAAGAGTCTTTGTTACCGCTAACAAACCATCAAAAAAGATCAGAACAACACACGCCCAAAGGCAACAACACGCCCGAAGGCAACCACAGCGCAGTGGGACACGGGGGGGGGGGGTCCACCTGCCACACTCAATCACTATTTACAGTTTATTTTTTTTTTTCCAAAAGTCCCCTGGCTCTCTGGCGAAGAGCCAGGGGCGAAAACCGAACAATACTCCCGAAGGAGTTCTGCTCCCTGAAGGAGTAACAACGTCCCCAAGGGACAAACTTTGACTTAACTGACACCACCCGACAGTTGTCCCAGTCTAGACTGGCTGAATAGAACAGGTCCCACCTGGGAGCTCCGCCGTCGTGATCACGGATACTCCTGCGCCAGGTAAGTATATACAACTAAATGCATTGCTGCTAAGTAAATCAGCGGTATTAGCGGTATAAGCATATAAGCTAACTCAACTCAAACCTGTTAACAGTTGAAACGGGTCCTTGTAACATAGTATCTTACAGTACTTTGTTTAAACAAAGGCCTGATGACATGTAAGTTACATGATATTTGATGTAAACAGCATTAAAAATTCAGAATATGGCTGCAATTCCCATCAAAATCCATCAAATATCGACCACCTTACAGGGTAAATTCTATTTTACACTTACATCGTGAATAAACATGAGCTAAATATGCAAATTTGTGACATCGAAAGATGGACTCATCAAACATGGGTAATGTTATCCTTTGTTTTTCCAACCTTCATTTCTAGCACCCTCAGTATATTATTGTGGTATCCCCTCAGGCTGAGGGATTTATTAGTATGGAGTGTTAACGTGTTTTCTTGAAAAATATTAATATCACTTACTGTCACACTTGAAGTTAGACAACACTCTTATGAATATTCATTTTGTGTTTTACAGCTCCTTAATTTCTTACATATCTGATTACGTAGTCTCCATAGGTGTCTGGTAGAGTTGCAGGGTGTGTCGGGCAGTTGCCGAACATCTTGCAACGAGGAAGCACGCATCCTGGTGAGGCAAACAAAAAGCGTTTGAGATGTAAACGCCAACTTTGAATGATTTTGAAGACGGGCTAAGTATAGACCTTATGCATTGACATCACACTGACGTCAAAACAAAGGAGCACACGTGCACGAACGGCGTGGATTTCGCCGCACGTGTAGTAGACTTACGCGCGTATACGAATGGTTGACAATCAGCTGTCTGCATTCATTGGTGTAACTTGCAATGATACGCGCTTTTCCGCCATCTTCCTCCAAAGGAGGGCGCACTTTCTCCTTTATGACATCATATGTATACGGTATATTGGTCAGGGAGGTCCGTGCTCACACCGAGCCAATTTCAAAAGTAATTAGGCCTATAAATTAAGCAGGGCCAGACGTACCGTTTCTAAGTTTGGGCTTCCTACAACTAGACGGGGCCGCACTATACGGACCGCTCCACTTATAACGTAGACGTGTGTGTGCCATAGACCGTAGACGTTGTAAAAGTGTCGTTCCACATGCTTGTTTGCATGTGTATATTTCCGGCAGAAAGGTCGCAAGACCCCGACGAAGAAGAATTATATTATGTAAACACAAAACCAGTGTTTTCTAATTTTTTTTCAGTCTGAGCCACTTATACTTGTCTCCAGGTTTTAAACCGAACCGTGACACTAACCAAACTGTAAACTATCTGAGTACTAATTAAGAGATAATTTATGTACGGTTAACAAAAGAAAAGCTAACACTGTTTAACACTCCACATCATTATTTTTGCAGAAACCATCAACTTAACTTTGAAGAGCTTTATCTCGAGAATGGTAAAAGATATTGAAATAATTCCAGTGGATATTTCATTGTGAGATTTTATTCTTTAAATGCCAAGCAAAAACATTTCTTCTTGGTGACATGTCACCATAACTTCATACTCTTGACCAAGCGATTCTGTTGGCATTGATAGTTTGTATATGCCCTGACCACTATAGAGGTCCCTCAAAATACAAGGCCAAAGCATACAAACCCAAGTATTTACCACTGGAACTTTGATACCACTTGAACTATTCCTACAACTAACCAGCATTTTAATTAGTCAATATATAAAACCCTTTATGGCTAATCAAACCTGAGTGTTTGCAAGTCACTGTCAGCAAAACAAATAAAAGTGCCTGAGTGCTACAGTATTTGGTATAGTGATACACTTAATTAATGTAGGGCATATACGACCTGCACATTAGGTAAGGGCGATAAGACAAGAGGAGGAATCACCCACGACAACTTACATTAAAAAAATACAATACGAGTTCACCAACACGCCAGGAATTGCCGGAAGTGAGCGAGGGACGCTCCCAGACCGAGAGAGAAGCAATGCGAAGGGTTGAGGGGCAGTACCTCGAGGAGCTGAAAAGGGTAACGAGGATGCAGGAAGGATGGTGACAAGTTAAGGGTGGAGGAGAATGTAAAAAATATACAAAATTATTCCATGACGTAACATACTTTGCACTTAATCTAAAACGTTTAGTTCTAAATTTCGGTAGTACTTTTTTTTCAAGGGACCATGAATGACTATATCAATGAGAACAGCAACCAATGTTCATACATATTAGTTTATAGACTTTAATTACACCAAGATGTAGCAAAACACCTCACTTCTAGCACACCTCTTTTGTTTCTTAAACTGGTGAGTTGTCAGGTTGGCACAATTGTTTTGTTGGCAAATTTGTACCCCAAATGCGCCTCTTTACAAGCGTTCGGTACTAGTCACCCTTGGGAGCGGAAACGGTTGCAGAAATGAGGCACATTCGAAAGGAAGGCACTCCCACGTAAAGAGTACCAAAGGTACCGTACATCTGCGGGTGCAGGGCCCGTTGGATACGGAACATTTACAAAAAAAAGCCTCGATATATTCCGATTCAAATTTAATGAGCAAGTAGAACGCAAGACAATTTTGATAGTTTGCAACATTTTTTGGTAGAAAATATTAAAAGATCGACCGTTTAAAAATGACAACCACCCTACCTCCAGCCACAGCTTTCCCGCCTACACCGATTTTCCCAACAGACCTATTCGTCAATTCCTGCATTTCCGCCAATACGAAGTAACAAAGGAAGCAAAAGCAGTACCATGTTCCCTCATGGACCCTCAGTCTACCCTACGGCCCCGCACCTTCGGCACTAGCAGTTAAAACCTTCGCTGGACACACCTTTCGAAAGTGAAGCCTCCAATAAAAATTGCTTCCCTGGTATTTTTTATCATAGTAACCACCCACAAGCCAAATCACTCCTTCATTATTAAAATGACCTTTAATTCTGATTAAGACAATCATTAAAATGGTCAAAATGTGATACTTCTGATCTGTTTTAGTGCACATCCTATGAGTTTTAAGATAGCCAAATGCTTCATTCTAGTGGTTTTATTTTTTTAAATACCTCAGGGCTTCCAAGGGTGTTGCCCTGGACCACCACTAGGGCGCCCTGGACCCCACGTCTTCAAAGGAGCGCTTCGCGTTTCCGCGGCGCCTCCGGCGCCGTTTGGTATTCCTCCAGAGTTTTCCTTCAACGTTCGCATACCATATTACACCCTGGTAACACCATATGAGTAACATGACCAATACAAGAAGAACAATGGGGCACTGCCATTCAAACTCAGGGCATGTATCATAACACACAACAATATTGTATAAAAGACTGCAGACCTGCCAACCTCTAAATATGTAAACCTGGAGATTTTCACACAAAAACCTGGAGAATGGCACCTCAAACCTGGAGATTTACAATTTTTCTGTAGTACCTCTAAACATATACTAAAAAATCAAACAAAATAAGAGTTTTCAATAGAATAGTTAATGGTACACTAACCATATTTTGTTTTATGACTTTGAAAAACTTTAAACTCAGTCATAAATCTGCAACCTTTCAACATCTTTCATAAAATGAAATCATTCCCTCTGCTTGCAAGTATAATCGAGCTTGGTGGATTTAACCTTTCTGAAAAAAAAAGATGAATTTGTCAACTTAAAGGCAGTAGGCAGTCACCCCAAACAGAGAGAGTGTATCCTGTCACTCTAGTTCATGAATGGCCTATTTTGATCATGTGACAATATTTTTGTTAGTGAATTGTGGAATTCAAGGAGAATTTCTCCTTACTTTACCTATTATTTGTAACAGTTACGTTCAAAATGTCTTCAGAGGTGCTTGTAATGGGATAAGAGGAGATTTGCAAGAGTTTGCTGATTTCTCAAAGAAAATTTTGGGGCCACTGCCTATTGCCTTTAAGGAAAGACTTAAGGAGATATTGTTCTCATGCCAGGAATCTCTGCGACTGAAAAATGGTGTGATGTTTTGAAGCCACTGGCCAAATTCCTGTTAAGGGAAATTTTCCGTTTCTGGTTTTAACTATGCATTGCTTTCCAATCATGGTGTGTATATAGCAGGGATGAAAATTACAGGTTTTATAAACTGAATGCCGTCCTGGGGTGGGTAAAAGGAGAGGGGATTCCCCATCCCCTTTTGGAAAATTTTTGCTTTCAGGGGGAGCTGAGGTGCAAATTGGTGCACCGTAAATCTCAAGTCCCAGTTGTTTTTATGAGAACAAAAATATCACTGCAAGATGTGAAACACTTCTGAACACCTATCATGTAGAACTTACAATAAAGGTAAACACCCAAAATCTTCCCTACATTAGTGGAAGGCAATGAAGTTTTGTCTTCCCATGAAATGACCGCAACATAACTACTAAATGACCGCTCACATAAACTTCTTGAACACCCTTTTGGGCTATTACCAAACTTATACAATATCACAACAATGAAAACCCCAAACTGTTACTACATCTGTGGAAACCAATGTATTTTTTTGTATTTCCATAAAATGACCAGTATAGATGACCATTGACCTTAAATTTCTGATCACCCCTTATGGACCTAGTGCCAAAGTATATCACATCAATGAACACCCAAAGATATTCCTATGTCATAAGGACATAGGCATTTTACTTTTAGATAAAGTAACCCCAAATGACCCCTAGATGACCTTTGATTTCAAATCCCTGCCATCACGGATAACTAACTATGTTGTCATAACTTTATGTAAGTTTCATCAGATTTTTTTTCATGTTTTTCTGTTTGCACTTCACCAAAATTCCATCCCCTGTTTCCAGATTATTTTCCGTACTTCCGTAAGACGGAGGATTAAGCCTATTCTTTTTAATAAGGAAACTTACATCACTACAATTAACAGAACTCTGTGGAATTCTCAAATATTACATCACTGAATTATAGCCTAATATTTGCAATAACGCAATATTTTGTAAAGAGTCTATCTTAGTTTTTCACCGTGAGTTTTGGAGATTTGACCGTGAGATGACCTAAAAAACCGTGAGACTCACGGTGAAACCGTGAGAGATTGCAGGTATGAGGCTGTGCAGAAATTAATCATTTGTAAATTCCTGATCTTAGTGTACACCCAGTGGCGTAACAAGACTTTTTCGGGGGGGGGGGCTGAGGGGGAAAAGGTTGAAGTGGGGATAACAGTAAAAACATTATCTAAGCGGAGCGACACCATCGGTTGGCGCGTATAGCGTTCAGAGAATATTTTTTGATAAAAATGCCTCTCAGATTGCAGGAAACATGATGGCACTAATTCCCACTGAAGGCAGTCTCTGCCTTGTGAGTTTCAGCTAAGCATTCTTTATTTTTGTCTTATACAAATTTTGCCCAATATTTTTTCACCTCTGAATTTCATTTGGGGGCAAGTGGGGGGCAAGGCATTTGACTGGGGGATCAAGTCCCCTGCCCCCTCCCTCTGGTTCCGCCACTGTCATACATTTCTCATATCAATAGGAGGGACTCGTACTCGGTCTTGGTCTCGAATGACAGTGACTTGGTCTCGGCAGGTTCGGATTGGGACTCGGACTCGTGGACTCGGACTCGGACTCGGACCAGTTGATCGGACTCGGAAGATGGGGGCTTCGACTACAGCGGCAGTGGATATTAGTGAAGAGACCAAATATGAACACGTTATCTCCGTCAGGGTTACCCTTACTATGGTCAGGCACCCGGTCTGTGTAGTTTTTTCCTGGAACGAATAGGGGCAATTTCATTTTTTTTACCTTTCTAAACCCTAAAGTAAACGTCATTTTTCATTACTTTTGATTTCATTGAAAATTTCCGAAAATCGCCCCCATTCAATTTCATTCTGCCAAAAACGCGCATTCGGACGAAAAAAAAAAAAGAAACTCGCAGCCGGATCCGGCCATACTTGTACGTACGTACGTACCACGGACTTATAAGAAGTCCGTGGTACGTACACATGGCAACGCTTACAACTTACAAGTTACATGGAAGGATTCTCTCGTACGAAAAGAACTAATTTTGCTCGGAACTGAATTCGAGTCACTGTGTTATGAAATCCATCACTTCGATCGTAAGTGTAGTGAAATGAAAATCATTTCATAAATTCCTTAAGATCGTTCGCTCAATATTATACAGCTCGGGTAATCGCACAAATGTCTGAATGCGCATTAGGCTATTCCACGGTACGAAACCGGTTCCGCGATATACCACTGTGCGTGTACTAAAGCATACTGCACAGTGGCTAGTGACCCGACCGGCCAGCCGTTCGTCGCATTCACTTGCATGTATGGTATTTATATACTGTAGTCTCATTTACTCTTATTCACTCGGGCATACAACATAACACAGGCCACAGGCCATCGAGCATTATACTATACATAGAACTTATGCCAAATAGAAAGAGGGCGCTTCAAAACTGCATTCTGGGAATGATTATTCCATGATCAGACGGCAAAAGTAGATCATTACCATGGAGAAGGTTGATGTCACAATGCTCAAGCTCGCCATTTTGGAATTATCCTTCCCATGGTGCTTCACGATCTGCTATTTGGCATATCTATTCAGGGATTGATTATTCCATGATCAGATGGCAGAATTAGATTGTTACCATGGAGAAGGTTGATGGTCACAATGCTCAAGCGAGCCATTTTGGAATTATCCTTCCCATGGTGCTTCACAATCTGCTATTGCCTATTTGGCATAAGGTCTATAGCCTATATGTGGGTAGTTACAACTCCACATCTGTGCACTGACAAGTTCTTCCAGAAGTGTGGTAGAATCTAATTGTGCTGGGCTCATTTGGTGTTGGTTGGTTGTTTTCAGTTAAGGGAAGTATGGACTTCAGGGCATCTTATGGGGCCTTAGCCCTCCTTTGCCCTTTAACCTGTTATGTTATGTTGTTAGACCTTATGCCAAATAGCAGATTGTGAAGCACCATGGGAAGGATAATGCTGCCTTCCATTGGTACGGTGCGCATATGGTGTGCACCAATTCACAACTTGTGAAAAGTGTTTCATTGGGTCCTAAGTGGTGAAATGGATAGCTATACACTATTCAACAATAACATATCATCAAAACAACGTCAAAACAGTCGCTATGAGTAATAATCATCAATACTGGGCACTTATATATGATTTACGTCTTCAGATTTACAACTGAGAAGAGCTGTGTATGGATTCAACAGGATGAAAGGTAAAATAGGAAGGTAACTTCATTGTTTGGCTGCCTTCGCTGCGTCCACCATTTTGTCCAGTATGGACAATTCGAGTTGCTTAGAAAATTCCCAGCTCACCGCACGAGTTCACAAGTTGTGAGGGCTATGGAACGCCCTATAATTCCAAACCAGCAAGCTTAAGCATTGTGACGATCAACCTTCTCCATTATGACGATCTACTTCAGTTGTCTGTTAATGGAATAATCCTTCCCAGAATGCAGTTTTGAAGCACCCTCTTTCTATTTGGCATAGACTAACAAGGTACTAGGTCAATTCTCTGGACGGAGCTCAAAACTAATTGGCCTATTTTTACACTCTTACACGCACTGTGAACCTCTCTAATGTCTTTCAATCACACTGTTTGATGAGAAAAAAACATCCAACATCTCTTCAGGCACTACTACCAGCATAAAATCACTTCTAATCAGAATTCAGTGATGCACCCCACTACCCCCAGACGTGGTCAGTCATTGTCCACAACATTGTTGACAAAACATGTACAATGACGTACCCTTCAGTCACTTCTGTGACTGACAACTTAATGTAGAATGACTCACACCTCGGTCAAAAAATTGATGCATAATTTGCAATTTTGACTGACATGTGGGTCACTATATATTGACTGGAAAAATGAGAATGACAATTGGTATCCTTGGTCACAACAGTGACTGACAATTGAGTTAATGTGACTCACCCCTCAGTCATGCTGGTGGCAGACAATGGTGGTTCAGTGGCTGACATGTGTGTCACACTTTCATTCTTTCATTGGTTAATGATCCACATTTGACTGACAATGCTGGGGGGGGGGGCAGTGGGGTGCGTCATTCAATTGATACAGTAAGTGCATTACACAGGCAGATGACATATGATTGTAGCCTTTGCAGCCATCAACTGTATGCTGTCTCGTAAGCGAAAACACGCAGCACAACGTAAAGCAAAGCAAAAGAACTTACGTTCGCTCTGCAGATAGATATGAGTATCTCTCCACTTGACAAATTGTGCATATGTAACGTGCGTTGTGATTGGCAAATAGCTAAGTCAACCAGGCAAACTTTTTAAATTGCAAGGAGCAACAATTAGTGTAGCAACACATGCTGATTGACACGTAACTCTGACAGTAACATGTGGTCAGAAATTGGATGCTTCATTGCCTAGACCTACAGTACTGTAGTTCATGGAACAAAGTGTACATTAAAACTAGGAAGTACTTTAGTTACCCAAGGCTAGGACTGCCTGTGTAACATGACAGGTTTAAAAGTGGCAAAGGAGGGCTGTTTCTATGTAGACTCTAGCAAGGCTTTTGATAAAGTGCCCCATGAAAGGTTGACAAAACAGTTGTCTGCTCACAGAATAGATGTAGGTATCACGGATTGAATTAGAGCTTACTGTAGCTGTATTATGGGAAACAGGGAGTGGTAATTAATGAGGTTTCTTCAAGCTGGTATCCTATAACAAGTGGTGAGCCACAAGGAGCTAGGGCTCAAAATAACAATAAGCGACATGCAGTGACTGTTGTGACCTTGCTGATGGCTGCAGTGCTGCTTTGAAAATAAACCCCTACCTGCAGCCCAAACTGCTGCCGTACCTTGTGTGCATGACTATTGGTGCCCTTTTGAAATGAAAAATATAATCTTGCTGATTTTCCAGTAAATTCTTCAGTTTTTGCAAAAACATAGTGTCCAGAAATTCAAAGAGATTTGAAAGACTGTACATCTGTTCTTTTAGGATTTTAAACGATCAGAGGAATATGAAACATAGATTTCTTATGACATGTGCATCACAAGATATACAGTAGACCTATTCAGCATTCACACTCAGGCCTATTGTAAGTGTCTTACTCTTTGGCAGTAATTCTTTTTTCTGTTAAGTTACTATTATTTGGGGAGCACCCTACTCGACAAGCCCTCTGGGTTATTTAGAGTGCTTCCCATCACAATGTCTTAATGTTATGTATTGTCTGCATTCCTGTACATTTTTTCAATTACTATCAAATATTGTGAAGAACCAAATAAATGAAATGAAATGGGTATTGGCCTAGTGCAGTAATACACAGAGCTCAAACTAGAAAACTGCAGATTTCTGAAAGTTCCCAGAATCTTAATCAAAACCATATTACTCTAAAATAGATTGAAAAATGAGGAAACAATAAAAACTTCTAGCAGTGATAGTTTTGGGAATCTGTACAGTAATTTACAAACAAGGAGAAGAGATTTTGTACCCCAAATTCATGGTTGGTTTCCACATTTATGCTGCAGCTTTGTTCAAAACAGTCTGAACTGTTTACTATCTGTCAGGTACTCAGGATTGATCTTCAAAAGATCTAAAATAATGTAATTGGTCAAAAGTACGGTCTGAACATTGACCTGATTTGTGCAAAACTGAAAAGAGTCAAAAATAATAATCTGAAATATTTTCGCTACCTTCAGTGTGAAGGTCATTCTCTACCAGGCAACTTTCACCAGGGGGGTTGGCACTTTTGCCATTGCCTAACAAAAAACATATACTGTATGACTCTATATGCAAGAACCTGACCTACACTTACACATGTGTCTCTGCAGTTCATCTACTGTGCTTAAGGTCTATTGTAAAGTACTCCTAGAGCTAAAGGGCCTTTCTAACAACCTTTCAACACTACTTTTTACAATTTTTGTGCTTTATTTATTCTCTGACATGTAGCATGGACACAAAGTCTAATAAATGACATAATTACTTTGCTCCTTGTTTAAACAATTATTAACTTTTTGGCTTTATTGGCCACATGTAATACCGTTAAAAAAAGTGTATCAAAAAACTGTAAGAATATCCCATGAGCACGTTTCAACAGAATTGAGTAAAACTTCGACTCAATAATTATTGGATAAGGGGTTATCAGGGAATGGAGTGAAAGGTCATAGACCCTACTGAAATTTTCTTGCAGTTCTTGAAACCAAAAATGGGACACCTTAGACTCTTGGGTTTGGATCCCTTTTGAGATGCATGACAGAAGCTGGGTGTGAGGGAAATATAAAAACGTTTTGGAAGGAATTAGACTTGCTTTAGTAGGATCAGATCAGAGACCATCACTGTCTCATACTGTATTTGCATCAATGATATTGACAGGGGTGTTTGCAACAAAATTTTAAAATCTGTGTTTTGGGAATTGGGCCTCAATAGTCTAACGCCACTGGAAGAGGGTGGCTAAGAGAATCTAATGAATAATAATCTAATTAAGAACTACAGTAATCTTATGTGTCAGTGAGACTTTTGAAGAAACTTTCTGGGTCTAGTATGTAGCTTTATATGCAAGCATGTCATGAAGCATCTGAACTACTTCAGGCGTACCTTCAGTCTTCAAAGCCTGCAACTTTTGTCGTGTTTGAACCAAGCTGCAAACTGTACCTACAGAAAGTCCAAAGAGGTTAAGCTGGCCTACATAAAATCTCTACATACTGACAAGAACAGCAAGAAGGTTTCATTGTTTCAATCGGACCAGCATGTGTAAAACCTTTCTAGGACCTAAATTCCTCATTCCTGTTGAATATGGGGAGATTCTTTTGGGGAAAGACCCATTACCATCACCCCACCTCATGCAAGTGCAAGTCTTGGCCCAGAATTGAATGTTAGTGGTTCCTGAGTTAATTTCTCAGTATAGCCATAACACAACCTGGGGAAGGTTTTCCTTGCAAGGAATACAGTAGTCAGTTCAGTTGTGTATGTCATACTGTACCAGAAACAAACATACTGTATTGTCACCCTTGTGATGGTGATAGAGCAAACTATTTTACAGGTGATTGTTTAAAATATAATTTGTTGAACAGATCTGTTTATGATATGAAGTAATTGGTTTTTATTGTCATGTAAATGAAATATTTGTAGTCAAAGATTGCGCATGATATGATTTAAACTCATAGGATGATCTTGGGCAGGGTCTATTACAGGTAGTGACATTTGTTCAGTCATGCACAGGCCACCACATACTGTGACAGTATCATAATTCTGTCTCCCAGAGGCTGGACTAAGTACAATCTGTGCCCTATTTCTGCCCCTATAATGTATATACATTCACATAACACCATGTACAATGTGTTGTTTGTAGTTATTTCAGATAAATCATGTAGTAGATACAGTAGACAGGTACAGCAGAGTAGGCTGCAATTTGTTGCCAATTCCCCAAACAGTGAAGGAAGACCGATAATTGATCATCCTGTCAAACTGCCTGGCTTACTGTTAACCAGAATGTCTGGTTGTATTTTGTGCTAAAAAACTGGAATGTAGACATTACACAGTACCTGATAAATGTGGAGTATTGAAACTGGTTACATACTGTACAGATAATTGAAAAATTCAGACTACTGTAGAACATATTGCATACTGTTCTAAGTCTGCAGAAATCATTTGATGAAAGTTCAGCATTACTGTTGTAGTAAAATGTTTGATCCTTATCAATTTGTGATAAATAAATGAATGACATTTTGTCAAATTGTTGATCCTCATTACATTTTTTTTTCTTATTTTTATTTTTTTGAGATCAGACTTTAGAGAGGTGACTTCCTAATTGTTCCTAAAACTGCACATCTTTTGTTTCAGACTTAATACAAGATTGGTGAACAGTATGCTGGGTAAGATGCTACGATGGCACCAGGAAATGTTGAAAAACTCTCTGCCCCTGCAAGGAAGATATTTGTAGATCAACTAAAACATTGTTCTATGCAGAAAAGTTCAGACCAAGATGGCACTAAAGCAGATTCAGGTGGTGATGCTAAGTATCACTGGATGTGGCAAATTAACCCTGGCAAGGAGGATTTGAGAGTTCAATTGGACATGGTTTGGATCCAAGGAACAGTGCTGGAATGTTTCCCTGATGCTGTGGTTGTTCATGATGGCACTGGAAAAGTCAGGGGAGAGTTATATGATGTGAAAAAGTCAAAAAAGTGCTCTCCAGATGAGACATTGGTGACAAAAGGTAACATGATTGTCCTAACTTTGCTACTTTCAGTGTAATTGAATGGTGTACTGTGCACATTACATGGGATGTGCTGAGGTACTGTCTGCTAGAATTTGCACATGCAGTACTGCAGTACAGTATAAACTACACTCAGCATGCACTACAGTACCATGAACATGCTGTAAGATTTTAGCTTGCACCATGCCTTCTGCAGTTGGCACAAGCATACAGTATTGTTTCCAGCAGGAAATAAAATTTGCAACATACGTCAGCACCTTCCTTAGTTACCTTGAATACTGTACCCTCTGCATTTTTACAAGCTTAATGTCAACAATTCAAGACATCAGGTTTGTACAGACTGCATTCTACAATATTGCTTTCTGTGACACGTTCCTAGATGTGGTTGTTTGTAGTACAATACTATTGTACATTTCTGTAGTGCTTAAAAATGCCTTGCTGTGTGTTTTACAGGTTCGTATGTCTTGTTGGTTGGAACAATTCTGTCTGTTGGAGAAATCCCCGCCATACGAGCACTCAAGTGCTCAGAGCTGAAAGATCCAGATGTTCACAAAGAGCTGTGGCAGTCAGAGGTTCTGCACCAACAACGGTTTGTATCAAGATAGCCTGCACCACTACATTTTAGCATGGAGGAACTGAACAAAATGAGAGGAGAAATTCAGGCTCATAGGTTGGAAGTAATATTCATGAAGTGCAATAATGATTGGTATGATACAGTTGATGAATGTTTCAATACTTCATGGTATCTGTACCATAGGTTATGTTCCACCAGTCTTGTAGGACCTTGATAGGGACATGGTATATCCACTGGGCCCAAAACTTTTTAACAGCTCACCCCATTTGTAACTTGTTTCAGGTCATAGTTTGTCACTCTATCCCATAATATATGAAAGAGGAACGACACCACATTGAGATGGGTATTAGTGGTTTATTAAACCATTTTCTGTGGGGGGGGGGGAGGGATGTGGAGAGGGGCAGCAGCTACCCAACCTACTTCTTATGCTAGTATTATGCACTTATCAATTGTGTGATGCACCCCACTACATCCGGGCATGGTCAGTCACTGTCCACAATGTTTTTGACAAAGTGTGTACATGATGTTCCCCTCTATCACAAATGTAATGTACAATTTGCAGTTTGATAGACATGTAGGTCACTTAACTGACTGCAAAATGAGGACAATGACAATTCGTATCATCCTAAAGTGTAACAGTTGACACACAGTGATCCATGCCTTGGTCACTACAGTGACTCACAGTTGAGGTAAATGTGATGCACCTTCTAGTCTCACTGTTGGCTGACATATTGGTTCAGTGATGGACATGTGAGTCGCACTGTCATTGGTCAGTGGCTCACATTTCACTGGCCATGCCAGGGGGTAGTGGGGTCTGTCTTTCAATTGATTAGTGCATTATTTATGATTCCTCTTTTGTAGAATCAGTTGTTCTAGCTATAACTGTAGTAGTTGGCATTTATGAGCATACACGTATCCACCCTATTTGTGCTCAAAGTGCTAATCAATCTTTCAACACTGCTTATAGACTGCTGTTGAGGTTTCAATTTAGACATTCACAATGTACTGTCATCTCTGTTCCAAATTTCTTGCTACTGTACTATAAGCATCAAGTGAAAAGGCAACATGTTTCATCCTTAGAGTCCTTGTTATGAACTGCTTTTGATCAAGGCCCTCTGACTGAGGGACAAATTTTCTGCCACTGAGACAAGCAGATGGCAATAGCCTATTTTTGATTCCTTGCCAAAGGCAGAAGGAATCTATGCGATGGTGATGTCGTGTGTGTGTGTGTATGTGTGTGTGTATGTAAGTATGTATGTATGTGTGTGTGACGCTTTGCTTGTAAACACGATATCTCAAGAAGGGTAACTGTGACTGAGCTCATACTTGGTGTGTGGGTTGGTCATATTGAGTAGATGATCCCTATTGTTTTTGATGGAGGTCAAAGGTCATTTGGGGTCACAGGAGGTCAAAAGGTCAAAACCTTGTAAACACGATATCTCAAGATGGGTAACTCCGAGGGATCTCATACTTGGCAGGTAGGTTGCCCATATTAAGTAGATGATCCCTATCCTTTTTGGTAGAGGTCAAAGGTCATTTTGGGTCACAAGAGGTCAAATAGTAAATATCCTGGAAATTGCTTGTAAACACGGTATCTCCAGAAGGATAAATGTGAGGGATCTCATACATACCATGTTCATTGCCCATATTGAGTAGATGATCCCTATTGTTTTTGGTGGAGGTCAAAGGTCATTTGGGGTCACAAGTGGTCAAAAGGTCAAAACATTGTAAACACTATATCTCAAGAAGGATAACTGTGAGGGATCTCATATGTTGCATGTGGATTGCCCGTACTGATTAGATGACTGCTAGTATTTTTGGTGGAGGTCAAAGGTCATTTGGGGTCATCAGAGGTCAAAATGTCAAAACCTTGTAAACATGTTATCTCAAGAAGGGTAGCTGTGAGGGATCTCATACTGAGCATGTGGATTGTCTATATTGAGAAGATGATCCCTATTGTTTTCGGTGGAGGTCAAAGGTCATTTGGGGTCACCAGTGGTCAAAAGGTCAAAACATTGTAAACACTATATCTCAAGAAGGATAACTGTGAGGGATCTCATAAGTAGCATGTGGATTACCCATACTGATTAGATGACTCCTATTATTTTTGGTGGAGGTCAAAGGTCATTTGGGGTCATCAGAGGTCAAAATGTCAAAGCCTTGAAAACAGGATATCTCAAGAAGGATAACTGTGAGGGATCTCATACTTAGCATGTGGATTGTCCATATTGAGTAGATGATCCCTATTGTTTTTGGTGGAGGTCAAAGGTCATTTGGGGTCACAAGTGGTCAAAAGGTCAAAACATCGTTAACACTATATCTCAAGGAGGATAACTGTGAGTCATCTCATACTTAGCATGTGGATTACCCATATTCAGTAGATAATTCCTATTATTTTTGGTGGAGGTCAAAGGTCATTTGGGGTTATCAGAGGTCAAAACTTTAAAAAACCCTGTAAAAACGATATCTTCAGAAGGATAACTGTGAGGGATCTCATACTTACCATGTGGACTGTCTGTATTGAGTAGATGATCCCTATTGTTTTTTGGTGGAGGTCAAAGGTCATTTGGGATCACTAGTGGTCAAAAGGTCAAAACCTTGTAAACACTATATTTCAAGAAGGGTAACTGTGAGGGATCTCATACTTAGCATGTGCATTGCCCATATTGAGTAGATAACCCCTTTTTTGGTGGAGGTCAATGGTCATTTGGGGTTACCAGAGGTCAAAAAGTCAAAATGTTGTAAACACTGTATCTCAAGAAGGGCAACTGTGAGGGATCTCATACTTAGCATTTAGATTTCCCATATTCAGTAGATGATCCCTATTGTTTTTGGTGGAGGGAAAAGGTCATGTGGGGTCACCAGAGGTCAAAAGGTCAAGACATTGTAAACACGATATCCTCAGAAGGGTAACTGTTAGGGATCTCATACTTAGCTTGTGTAATTCCCACATTGAGTAGATCATCTCTATTATTTTCGGTGCAGGTCAAAGATCCTTTGGGTCACCAGAGGCCAAAAGGTCAAAACCTTGTAAACACAATATCTCAAGAAGGATAACTGTGAGGGATCTCACACTTGATATGTGGATTGTTCATATTGAGTAGATGATCAATATGGCAAGGAATCACTAAGCCTTTTGGCTTTCTGGTTAATAACTATATAATCAGGCAAGATCACCCTCACTGTTGGTATGAGGTTGAGATGCATTACACTTGATTGTACAGTATGTCACAGAAGCCTTTATCAGTTTACTGTACTAAGTTTTAAAAAAATATACTTTTTGCATTAGCATGCTCAGTAAATAGCTGGACTTTTCATGATTTATTGATACTGTAAGGATGTAAAGTTATTCTTATGCACATATTGTAAATTTTTAGAAGTGAAGTTTCATATAAAAAGCGTATTTCAACAGTTACGTCTTACCAAGTCGTTTGGCAAGACCTGACCTAGTAATTTTCACAATTAAGAGAACATTACAATGAAAAGAGATGTGTTTTTCCGAATTTTTTGAAAAGCTTTGAAATACTCTTGTTAGAGAGATGGAGTACAGTGTTATAGAGAGTGAGGTGCTGCAACCTTAGCATGTATCTGGTGAAGAAAAGAAATTGAAAAGCTTATTTTGCAGTAAAAATATTAAACTGCACAACTATTTGCAATATCAATAATTTGAGCAGAAATTCTTAAATATTGGTATTTATCATTTCTTCTTAATTTTAAGCTTCCCATTAATCATAGTTTTTGGTTAATTGTTTTCTAGTGATGGTTCTAGCATCAACCTCCATTTATGAGTTGATGCATCATTCAAGATGATGTGCATGTGTGAAAATCAAGGTGTTTAAAAAGTATTGTCTACAACTGTTGTTGGTACATTTGATGACCAAATCCAGTTGATGATACCTGTTGCAGCTCATAGAGGGTGTGTTGCAACTCGCTAAAACATGTGGTATAAGTATATTGATACAGAAGGCAGCAATATTATTTTCTAAGCATTCCTTTAGCAACTTTATTTTCTAGTTGTAAAAAGGTGTGGACAAGGATGCAATTGCAAATGGTACAGTGTCCTTTTTCTACATAGTGTATAAATATCCATATTGCATTAGTTTGTAGGTGCCATAGTGGACATGACAGTTGTAATAATGAACTTACATTCTCTAGATTCATAATTTTGTTGTTTATTTCATGAATAAATATTGGCTGCTATGCCAGGGATAGACAGTCATGGTTACTGTAGCAGGGAAAATCAGTCATGGTTACTGTGCCAGGGATAGACAGTCATGGTTACTGTGCCAGGGATAGACAGTCATGGTTACTTTGCTAGGGAAGTTTACAGTTTCTATGCTAGGGATAGATGGCCATGTCTGGAATTGTAGTTTTCTATTGAAACATTCAGCTTGCATTTTACTTGGTACTATGAGCATTTGTTGGTTGATTTTGATGTAAAGTAACTATGTTTTAATATTAGTTCAGAGTATCATGGATATTATTTTGAAATTTGGCTGGACAAAAATTTATCTTTGTGATTCTTCCAAATAGTAGGGTACAGTATGTGTATGTACTGTTATCAAGCTAGACTTGTATGTCAGTGTAGATTTTATTACTTAACTTGATCAAATTTAGTGTGCTGAATTCAAAAAAGTGAGTTGCCATTCTGTGAGGGGACATTTTTCCATCATTTTTAGAACGACATGCTCCTATGAGATGGTTTGGAAGATTTTTTCTCAAATTTTTCCATCACATCTGATGTAGAGAACCCAAATAAAAGAAGTATATTTCCAACTGGAATCTAGGCACCTTTGGGAATTCAAAATGGCAGCCAAAATGAGTTTATTTATAAGGGAAATAAATGAAAGCCAAATTTTGTGAAACTACAGTCTATTGCTCCACTAGATATTAAATCTAAAATGGGCAGGCATCGAACCCAGGGAAAAATGGTCATTAGCGTAAGATCCAGAGTGGCTGCCAATAGTAGCATGATTTCGTGGCACTGCAATTCATATGGTTTGCTCTTTACCTCCAGATGTGGAAAATGGTAATGAACTACATAAAAATGTGATTTGAATGAATCTCATTAGCCCTTTAAAAGTACATTGTAACAAATCTATGATGTCTTGCATCTTATTGTGAGGTCAGTATACTATAGTAGAAAATAAACTGGGGGAATTATTAATTCAAAGTCAATCTGTTGATTCAAATTTCATTATTGTACTTCTAGAATCATTATCTTTATTTAAAAGGCAAGATTTTGTATTTAATGCCATGTTTTGATGTTTAAATCAGGGTAGCTACTGGTGGGGGAAGGGGAGCCATGTCTCCCATTGAAGAAGGCTGCCCTCCCCAAGAGGGGAATTTTTCCAATTTCATAAGGGAGCCCTAATGGGTACAAGAAAGCATGCAACCCTTGCAGCAAGCAGTAGCCTCAGTGGTTTATACTATTTTACACTCAAGGGAGGTCACTTTTCAATAAAAACCACAAATTTACTAATTTTCTCCAATAAATCCCCAAATTTTCCTAAAGAAAAATCACAAATTTGTAAGATTTCTTCAATTATGACCTAAATTTTGGTGCATAAAGCATGCAGAAAGTTTCTTCCCCCTGCTCTTTTGGCAACCCATCTCTTTTAGTATCAGATTGTTGCACTCCCTCAGTTGGGGAGCTTTCCCCCATCAGAAAGCTTTCTCCCATGTTGAGCAAGTCCTGGTGCTCTCTCTGGTTTTAATTCATTCTTTTATCTGACTTTAGAGTTTACAAATTCTACTTTTCATATCATAATTTTGAAGTATAATCTCATTGTAGTGACCTTTTAAGTCAGGGATTGACTCTTCATGTTATTGTGTATAGTTCCTTTATTCTAGTGCCCACAGTTTTAAAAATGTCCCATATTTTACTGTATCTTTTGGACCCCTGTGACTTGACTTCAGAGCTCAGTATTAAGTCTGTAAAGGTGAGACATCTAAACGTCTTTTCTTTGATTTTTAGTATGATTACTTTGACTCTAATCATTTAAACTTCTGAGTTCTGGCGTCAGAGTTAGAGTTAGATGAGATTTTACGGCTCAGTTTCTAACCAATTGGTTTAAGTCGGGCCGGCCACGGCCTTTTTTCCAGTTGTGGCTCACTGGCTTGTTTTCCCTACTCCATTGCTTATGCTGAGCACCAAACACAATGGCAGTAGGTTCCATTTTTAAAGTCTTTGGTATCTGAATTAAACTTTAAATCTCATCAGTTTCATTGTTAGGTAAAAATTTCAACTGCGAACTCACTTTGTGTCGTGTCCCCATATTTTCAACTAAAAGTAAGATTTTGAGCTTTTATCTGATTATTGTTTTTTAATAAAACCCTTTTGCAGCTATTATTTCCACTTAAAAGACTAACAACGTGGCTTTTGTTGTCTTGATTTTGGGTAACAATCTCATTAAAGTGACTTGTAAATCTCAGTGTTTGAATTTAAGTGTTATTCATTACACTGACTTCACACTATAAATTTTTAACTTTTGACTTTTAAATTTCAACATGTGACGTTCGATGTTATACCAGCCGCCAACCTTTTTGGGGGAATATTCTCCAAACAGGGACATGAAAAGTTGCAGGAAAGAAACCCAAAGTCAAAATAATGAGAGAAAAGGTAACAGTTTCCACAATGAAAGTCGAAGTCAACAGATTTGAAGACCAAATATGCAATTTAAAGTCAAAGTGATGACATTTAAAATGAACTTTGTGACTTTTAAAGTAAGAATATTGAAATTTTTTTCCAGTTTGTTTTAATTTCAAATAGATTGAAACTGATGATATTGACTTTTAAAGACAAAATAATAGGATTTTTGTACAAACTTATGAGACTGAAAGTCAAAATTCTGGTTCTGAAATTAAAACTATGGAGAACGATGGTCAAAAAAATGTTAAAAGATGTTAATGACATTGTAAGTCACAATTTTTAATTGGAAAGTCAGAAAATAAAGATTTAATTAAGTCAACTGGTCAGTGAGACTAAAAAGTGTTAGATGGATGAGATCTACGTCCACAGTGATAAGTTTTAAAATAAAATGTTTGACTTCTTAAAGGTCGTGTGACATGCCACCAAAAGGAGCTGTTTCACTTGTCACTTTAAGAATTAAGTCCTCCAATCAAAGATCCGTTAGAATTATTCAATATCTTTTACCGTTCTCAAAATATACGTCTTCAAAGTTTGATGGTTCCTGAAGAAACTGATTGCCTATGCAAAAATAACGATGTGGAGTGTTGCACAGTGTTATGATTTCTTTTGTTAACCGTATATAAATTATCTCTTAATTACTGATCGTATAAATTACAGTTTGGTGAGTGACATCAATATTTTTCAAGGAAAAAATGTTAAGTTTTGTAATAAACCCCTCAGGGAATAACAATGCTACCAGTGTCCTTGAAATTAAGGTTGAAAAAACAAAGGCTAACATGTGCCATATATGGTATGTCCCCCTTTCGATGTCACAAATTTGCATATTTAGCTCATGTTTATTCATGATACAAGTGTGAAATAGAAATTCCCCTGTAAAATGGTCAATATTTGATGGGTTTTAATGGAAATTGCGGCTATTTTCTGGATTTTTAATGCTTTTTACACCAAATATTCAACTGTGTTATTTTCACACGACCTTTAATATCCGGGCCACCCTGAAGCATGTGCCATGTAGGTTTAGTTATTGTTTGGTAGCCGAGAGGCCAGTAACTTAAGCCAAAGAGCCCAAAACTGAGTTTAGTAACTCACCTTCTCTTCTCCTGGGCCTGACCTAAGACTGGCCATGAATATGCTTTCAGTGTGCCTCGGGTTCAGTCCAGACAAAAAAGTTGCCCTTCCACGCTGATTATTGTACTCACAATTAACAATTAATCTCAATCTTCATGTCTTTGCCAGGGGTGGCGCCAGGATTTGCCTGACGGGGGGCCAGACTCCCCGAAGAGGGGGGGGGGGGTAGCGATCCGAAGCCCTGACAGCTCCCATGCCGTCGAAGGGTAGGTGAGGGGGGATTTCAAGAAAAGCTATGTACTATACCATGGCATTGCGGGACATATATTGCATAAAATCTGTATATACTAGCTGACTAGAGGAATATGGTTCCACGCTGATCTAATGTTTTTCCTGGAATGTAAACTGAAATTGCAAAGCGAGCGAAACGCTATTGCGGGGCATATATTGCATAAAATTTGTATGTACTAGAGGAATATAGTTCCGTACTGTTCTTATGTTTTTCCCGGAATGTAAACTACGAAAATTGTTTGGGTAAACCTGCACTGAAAAGAATCTGTACTTATTTAAAGCTTATATAGGTCAATTGTCGGGGCAGTTGGGCCCTATCGGTTATTTTTTATATTATACTTTCCTCCTTAAGTCACTAGCCGTACCGCACCACAGACACAAGAGAGCATTTAGGTTTAGCGAAATGAGATGAAATTCCCGACATTTACACAAATCCATGTATTCTGATTATTTAGTTACTTGAAAAGGTGGAAAGGGTTTGCACTATATTTAGCTATGAATAACGGAACTGAGGAAGAGTGGGCAAAGCGTATCGAATATTTTAAGTTTTATCGCATAAATGACCCTTTTGAAACTGGCCAGAATAAGTAAACCGACCATGGGTGGCGACAGAATTTTCCTTCGGGAAGCCGGGCAATGCCAGCGACCCCAAGTTCCGACAGCCTCTATGTCGAGGGGTTGGTGAGAAGGGGATATGAAGGTGCCTAACTATCCCATGTCGTTGATGGACATATTTGGACAATATCACTTAATACTTTCAAGAGCAGAGTTCCGCACTGATAGTGTTCTTTTGAATCTGAATAGTGAAATTGCAAGGCGCGCGAAGCGCGCGAAAATTTTCGGTAGGCTTACACAAAAATCATGTAATCATGAAAAACAGAAAGAGAAAAGAGAAGAGAAGAGAAGAGAGAAGAGAAGAGAAGAGAAGAGAGGAGAAGAGAGGGAAGGAGAGGAGAGGAGAGGAGAGGAGAACTGAACTGAGAAGAACTGAACTGAGAAGAACTGAACTGGATGTACTCCGTATCGGGGATAACATACATCGTATCGAAACAACCTGGACTACCCGATGAAATACCGTAGCCAAATTTTGTTCCGTGAGTCGCTCACCAACTGACCGTACCGCACGACACTCGCAAGAGAGCCGCAACAAGACTTTGCGATATGGGATGAAATTTACGACCTCTACATAAACTGTGTACTCTGCCTACATGTTACTTGGTAAGGTGGACAGGACTTCTGCTAAATAGCTATGTGGAACGGAATTATTGAAGAAACTCCAATGACTCTACAGCGCGCATAGCGCGAAATTTTTTGGTTTTTATTGGAGAAATTGTCCTCTTGAGAGCAAAAAACAGGGAAACTGTCTGGTCGCCGTCGGAGACTGCAGTACATTATGGTATCGACTAAGACTCCCCAACAATACTTTAAAAATTCCCCTACGGGGAACCAGCCTTCCCCGACGGGGGGGGGGGCATGGCCCCCTGCCCCCCACAGGTCTTTGCCCTGCGCCATAGTCCTCAGTAAAGGACTGTGTAACGTCGTTCAACCTAGAGCTCACTATACACTTTATAGAGGACTATACTCCCACCGTGACTATACCCCATCATGCCCCAATCTTCTCTAAGTGGCATGATCAACGCCACCTTTCTGAAATTCATGCTGGCACAACTTACGGTGATGTAGGTCGTGTTTTCGTTAGCTGCACTGTGGTATGTATTACTCATAACGGAGTAGGCTACGTATGGTGCACGTTGCCCTTACAATGGTAGGCACTCTAAATCGTTACGAATATTTCGAATATTCGCCTCCCAATTTGAGTTTCCTTGTTTGAGCATTTAAATTATAGTTCAAGGAAACCGCGCTGAAGCCAAGATGATAAATACTTTTATGTAAGCTATTTTCTCGGTTGGTGTGTAACCTTTTTGCGTATCTGTAGGATACAACTCATTAGGGCATACAGTCGTATGCCCTAAATTCTAAACTTGCGAAAAACTTTGCGAACACCTGACCGCATGGGCGTCCGGAAGGGGGGCAAGGGCTGGAAAATCAAAAACCTGAAAAAACATTGAAGAAAAAGTAACACTTTTTTATGATATCGGTAGAAAATTTCCAGAACATGAGCTTTCAAAATAGAAAATGATTAGATGCAACTCTTTAGGCCTGGGAAGTGCCATTTTCAACGATCTGGGAGGCACTTCGGCCAAAATTTTCTTGGCTCTTCGCCCAAACTATGGTGGTGCTACGCTTAAATAGTTTGCCTACAGTTTCGCCCCTGGAAAATTCCTGGCTACACACCTGTAAAGGCGACAACGTTTAGCAATTAAGCTCTTTTCTGGGATAAAAAACTTCCCATGATTTGATCAATTAAAAGTTTTGCCCCCCCCCCCCTTAATTTTTTTAGCGGGCGCCCATGCCTGACCGTATTCAGAAGGGTTTTCCGACAATTTTCAATCATTTAGTAATTGGAAAATTCAACTGTTTTCACGTGTAAAATTGTGTTGCCGAAAGAATTGCTTTCGATGAAGTCACAAATTTTTGGCAGTGGATCAAAATCAAATTTGATTAGTTCCGTAGTCCTCCCAAAATTCACCCATTTTAACTTCAGCCGATAACAGAGTTGTATTGTTTTCGGTTCAATTTGATGGACATACGCAGCACAAAGTATTTTTATGATTGAAAATTGGATCTAGAAATGAGTTGAGTAAATTTCGGGGGTCAAACGTTTTTCTTGCAAAATTAAAACATTTTCAGTGACTTCTTGCTGTCAATTTCAACAGGGGAACTATAAACAAAATAATTGTATTATCATGGTTAAATCAGTAGCAGCGAGATCCAGGCTTATACTGCCTATTTGCGGTCTATTGTTCGCTCAATTGTGTTGATTCCTGCAGTACTTTCTAAACTGAGTCTTCTTACAGACCGTTGACCTATCATCCAAACCCTCATCCCCAGGGATTCTGTAAAACAAATTTTTGAGGTCCCCAGCCATAGACCCTTTTCCAAATAACAATTACAAAGGATTGTGGGATAGAGTTTGGTATGAGTCGTTTTCGTCAGTGGCATATTACTGTGGCGAAAAACGACGCATACAAAAACACTATCCCACAATTCTGTGTAACTGCTATTTGGAAAAGGGTCTCTGGTGATGCCGAAATCAGGTGGTCTATAATCATTCATTGCCCAGTGGAAGGAGAAACAGTGAGGGCTATTTTCTAAAATGGCCATCAGCTTTAACGACATGGTAAAACAAACGTTCAAAGATTAAACTAACTACAAATTCAGATGTTATTTGATGGCAGACAGGAACAACTATTAAGATGCTTTAGAGTTTAGAGTTCTTTTAAAAGTTGCTTGCAAAAGTCAATAAATATAAAGTGGATGGCCTATAAATTTCAAATTGTGAAATAGAGGAAGGAAAAGAGTATCTTTAGGGAACCTTAGGCAGGTACAAGCAGTCAAAGAGAGGTCATCAACCGGGGGTGGCACACCTTGGAACCAACCTGAGGCACCAGGTCGGGAACGAGTGGCAGTGCCGTCGGAAGGTCTAACAACAGGTGAAAGATTAGCGGGAACCACTGCCGTCGGGTCACCTGGGGCTTCCAGCGCCACTCAGGTAGTGGGCGCTGACACCTCGAGTGGGACCCAATGGACTGTGGAGAACGACTGAAATATATGAGTATGTACCCCATCCCACTGAAGGAATAGCGCGCCAACCATCCACGCCCGAATATGGAAGGACCTGGTGCAGAAAACTCGGAGGTAAGCATTCTTCACCGTCGCCAAATAAGTGCAGCTTGTTGAATCTGTCTCCCTACCCTAGCTTCTAAGACGCCATCGACTATGGCTAAACCATGGAGAACTTGGAGCCAACGTCCGACCGAAATCCGGGAAGCAAACAGGAGGCGGGAAATGGTTTCTGTGAAGTGTGAAGATCCTCTCCTGGGATGGGAACGTTGGCCCCTCTCGTAGTTATACTCATTGCCCTAGGTAGGAACCAGTGTATAGTTAAGGGTGGGATGAGACTTCTCCCACTTTACCACCCAGACCGTTTGTTGGAGGATGGTGACATTCGCTAGTCATCCACTGAATAACAGAGACAATTGTAGAAACCGTATGCCAGCGGTTCTTATATGTCAGATGTTTGATAAGTCTCAGTGATTGCAGTGTTAAGGTTCTTTTTCAAAAGTCCACTCGACTCTCTGGCGAAGAGCCAAGGGGCGAAACCAAACATTATTCCTGAAGGAGTTCTGCTCCCCAAAGGTACTCATCCTTGTGATCCAGCGGCGAAGTTACATTTCATTCTGGAGGGAGTGTAGATACCGTAAATAGTTTCTATGCAGAACATTTGAAGTCTCTTGTAAGTGGTGATGACCGTGACGAATGGACTCAGGTTTAGTAGTCCTCCAAGAACAGCTCTTCATTTGAACGGAGATGAAGAAAGACAGAAAGGGGTGTCGTCCTTTCCCTATATCCTGGAGACAGGCCGAACCATAAATTCTAGACGGTAGCCATTTTTACCACGTTGACCAACCAGTGATTTGGGGAGGATGGACTCCAGATGTTAACAAAGAGCCCCAATCTCCCCTCACCAGTTGGACTATAGTAAGGTGGACACCCCGAGGACTGTGGAGGGGTTACTGCCAGGCGCGGATCCAGACATTTCGAAAAGGGGGGGGCTGAAACCCCCCTCGAATATTCTCCTAGAATAACATTATGCTAATTTTCGCGTGTTTGTTATTGTTGATGTGGCGAAAAAGGGGGAGGCTGAGCCCAGGAAGCCCCCCCCCTTGGATCCGCGCCTGACTGCGTCATGGGTTGCTGCGATTACGTGGATCTTCCTGCAGAGCAGACTGATCCTCTCCCTCGGCCCGTGACCATCGGAGTCCCTCGTATTCACATTGCTTACCCAGACAAGACACCTTTCTAGGTCTAGCTCTTGTGCTCTGAAGGGCTTTTGGCTTTATTTTGGCTTTAAACATTCTGAAAATCTGTTGACTCGCGCAGAGCCCGTCTCAACGTACCTCTTGAGCTTATTTATCAGGTTTTCAAGGATATAGCTGGAACAGAGGTCTGGTACCATGACTGGTAGCTGGTTCATGCGGCCTCTCTCCTCGTGAGAGGTCCAGGACAGGATGGTGTCAAGGATGTTGCCTAATTCGTGACAAGCCTTAGGAAGAACCTCCTTTTAGTTTTAATAACAGCTCCCTTACTTCATTTTACTAATTCGTTCTTGTTAATATTTTTGCTCAGTTTCAGTACACTGCCATGGAAATGATCCAAGATCTGACTAACTACTGTTACCCTAAAAAGATTATTTATAAAAACATTTAAAAAGCATTAAAAGGTTTTATATATATATATATATATATATATATATATATAGTCAGTCTCTGACCTTGCACTGAAGAAGAGCTAGTATTGCTCGAAAGCTCTGCAAAAAACAATTTCTGGCTGTTTTATTTACCGAATTTCAAGCCTTCCGCTAATTTGTATCTCTTCCGAGATCCAGCCATTCAATTTTGTAGCACTGTTGTTTTACAGTTTCTTCTTTACCAATTGTATATTTTCTTTCACTGTTTGTATCAGTTATGATCCAACCTTGCTACAACCATGGAGAACACTTTGGAAACTTTCAAATTACTACGACGCCTGTGCGAAAAACGTGTCAGGTATCGCCATCACCTCTCCAACTACAAAACCTACCGTGCAAACAACATGGTACCAAAAGGACTTCAAATTAAAGTCCCTACCGGCCTGCCTCTCTGTGACAGTGGAAGCCACTCAAACTGGAAAGGTATCCTCAGGAAAACGTCTCTCAAACTGATGGAAGTACAAATTGGAAATTGTCGGAAAACCATCAATGAACTAAATCACCAAATTGATTCCAAAACCAAGAAGCTAAAAAGAGAGCTTCCCAAATTGGAGCTTCAAAACAAGCTCCGATTTATTTCTCAGGACTGTCTCCGACTCTCTCATACTCTAAATTTAAGGCAACAACACAAGTTCAGAAGAGATCGAGTCACTTCAAATCAAGTGACTGTCACTTCAAATCAAGTGACTCCAAATTCCCAGAAGAGCAGGTCCCGCAGATTTCTCCGTAAACCGGTGACTGAACCACCCACCGCCACCAATGCGGTCGTCACCATTTCGTGTCAGCTCTCCGAAGGAGAAACAAAACTTCTCTCGAAGGGACTTAATTTCTGCCCCAAACCAAGGCAGACTGACACGCAAAAATTGTCTTTAGCTATGGAAGCGTTCTTCCGACGCTTACGTCTTCGGGAGTATTTTGCCGACGAAGACGGTTCGAATACACCACCACCGGACAACGATATATCGTCTCAATTCAAAGCAAAAAGCACCTGGAACCCACCAAAGGGTCGTTGTCCACAACTCGAATCATTCATTTCGGCCATCGAAGAGGAAGTGAAAAACCACACCTCTGCCCCTGATTTCCGTGACAATCTCACAAAAAGTGAACGTCAAGCCATACGAAGTCTACGGCGTCGTGATGATATCGTTATCAAGCCGGCAGACAAAGGCTCTGCGATTGTCGCCATGGGGACTCAATTCTACAGGGAGGAAGCCTACAGACTACTTGGCAATCCCGAACATTACAAACGTCTTGACTCAGATCCCACTTTGACAATTGCAAAGAAAGTGGAGGCGTCCATCCAAAAGATGGTTCGCAACGGCTCTATCGGCCCTGAAACTGGTCCGAATCTCCTCCAGGTAGATCCCAAACCGGGCCGTTTCTATTTCCTGCCCAAAATTCACAAAACGGGCAATCCAGGCAGACCTATTATCTCCGGCAACGGGACTGCCACGGAGAAAATTTCCAAATTTGTTGACCTGCTCATTCAACCCCTGGTTCCGTCCCTTCCTTCCTATGTTCAGGACACCACGGACTTCATCCGCAAAATTGGTGAGATAAAAAATCTCCCACAGGACACTATTCTGGCCACTCTTGACGTGTCCTCGTTGTACACCAATATCCCAAATGAAGAAGGCATCTCCGCTTGTACAGCCGCCTTCAATCCCATTCGGGGCAAAACTCCCACCAAGAAAGACCTGGGTGAACTGATGCACCTCATTCTGACCAACAACAATCTCATCTTTGGCGATCACCACTATCTCCAAATTCATGGTACCGCCATGGGAACCAAGATGGCTCCCTCCTTTGCAAATTTGTTCATGGGCAACCTCGAGCAAAAATTTCTGTCTCGACAAAATTTGAAACCACAAATTTGGTTACGTTTCATCGACGACATCTTCATGATCTGGCCCCACGGTGAAGATTGTCTAAAAATTTTCATTGAGAACATCAATTCGTTCCATCCCACCATCAAATTTACGGCCGACTATTCTAAAGTCAGTGTCCACTTCCTGGACACCACGGTAACCATAGAAAATGGTTCACTAAAAACAGACTTGTTCAACAAACCCACGGACAAGCACAACTACCTTCTACCGAGCAGTTGCCATCCCCCGCACTGCACTAGAAATATTCCGTACAGTCAAGCACTTCGGATCAAACGCATCTGTTCCTCTGAAACAGATTTCTCAATTCGCACAAACGAACTGTCTGGCTACCTCCGCAACCGACAGTATTTCCGGGGTTCTGTTGAAAATGCCATCAAAAAGGCAAAAGATACCCCTCGTTCCCAGACTCTGACGTACAAAACTCGTCAGCGCAATTCCGACAGAGTGCCACTGGTTACTGAGTACCATCCCGGTCTACCACCACTTGCCAAATTCATCAAAAAACATTTGCCCACCCTTCAAAGTACGGTTCGCCTAAGGTCTATCTTTCCCCATCCCCCCCGTTGTTGCCTTTTCGCGTCCTTCCAATTTAAGGGACATTTTGGTTCGGGCAAGATTTCAGGACAAAGCCTCAGTCGAGGAAAACAACGAGAATTTTGGTTGTTCACCTTGCCCCTCCAACTGCAAGACGTGCGCTCTGGTTGACTCTACAAAGAGTTTCCAGAGCAATCAAAATGCACGCACCTTCAAAATTAGACAATCAATTAATTGTCTTTCCAAAAATGTCATTTATCTCATATACTGCAATTTATGTGGAGTGCAGTATGTTGGGGAATCAAAAAATTCCCTGAGAATGAGAATGACACAGCACAGGTCAGCAATTCAAACCAAAAAGGTTGAACAGCCTGTGGCAAACCATTTCAATTTACCTCATCATTCGATCACTAATTTACGTGTCATTGCTATCGACCAAAACGATGCATGGACCGACAAAACTAGGAAAGCCAAAGAAAATTTTTGGGAACTTAATCTCAAAACCACAGTGCCCTTCGGCCTGAATATCAGAAGCGACTTACCAGCTTACTGATGTGTCACACCCTAGTAATCCGATTAGACCTCTTCGGTCTCTCAATTTGCCTTATTGAATTGTAAGGGATTATCTTGTTTTGGGGACTACACCCAAGTAATCCGATTAGACCCTCCCGGTCAACACAATTGATTAATTGCTTTAAAAAGCAATGGGTGGGACCATTGTCGCCACCTATTAAAAGCTTCCAAAATTTCAAACTCCTTGTCAGTCTCTGACCTTGCACTGGAGAAGAGCTAGTATTGCTCGAAAGCTCTGCAAAAACAATTTCTGGCTGTTTTATTTACCGAATTTCAAGCCTTCCGCTAATTTGTATCTCTTCCGAGATCCAGCCATTCAATTTTGTAGCACTGTTGTTTTACAGTTTCTTCTTTACCAATTATATATATATATATATATATATATATATATATATATATATATATATATGTATATATATATATGTTATATATATGTATATATATATATGTATATATATATATATATATATATATATATATATATATATATATATATATATATATATATATATATATATAAAAGCAGGTTGACTCGGTTTTTATATCCTGCAGCTATCATATTGGTAGTATGATAATATTAGAAAGTTTATTTCAGATGATGTAAGTAAAAAGTAAAATTTTAGTTCATTCTCTGGTCACATCACGATTAGATTACTACAATGCTTTACCCTCTGGCCTCCCTCAAGAGCTCATTGGTCGTCTTCGACGAGTACAGAATTGTGCTGCACGACTTGTGACAGTACTCGACAGAACTAACATATCACACCAATTTTGCAAAACCTGCATGAGCTGCCAGTACATTACAGATCTAAATTTAAGATTCTCCTGTACACATATAAAACATTTGAAGATTCGGCCCCAATCTAAATTCGGGATCGGCTTCAAAACTATCAGCCGTCTAGTTCCCTTCGTTCTCGTCCCATATCTCTCCGGGTTGTCTCCAAAGTTAGAACCTCCACTTACGAAACCAGAAGATTGGTGTATGTGCTGCAAACACTATAGAGCAATTTGCCTGAAGGAGTTAAGCATACCAGTAGAATTCATGATTTTAGGAAAATTTTAAACTATGGAAAAATTTGTCTGAGATAGTTAAGCGTACCAATAAAAGTCATGATTTTAGGAAACTTTAGGAATGTTTCTTTTTCAAAGCTGCCTTTAGTTAACTTGGTACATGTTTTGTCAACTTTACCTGCTTTTATTGTTTCAAAGCCTGTTGCTCTTATGGCTTTAACTCTGACTTGTGTTTTTAGCTTGCGTCTTTGATACATTTTAAGTTTCCTTTATCTTGCTTTTATGGTTTCTTACTTTCTTTTGATTTCTGGCGTTGTAAAATTTATAATTCTAGCTTCTCATGTTTTCATTTTTGCTACGTTTAACCTCTGTATTGTTAAGTGCTTTTACCGTTTGCAGTGTAAATTTTATATTTGTAAAGCGCCTGAGTGCTTTTTATCTTTGAATTGGCTGAGGCGCTTGATCATCGTAGCCGTCGCCGTCGTCGCCGTCATTATCACCACCACCACCATCGTCATCGTCACTGTCACCGTCACCGTCGTCGTCGTCGTCATCATCATTATCTGCATGGATTTACCTTAAGGCGACAGCTCATGCTAATTAATCGACATTAAGTCAACAGTTTACATTAAGGCGATAGTTATGTGTCGCCTTTTAGTTTAAGGGACAATAAGAAAAAATTGGTTAGGGGTAAGGTTACAAAAATTGAAATTTTTATGTATAAGTCAATGTAACTGTCGCCCGAAGGTGCAATTCACGCCAATTATTATTATCATTATTATCAGAATTATCATTACTATCGTTATTATTGTTGTGGTCGTTGCCGTCGTTAATGTTGTTGTTGTTGTTGTTGTTGTTGTTGTTGTTAATGTTGCTGTTGTTTTCAACGTATATTTGCATTCGGTAGGACTCTGGCACACATTTTTAAAAAACGCATTCACCCTTTCGGCCAATATTAGGACCTTGTTAGACCACCAGTTTGGGCACCTCTGTGGAACAGGTTTTATAAAGAGATAGTTGTTCCTCATGAATACAGCCCACGTAGCCTCAAGTGTTGACAAAGAATGGAAAACTGGTGAGTCAACTGGAGGCCCTGTCTCCCTTTGTTTTAACTCAGTCTATATGAAATTATCACAGTGTGCAGCAAATTTACTTTGCTGCTTGTAGTAATTATTAAATGCCGAAATATTATATGTTTTCATGATCTTTGCTGAAGAGTTGCTTTTCGTTCTTATGTAATAAATAGTTTATTTTTTTAATTATTGTTTCTATAAAATAGGCCTACAATCTTTGTGATGAATGACAATGAATGAAAAGAGGAATAGCGAAAAAAGGGACTCATCTGGGAACTGTAATATCTGTTCTTTTATCATTAATAATAGGCCTTACCGTAAGGCTAGCAAAGTTCGTTATGAAATGAATGTAACATCATGTTACAATTATTCAAAATGATGCATGGACTGTTTATTCCACTTATTTATGATCGTATTTCGTCTTAAGTTACGTATCAAAATCTTTGTTTTTACTGCGGTTTCGACATGGCGGCCATATTCAAATTAAATTGGCGAGGTCTAATCAATTTTTTTGCAGCAGGTAAACATTCTCGACCCCCAAAAGGGGGTTCAGCCTTTAGTTGCATTTCAGTATCTTTTTAACACAGTGAGATATTGTACCTTTTGTATACTATATGGCGGCTATTTTGAATTCAAGATGGCGACCATTCAAAGTAAATATTTTAATGAAGCAAGTATTTTCTCACTCCTTTTCATCCGTGGAATGTTTTTAGACCTGTTTCCAAATTCTGCTTTAAAAGTTTAGCAATATCTGATCTGCTGCCGGACTATTACGTCACCGCCTGGGTACCCTTTCGTACCTTGTCCATGGTGAACGTTAACAGAGCAAGAGGTAACTTAACTTACACTATATAACGAATAATAATAATAAAAGTGTCTAACAAATTCATCCATTTTTCGAGCGGTGTCTTGAAGAGGACTTGGAAGTTGCGTGATTGGGCCAAGTAGGCGCTAATAATTCGTTTCGACCTCAAAGCTCCTTCCCACATATATCCCTCTACTTGTGCATACCACGGGACGTCACTGGTAAAGGGTATTAACTTTCATCATAATTTGTGCCATCTTCTTGAAAATGGGCTTTATCTTGACACACGAGTGGGGACATGTAACAACTTGCCGTTCAACGTAAGAAATGATTGGGCTTATCAGCTTATCGTCTCCAGGTTTTACAGAATGGGCAATAATAGACATGCTTCCAAATTTATAACCAGGGAACAATGTGGTTCTAGTTCGGTATTTTGAATTTTGTGCCCACGTTCAAAAGTACTTATTTTCCATTGTTTTAAAAATCATGCAAAAAAGTGGAAGGTTCCAAGCTTAGCTGTAGTTAAAGTCACTTGTTCCTTAAAGTTAGGGTATATCTCGTAGACGAGCTCATATGAGAGAGATAGTTACAGGTAAATTAACACGATTATAGAATGCATGATACAAGTCTTTCATCAGATCATCATTTGACTGGGTGTGAACTCCCTTTTAAACAATTTTCTACAAATGACAAACTACTCCAGCATCCTCACTATGACTACAGTCATGGATTCCAACGCCTGGGTGAGAGCAATCCAAAATAGATGTCTCTCTCCCAGTGCATCTCACGTTGTCGAGCTGTATTGCCCCTTTGCCTTGACCGAAGGCTGCTCTGTGACGAGCCACACCAGAGTTGTAGCCTGCCCCTAACTGTCTACAAACTACACCGGCATCGACGTTATCCCAACCATCATCACAGATAGTACCCCACTCGCCATTCTGGAAAACTTCTACACGCCCTTCATTGCCCTTCCGACTTCCGGAGAGACGTACTACAGCTGAGTAGAGACGAGAAGAACCTTAAGTGCGTCAAATGATAATTACAAACAGAAACGAGATCAATATTAAACATATTCAACCTTAGAAGATTATTGGTGACCGATGACAAGTGGTGGCGTAAGGACATGTCAGACTTTTGTTTGGCAACACCAGATTTCAATGAAATACAAAATCGAACATGAATATCACATGTGAAACTTTTGAAAAGACTAAAAACTTCAATTCTCAAATCAAAAACCATCTCTAAGCATATATTTATGCTAAATTCTGAAAATGACAGATTTCGAAAGGTAAAGGGTATGTATTCCGAGGACTTATAGTTTGGCATTTCCAATTTACTTCACGCTGCCAGTGGCCGACCCAGGACTCTTTTCTAGAAGGCAATGTATGGTAATGAAATTCGTCCTTTATTGTGGGAGTGTAGCCCCTGAGAGGAGAAGTAAGTAGGAAGGGCGTTATCAGTGACTGCTGGAAGTTAAAGGGCCTACCTCAGTGTTTGTGAATGGTATCCAGAGGCAAGACCTCTCAAACTGTAGGACAGAGTTTTTCAACCCTTTTTTTAAACTGAGGCTAACTTTTGATTGTGGAAAAGTAAAATTTACTCGAGAGCTGCCTTTTCACCATTTGCTGAAAAGTTCCACTTATATTTATAACTTAACCACACTAGACAAGTTTCAGTTTAAAACAATGTATACTATTAAAACTCCGTCTCTGTTGGATGAATTGGAAAAAAATTAAAATAATGAGAGGAATAAAGACTTATTCTTTTTAATTTCCCTTCCTACCTCGCTACCTAGTAGACGGCGACCCGCGGCCCACCAGTGGAAAAACGATTCTTTAAGATATTCTATTTTTGGGATTAAAATGGAGGATTTAACCATCATCGAATGGTGCATAAAGCTCACTGAATAGGCAATTTGGTAAACTAATACTGCTTTTTAAAACATTCTATTTTAAAATATTTTAATAAGAAGAAATTAAATGCTTTCATGAAATGTTGCCTCTTAAAATGGACAAATAGCCTAGCCCTATTTTCACTCGTTACTCTTTTTTGTGTAAAGTAGCATCTGTTGTTGGGATGAGAGAGCAAAGGTTAATATCTAAGGGCAAATTCTCCAACCATTCCCCCTGGAGACTCCACTGGGTGTTCCCTTCCCACACTGGGTGGATGTGTAATAATCTTGTCGTAAAACTAAAACATTTCGATGTAATTGGGCATAAACTAATGGAATATTTTATCTTCAGGCACCAATAACCAATGGAATGCATACTGGTGTAATTTACCTAATGATGAGGTAATAATTACTTAAAACGTACTTCTAGGGGGGAAGTAAGGTTGTAAGGTTGCTATACTGTGGTATCAAGGGCACATATCGGGCCAGGCTGGAAACTCCTCAAGAAACATTGAGGGGGAAACCTCTCTAATCCCTGTACAAGCACTGTACGTATGGTTCAAAGTCACATTCTGACACATTTACACAAGAAAGTGGAACTTGCCGTACCTGTCCCACATCTTACACCTGCATCTTCTCCGTGTACACAGTTGTGATTTCCCCATCCCTTGTCACCACAGCTTGCAATATTACTCTCTGATCCTGTGCAACTCACATCGTCCAACCAGATTCGACCTAAGCCTTCTCCAAAGTCGGCACAACAAACAGCAGTACCTGCACCACCGAGTCCAAGTTGACGACAGACTACCGAAGCATCATTATCATCCCAAGAGTCATCACAAACTGTTCCCCACTGACCGTCATGGTAAATCTCCACTCGACCTTCGTTTAACGAGGCTCCTCCAACTAGTCGTACATCTTTTTAAGGAAACGGCAAAGAAACAAGCTGACCATATTTCCATCATTAACTCTGAATGCGTATATAGCTCCTTTGTAATAATTCGTAATTTGAAGCACTGTTGGTCATTTTCAACTTTCCTTATACACTGATAATCCCTTAACTGGAATTGCCCTCTTCACGATATTAGGTTGCTTACTTTATTTAAGAATGTGAAATCATTCCATCATAAAAGTTTTACAAAATCATTATTTTGTTAAAATTTATGATTCATGTTTAATAAAATTCCCTTTAAAGTGGGCGCTGTCTAAAATATTTTACCCACCATCTGTATGTGGGTGAAGCATACTTTAAAATACATGAATATTCTGTAATTGTTTTTAGAGAGATGCATGTGAAGACGAACAATTCTTTGGTTACAAATGGTTACTCTTCTCAGAGTACTAGCCCAAAGCAGGTACGCTGCTACATAATAAGGAAGTTTGTCTCTATTCCCTGCTTAAGGCTGTAGGCGTTATCCATTACAATAAATCACAGACGAAATCTCTACTGGATGTTGTCGTACCTGTCCTACATCTTACACCTGCATCTTCGCCATGTCCACAATTCTCAATTCCCCATCCGTTGTTTCCACAACTCGCAATATTACCCTCTGATCCTGTACAAGCCACATCATCCAACCAAATTGGATCTATACCTCGTCCAAAGTTGGCACAGCAGACGGCTGTACCTGCATTACCGAGTCCAAGTTGACGACAGACTACCGAAGCATCATCATCATCCCAAGAGTTATCACAAATTGTTCCCCACTGACCGTCATGATAGACCTCGACTCGACCTTCGTTTGACGAGGCTCCTCCAACTAGTCGTACATCTTGTTAAGGAAATGACAAAGAGACAAGCTGATCATATTTCAATCATTAACTCAGAATGCGTTTGTGGCTCCTTTTGAAATAATTCGTTATTTTGAGGAATGTTGGTCATTTTCACCTTTCTTTAGACACTGATGATTGCTAAACAGAATTACTCTCTTCACGATACTAGGTTGCTTACTTTATTTAAGAATGTGAAATCATTCCATACAAAAATTTCATTAAATCCTATTTTTTACACCTATGATCCGTGCTTAACGATTTTTTGTACCTGCGTGCTATCTGAAATATCTTTACCACCATCTGTATGCTGGTGAAGCTTTGTTTTAATCACATGAAAACTTTGTACCATTTTTATGGGGGATGCATGCTAAAGGCAAACAATTCTCTAGTTACAATTGGTTACTCTTCTCAGACTACTTGTTCAAAACAGGTTTACAGCTACATTATAATAAATTAATTCGTCTCTATAACCTGCAAAAGGCTGTAGCCTAGGCATAATCCCGAAATACAATTACAATAAATCAAAGAAGAAATCTCCACTGGAGGTTGTCGTACCTGTCCCACATCTAACACCTGCATCCTCTCCGTGTGTACAAGTGTCATTTCTCCATCCCTTGTTCGCACAACTCGTAACATTACTCTCGGATCCTGTGCAACTCACATCGTCCAACCAGATTGGATGTACGCCTTCTCCAAAGGCTGCACAACAAACAGCAGTACCTGCATCACCGAGTCCAAGTTGACGACAGACTACCGAAGCATCATTATCATCCCAAGAGTCATCACAAACTGTTCCCCACTGACCGTCATGGTATATCTCCACTCGACCTTCGTTTGACGAGGCTCCTCCAACTAGACGTACATCTTGTAAAGGAAACGGCAAAGAGACAAGCTGATCATGTGTCAATAATTAACTCAGAATGCGTATGTGGCTCCTTTTGAAATAATTCGTTGTTTTGGAGCATTGTTGGTCTTTTTCAGTTTTCCTTAAACAATGAAGAATGCTTAAACGGAATTGCCCTTTTCATGATACTAAGCTGCTTACTTAATTTTAGAATGTTAAATCATTTCATAATAAAATTTTTAAAATTTAACCATTTTCCTTACATTTATGATCATGCTTAATGAAATTCCCTTTAACGTGCGTGCTGTATAAAAGATGTTCCCCACCATCTGTATGCGGGTGGAGCTTTCTTTAAAATACACAAAAGGTTATTTTGGGTGGGGGATGCATACTAAAGACAAACAGTTCTTTGGTTACAAATGGATACTCTTCTCTGAGCACTAGCCCAAAGCTAGTGCACAGCTACAATATAATCAACTTCGTATCTATTCCCTGCATAAGCCGATAAGGCTGTAAACGTTATCCAGTAACGAAATTACAATAAATCACAGACGAAATCTCCACTGGAGGTTTTCATACCTGTCCCACATCTTACACCTGCATCTTCACCATGTCTACAATTCTCAAATCCCCATCCCCTGTTTCCACAACTCGCAATATTACTTTCTGATCCTGTGCAAGCCACATCGTCCAACCAGATCGGATCCTGACCCTTTCCAAAGTCCGCACAGCAGACGGCTGTTCCTGAATCACCTAGTCCAAGTTGACGACAGACTACCGAAGCATCATTATCATCCCAAGAGTCATCACAAACTGTTCCCCACTGACCGTCATGGTATACCTCCACTCGACCTTCGATTGATGATGCTCCTCCAACTAGTCGTACATCTTGTTAAGGAAATGGAAGAGAGACAAAATGATCATATTTCAATCATTAACTCAGAATGCGTAAGTTGATCCTTTTTAAAGAATTCGATATTTTGAAGTAATGTTGGTCATTTTCAACTTTCCGTAAACACTGACGATTGCTTAAATAGAATTAACCTCTACACGATACTAGGCTGCTTACTTTATATAAGAATGTGAAATCATTCCATAATAAAATTTTTTATAAAATCATTGTTTTTCTGAAATTTTATGATTCATGCTTAATGAAATTCCTTTTACCGTTCGTGCCGTCGAAACTATATCTTACCCACCATCTGTATGCGGGTGAAGCTTTCTTTTAAATACATGAAATATTTGTAATTTTGGGGGTAACGCATGCTAAAGGCAAACAACTTCCTGATTACAAATAGTTACTCTTCTAAGAGTAATAGCCCGAAACAGGTTCATGGCTACATTGGAATCAATTAATTCGTCTCTATTTCCTGCATAGGCTGTATAAATTTTCCAGTAACACAATTACAATAAATCACATAACAAATCTCTACTAGAGGTTGTCGTACCTGCCCCACATCTAACACCTGCATCTTCACCATGTCTACAATCCTCAATCCCCCATCCGTTGTTTCCACAACTCCCAATATTAGACTCTGATCCTGTGCAAGCCACATCGTCCAACCAGATTGGATCTTGACCTTGTCCAAAGCCGGCACAGCAGACGGCAGTACCAGAAGTACCGAGTCCAAGTTGACGACAGATTACCGAAGCATCATTATCATCCCAAGAGTCATCACAAATTGTTCCCCACTGACCGTCATGGTATACCTCCACTCGACCTTCGTTTGACGAGGCTCCTCCAACTAGTCGTACGTCTTGTTAAGGCAACGGCAAAGAGACAAGCTGATCAAGTGCCAATCATTAACTCAGAATGCGTATGTAGCGCCTTTTGAAATAATTTACTATTTTAAAGCATTCTTGGTCATTTTCAAGTTTCCTTTTACACTGATGATTGCTTAAACGGAAGTGCCCTCTTCACGATACTAGGTTGCTTACTTTATTTTAGAATGTGAAATCATTCCGTAATATAAGTTTTACAAAATCATTATTTTTCTAAAATTTATGATTCAAGCTCAATGAAATTTCTTTACCGTGCGTGCTGTCAAAAATATCTTACCTGTCATCTGTATGCAGGTGAAGCTTTGTTTTAGAAACATGAAAAGTTGGTAACATTTTGTGTGGGGATGCATGCTAAAGGCAAACAATTCCCTGGTTACAAATGGTCCCTCTTCTCAGAATACTAGCCCAAAGCAGGTTCACAGCTACGTAATTATCAAATTCGTCGCTATCCACTGCATAAGGCTGTAGGCGTTATCAAGTATTACAATTACAATAAAACCCAGAAGAAAGCTACACTGGAGGTGATCGTACCTGTCCAACATCTTACAGCTGCATCTTCTCCGTGTACACAGTTGTGGCTTCCCCATCCCTCGTTTCCACAATTTTTAATATTACTCTCTGACCCTGTGCAATTCACATCGTCCAACCAGATTGGATCTACACCTTCTCCAAAGCTCGCACAGCAGACGGCTGTACCTGCACCACCGAGTCCAAGTTGACGACAGACTACCGAAGCATCATTATCATCCCAAGAGTCATCACAAACTGTTCCCCACTGACCATCATGGTAAACCTCCACTCGACCTTCTTTTAAAGAGGTTCCTCCAACTAGTCGTACATCTAGTTAAAGAAACGACAAAGAGACAAGCTGATCATATTTCAATCATTAACTCAGAATGCATATGTGGCTCCTTTTGAAATAATTCGTTATTTTGAAGCATTGTTGGTCATTTCCATCTTTCCTTTTACAGTGATGATTGTTTAATTGGAATTGCAGTCTCCACGGTACTTGGTTGCTTACTTTATTTTAGAATGTGAAATCATTACATACTAAAAATTACACAATATCATTATTTTTCTTAAATTTATGATTCCTGCTTAATGAAATTCCCTTTAACTTGTATTCTGTCTAAAATGTCTTACCCACCATCTGTATGTGGTTGAAGCTTTCTTTTTAATACATGAAAAGTTTGTAACTTTTTAGGGGGCCGTATGCATGGTGAAGGCAAACAATAAACTGCAGTTGTTCAAATGGTTACTCTTCTCAGAGTACTAGCCCAAAGCAGGTACGCAGCTACAAAATAGTCAAGTCCGACTCTGCTCCCTGCATAAGACTGTAGGCGTTATCCAGTAACACAATGACAGTAAAACACAGAACAAATCCTCCACTGGAGTTTGTCCTACCTGTTCCACATCTTACACCTGCATCTTCACCATGTCTACAATTTTCAATACCCCATCCTCTGTTTCCGCAACTCGCGATAGTAGTCTCTGATCCTGTGCAAGCGACATCGTCCAGCCAGATTGGATCTTGACCTTGCCCAAAGCCCGCACAGCAGACGGCAGTACCGGAATCACTGAGTCCAAGTTGACGACAGACTACCGAAGCATCATTATCATCCCAAGAGTCATCACAAACTGTTCCCCACTGACCGTCATGGTAAACCTCGACTCGACCTTCGTTTGACGAGGCTCCTCCAACTAGTCGTACATCTTGTTAAGGAAATGACAAAGAGACAAACTGATCATATTTCAATCATTAACTCAGAATGCGTATGTAACTCTTTTTGAAGTAATTCGATGTTTTGGAGCATTATTGGTCATTTTGGTCTTTCCTTAGTACACTGATGATTGCTAAAACGGAATTTCCCTCTTCATGATATAAAGTTTATTTAACAATGTGAAATCATTGGATAATAAAACTTTCACAAAATCATTACTTTTGTTAAGTACTGTTTATGATACATGCTTAATGAAATTACTTTTATCGTGCTTGCTGTCTAAAATATACTCACCTTATGTATGCGGGTGAACTTTCTTTCAAATACATGAAAAAATTGTAACTTTTCTCGTTTTGGGGGTGGGGGAATGCATGCTAAAGTAATCTTTCCTGGTTACAAATGGTTACTCTTCTCAAAGTACTATCCCAAAACAGGTTCACAGCTATATTTTAATCGATTAATTCGTCTCTATTCCCTGCATAAGGCCGTAGGCGTTACCCGTTACTCAAATATCATAAATCACAGGAGACATCTCCACTGGATGTTGTCATACCTGGCCTACATATAACACCTGCATCTTCGCGATGTCTACAATCCTCAATCCCCCATCCGTTGTTTCCACAACTCCCAATGTTATCCTCTGATCCTGTACAAGCCACGTCGTCCAACCAAACTGGATCTACACCTTCTCCAAATCTCGCACAGCAGACGGCTGTACCTTCACTACCGAGTCCAAGTTGACGACAGACTACCGAAGCATCATCATCATCCCAAAAGTCATCACAAACTGTTCCCCACTGACCGTCATGGTATACCTCCACTCGACCTTCGTTTGATGATGCTCCTCCAACTAGTCGTACATCTTGTTAGGGAAACGGAAAAGAGACAAGCTGATCATATTTCAATCATTAACTCAGAATGCGTATGTAGCTCCTTTTGAAGTAATTCGATATTTTGAAACTTTGTTGGTCATTTCCATCTTTCCTTATACACTGATAATTTAATCGGAATTAGCCCTCTTCACGATACTAGGTTTCTTACATTATTTTAGAATGTGAAATCACTCCATAATTAAAGTTTCTTAAAATCATTTTTCTTAAATTTATGATTTATGCTTAATGAAATTTCTTTTACCGTGCATGCTGTTTAAAATATCTACCCTACCATCTATATGCAGGTGAAACTTTCTGTTATATGCTGCCCACATCTGGTCGAGACAATACTTAATATGTCTATTTATGACAGGTAGGGGGGTTATATGAACTTGCGAAAGGGCTAAAGGGCTCTTCTTAAACTCAACAAAAACTCACCTTTTCACAATATTCAAAACGTAAACCTCTACTATAACGAATTTGTTAAACCTCTACTATAATGAATTCGTAACAGAGGGTGATCCGCAAAATTACGTTGGTCCTAGACTAGACCTGGATCTGGGAAATCCAGCTCGCAATGCATACAGCAATCGGATCAATAAAATGTAAAATCAGCGGCACCAGCAGACAGCTGAGCGGAGTATTAAGAATATGATTGCACAACACAAATCAAATAGAGTATAACTAAAGCATCACTGTATAATACGAAATAACACTATGGATTTAACTGAACTGAGCCTTCACTCAAAAGGTAACCAACATAAAATCATCAAACCATCTGGTTTTTTCTCAGACAGTTCGGTGAGAGACCCATTCATTCATTATTCAGCAATCACAAAGCAGGATACGGCTCTTTCTTCCTACGAATGCGGTCTTCGGAATAATACGGTGTCAGGAATACAAGTTCGGTGTAGGCGATAGGAAAATCTCTCCCATGCTCCGACTTAATTTTAAGATGATATAGACATAAATTATGAATTCTTTGCTCTCTAGCCAGGGACGGTGAATCAAGTATACTTGATGAGAAATATATAATTGAGTGATTTGACAACTGCAAGCCAAGCTCTCAGTAACTCTGTAACTTTCTCGTCTCTCTGAATTGCTACAACTTTTGCTCCATCTTTTATTTAACTTCGGGACAGCAAAAGTCTCTTAAGATTACCAAATAAGGGACCGGAAAGAACACACCCAGCTAACATAGGTAAAACGTTTCATCTTTAAAACGGCCCAACTTCCTGGTGACTTATCCAAGTAATCAAGAATCTAAAAGACAAAGTTAGACACAATGAATTCCTCCTCGCTACATCGCCATTGTGACGTCACACAGATTTGTCCTTACATGGTAAACAGACACCTGTCTATTCAAGAAATGTACCCACATGTACTGTGACCAGCGTGACTAGTCTACAAGCACTTAGCAACTAGACAGATACCTTAAGACGAATTGTAAACATACGCAAATACCCGAAGGAAATGAACTGTGACCTTCAGTGGTGCACAGTAAAGACCTACTCAGGTTTCTTATTTCACGTCTCTTATGACTAAGAAGTGATAAAGATAATTAAACGTTTTCTGGAAGAGGACGACTAAACTTCTGGGGTAGTAAAACTAAGAAAACGGAAGTAAAATAGTCAGTATTTTAACCATGACAAATATACATGGTAACGCAATTACATGAAAAGTTTGTAACTCTTTGGGGGGATGCATGCTGAAGGCAAACAATTCCCTGGTTACAAACAGTCATGTGGGCTCGGTCCCGGTTCTGACCCTTGCGGTCTAGGAAATTTTCCCGGTCTCGCTTCGAGGCCGGCAAAAAAAAAAAAATTTTTCTTCATTTTTTCAAAATAAGCTCATTTAATTCCAAAATAAGTTTCTAAAACTTCTTTTGGAAATAAATGAATTTATATTTAAAAAATGAACAACAACAACAGCAACGACAACAACAACGACAAGTTTTTCCCGGATGGGGACTAGTTCATTTACTTTGAGAAATTAATTCGTAGAGAGAAAAAAATCATTCACCCAGCGAGTCCGTATACACAATATCTATTATGGGTTGAATTTTCTTCTGTGAGCTAGTGAGCGGTTCTTTGACAACTAGGTCAATGGGGATAATAGTGCAATGGACTGTCACACAGGTGAGGTTACTCAGTATAATTAGAACAGTGGCAGTCGGGCACTGCCCTGCATTGCGTGTTCACTATGTGGGTGTGGGTGTGTGTGTGTGTCTTGAAATCCCCCTCTGTTTGTTCAGGGCTCTTCATTTCTAGCTCTTTGGGAATGCCTGTTGGCCTTTTCATGACCATTTTAACCCAATCTGGCTACTAAGGATCATTTGACTATAGAAAAAATAGATGAACTAATATACCAGTCCTATATAAAAATATCTTAAGTTATCGACCAGAATTCTTTCTTAGATGGGAAAAAAGTGCAAATGCAAAACATTTGGCCATCATGATCAGACATGATACTACAGCTATCTGACAACTCTAAAGGCTATGAGTCTAGAACTAAATATTGCACACTGTTAAATGTATACTATATTCTAGGCCTACGTACAGGGCCGTAGCAAGGGTCACATGTTTGGGGGTGTGAAGGTCCCAAATTCCGACTGGATGGATGTTTTCCAACTGAATGGCGGCGCGTAAAATTGCACCTTTTTATGCGCCCTGCGTTTTTATATACAACAGTGGGGATCCTTTCCTTGTCACAACATAAAGGTGCCTCCCTGGGGAGGGGTCTTAAGGAAAGGTTCCCCCTCCCCTTTGAGAAACTTTTGTTAATTTAAGGTTGCTAAGATGCAAAATTGTGCTATCTTTGTGATATTTTTGTGATATTTTTGGAGCTGATCATATATGGCTGGAAAATATCTACAATTAAGTGAATTCTAATTTTTCTGACAGGCTGGATGTTCCCTTCCAATTAACAGATTGAGTGGTAGCCTGCGGAGCAGACTCTGCAGCAGCCTCCAAAAGATGGCGCTCTCTCAGAAATCATAATACACCCATGTAAATAGTCTATACAGAGTCTGCAAATCTTCGTCCAGTTTTCATTTACACGAATCCCCCAAATGCGGGATAGATTATTATTCATAAGAAGGTCACATGGTGTTCACGTCTACTGACTATTCATATTTATCAACGGCCTGCTACGATGCACATACACGAATACTTCTGGAGATACGGTGACATTTTAAAAAGATGTATAGGCTATAAATCGAACTAATCTTTGCAGTGAAAAGTCAAGTCTAACGTTAGGCATAGGATCTTGTCCCAGATCTTGCCCGTTTGTACAAACTGGCCTGTATATAGGCCCTCACATGGACAAGACCAGGGCCGTCGGGGGGGGGGGGTGCGACGATAGTCGGAAAAATCTGAAATACCAGTTGGAATTTCTGATATCTCAGTCTCGCACATTTTTCCGACTGAGCCTATGTCAACTTTGTATATATTTTCAAACTAGACCAGTGAGAATACCAATCGTTATTTTCCTCACGTAAAATCGAATCAAAACTGTCCCTTTTTTTGCAAATTTTTCTCAAACTCAAAATTTTCGCGCCTCCGCTCCCATCAAACCTTACCTCAGTGTTGTTCTTATTATCAATATCTTCCGATATCAACTTTCGAAGAAGCACAACAGCAGAAGTTGAAAGCTGTTTACAAATTACCAGGTAAAAGACTGGCATTTTGAGTGGCATGTTGGTTTGTTGGGCAATGGAAAGTATCTCGATGCAGATTCTGAATGCAGGTTTTGTCATGGAAATCTTATTTAATAAAAATTTCGGCGCCCTTCGCGGGCATGCGTCACGATTTACAATCAATCTCATGAACATTATTAAGGTAATTATACCAGGCACAGTTCTACTGGAGCTAGGAGTCTTTGGCCCCTAAAATTTTTCCAATGCCCACAAAATGGCGCAAAATTTTATACAGACTAATATTGGTGAAGACATAGATATATTCAAGAAAATATTCCAAACGTCTATTGCCGGAAGGTCTAGAGTCTAGGGTTCGACTCCTGGCTGGGTCATACCAAAGACTTTAAAAATGTAGCCTACTGTCATTGTGCTTGGTGCTGAGCATAAGCAATGGAGTAGGGAAAACATGCCAGTGAGCCACGACTGAAAAAAGGCCGGCCCGACTCAAACCACTTGGTTAGAAACTGAGCCATAAAACCTCATCTAACTCTAACTCCAAACGTCTATTTATCAGGCCCGTAGCCAGTAAGTTCTGTTAAGATTCTTTCTTCTTTCTATAACTTCAACTTTCTGTAACTTCATGCGCCAGGCGCGCTTTCATCTATAGATCTATCTAGTGGTAACGCACCCGTTTAAAACATATTGGATTAATTTAATGTTTCGACAAATGTTGTTCTTCCATGCAGGCGTGATTCTAGAGAAACACGAAAATGCATCGTTGCGAAGTTCTTTCCTCTTTTTTCTAACTTTTCTTTTCAGCCTCGCCATCGTGGCAAACATATTTTGTAAAAAAGATTTTTCAGTTTCGTAGGGGAGCCTTAAAGGGTAAGATAAAGAATGTAATCCCCGACAACGACCATGCAGTCGTCCTAACAAATTTCATGGTTTTATTCAGATTCTTCAATAGTAACCCAAACTTTTTCAGCTTTCCTGAATGAAAAAAAAAATGTGAAATCCTTTTCAATACAACCCCAAATTTTTCGGCGGGCTTCGCTCGCCTTATATTTCGAGTTCTGCAACTTATTGCATCTGTCGGGACTTAGACTAGCTGCCGCCCAGTCAGGGCGCTTCGCCCCCATGTCGGCAAATCAAAGCACCACCCCTGGTTGAGCCTGTATGCAGGTTTTTCATTTTGGCAATGAAGTATACCCCCAAATTTTGGCGCGCTTCACGCGCAGTCCTCACAATCCTCTTTGTATCACTTATGAACATTACAAGCTCAAACGTACCAGTGAACTTTTATAGCATAAACTAGGTGTACATTCTGAATCGCGCTTGTTAGTCCTACACCCCTTTTGCCATACCTGTCTGGGAGGTCTAATATCACCTTTCTGCACCTATACTTTCCCTTCCGTCCATTCCCCATTACTGAAAGCTGTTAGTCTGGATTTTCGTTCAAAATTAGTAAAACTACGATAGATGTAAAGTGCACGGCGTCATACTCTATATTATTATTTAGATGTCAGGTAATAAGCATTATGTCATTGCCCCCATTGTATATAATTGATCCAGAGTTTCCAGGAGGCCCTATACAGGTATATGCTAGCCTTAGATGACAGAACAGAAGGCAGTAAAGTAGTCAAAAGGGGGGCTGCAGGAGGTTTGTTGACAACGTATTCTTCTCTTAGACAACATACTTTCTGCTTTCACCTAACCAAATGTTAGTATTCACTAAATTATGGGCATTTTCCAGCCATATATGATCAGTTCCAAAAGTATCCCAAAGATAGCACCCATCTGAGCAACCTTACCTGAACAAAAATTTCTCAAAAGGGAGGAGGAACCCCTCCACTTAGGCCCTCCCCCAGGACGTCACTTTTATGTAGTGACAAAGAAAGGATCCCCACTGCTGTAAACAAACGCAAGGCCCATAAAAAAAAACGAAGGTGCAATTTACGGGCCGCCACTCATTTGGAAAAAGAATCAAACCAGTCGAAAAAGTTAGAATTCACTTGATTATGGACATTTTGTAGCCATATTATGATGAGCTCCAAAAATATCCCAAATATAGCTCCAGTTTGCATCTAAGCAAACTTAAATTAACAAAAATTTCTCAAAGGGGAGGGGGATACCCCCTTCCCTTTGAGGCTGAAGAAAAAATCTTCCAAAAGTTAGAAAAGAGAGGATAGAACTTCGCTCGGATACATTTTCCTGTTTCTCTAGCACCGTGCCTACACGGAAAAATGATATTTATGGAAAAGTTGAATAAATCCAATATGTTTGAAACAGCGGGCGTTACCACTAGAAAGAACCGAGGATGAAAGCGCGCGTGGCGCGCGAAATTTTTTGAAGTTATAGAAAGAATCGTTATAGAACTTACTGACTACGGGCCTGATGAATAGCCATTTGGAATATTTTCTGAGCATATCTATGTCTTCACCACTACCAGTATATTTAAAACTTTGCGCAATTTTGGGAAGCTAGGGAAAAAGACCCCTAGCCCCCCCCCCCCCGGTTGAACCGTGCCTGGGACAATTACCTTAATTACGGTCATGAGATGGAGTGCAAATCCTGAGGTATGCGCGAGAAGCGCGCCGAAATTTTTATTAAATAAGATTTCAAAATCTGTATTCAGAATATGTATCGAGACACTTTCAATTGCACAACAAACCAACATGCCACTCAAAAGCCAGTCTTTTATCTGGTTGTTCGTAAACAGCTTTCAACTTTTGCTGTTGTGCTTCTCCGAAAGTTGCTATCTTAAGACGTTGATAATAAGAACAACAATGAGGTAAGGTTTGAAGAGCGCGCAGCGAGAGAAAATTTTGATAGTTTGCGAAGAATTTAGGAAAATTCTAATAGTTTGAGAAACATTTGTCATAGAAAATGATTACAATAGATCCATCACATACATACATACATACATACATACATACATACATACACACATACATACACACACACATACATACATACATACATACATACATACATACATACATACATACATACATACATACATACATACATACATACATACATACATACATACATACATACATACATACATACATACATACATACATACATACATACATACACAAACATTCCGTGACAAAGGACAGAATTGATTCGATTTACGTGAGGAAAATAACATCTGGTATTATCCTCACTTGATCTAGTTGAAAAATATATCCAAAATTGACATAGGCTCAGTCGGAAAATGTGCTAGACTGGGATGTGGGATATTCTAACTGATACTTCAGATTTTCCGACTATCGTCGCTCTGAGAAACTTTGAGGGGTGAGACACCCCCCGGTCGCGACGGCCCTGTGTACATAATTATCTGCACTCCTATATAGGCTCGAAAACAATATGTCTGGTAAGTGAACTGCGAATACTTCATGGTCATGTTTGGTCCGAAGGAAAAGTTGACACTAAAAGGAGTTTAGTGACTCTTTTTTCTGTGGGTTGGACAAATTTACAGTATGATGCATTAATTGGCACCAAATTCATCAACATTCAACACTTGTAGCACTGACTGATTCCGATTAAAGAGAAGGGCCATATTAGGAAAATACATGATTATATTAAGTTATTAATTTTGTTAACTATGTTTGGCATATGATAATAGAAAACAGGTGTATATATCAATGGGATGATACACTCTTGGTGGTATAGGTAGTTTGTAGAGCATGAGGGGAGATCGAAAGTCAGGTAAAAAAATCAGCAAGTTGGACAGTTTGTTTCATTTTCCTATACAATAGGTATATTCCGTTTCAGTCTTGGTCTCGGACCTTGTTGGTCTCGGTCTCGGTGTCGAAGTTCTGTTCCTGGTCTCGGTTTCGGTATCGACTCCCTCAGGTCTCTGTGCTGGTCTCGACTACAACACTGGTTACAAATGGTTACTCTTCTCAGAGTACTGTCCCAAAACAGGTACATTATAATCAAATTTGTCTCTATTCCCTGCATAAGGTTGTAGACGTTGTCCAGTAACACAATACGTTATTTCGGAATCACCTACAGCGCAAGCGTAATGACCTTTTAAATAAGGTCAAAAGAGGGACTTTCACCATTTCAGCGGTGTTTAATAGTTCTACTTTCATGGAAATCTCCTTTTCGTTAAAAGAAACTCAGTGGATTCCGGTAGCTTTAAAAATGCTTTGAAACTTTAAGAAAGTTTCAGTAATATAAAGCCTTCCTGAAAACGCTTAAAACTGGATAATTTTCCATAAAATGAATCGAACATATTGTCCATTTCAGAAAATTTTCTTTTCATACGTTGAATTGTTAGCAGACATATGTGGAAGTACTTCTGCATAGTTACCGTAGCGTACGTCGGTCATCCAGCGTAGGGTACGTATGCACAGTTAAAGCATGCAGACTACACAGCAGATATGCATGCACATACGTCAGTGACTCGTATACGCATGCAGTGAACGAGCTCGCATATGGTGACACGAACGAAGTTTGTCAAGGATAGCCTCCATTGTTAGTGCCGGTAAATCGTAGATTAGTTTCTTCAATTTTTCTTCGAGTAATCATTACCACACACATTTCTTCCATTCTAAACGGAAATGTGGGGTAAGGTTAAAGCTAGGACTAACGTTAGAGTTATGAGGTCGCGCATTTTCAGTGTGGCAAACACTAAGTTAGAGCGACAAGCTTAGCTAAGTTAGCCCTTTCGAAAAGCGCCTCGCTTTCTCATAAAGTACTTTACGCCGTCGACAAGCCATAATCGAATTAAATCAATAGATACATCAATTTCTGCCATAAATCTCAGTAGCCTAAATGTTGTAATTTATAGATGAATGATAATATTCGTTAAACTGCATCGATAACGTAAACCATCCTGAGTACCGGTAAGCTTAACGAGTTGCACAATGTTGTACGGTACATCCATACAATGTACAGTAGGCCTACATACAGTATGCGTATCGCGTGCCTACGTACATGTATTTTTGTATGTTTGCATATCCCGCCATCAGCTGAGTGTCTGCGAAGCTGCTGTCATTGGCTGTGTATACCCTTTGAATCCACAGTGGTGGTGAAAAAGAAATCGTCAGTTCCTGCCGATTTCCCTCATTTGACCTTTGACGTTCGCTACTTGCATTCATTCCGAAATAACGTATTACAATAAATCACAGAAGAAATCTCCACTGGAGGTTTTCATACCTGTTCTACATCTTACACCTGCATCTTCTCCATGTCCACAATCCCCAATCCCCCATCCGTTGTTTCCGCAACTCATAATATGACCCTCTGATCCTGTGCAAGCAACATCGTCCAACCAGATGGGATCCATGCCTTCTCCAAAGTCCGCACAGCAGACAGCTGTACCTACATCACCGAAACCAAGTTGACGACAGACTACCGAAGCATCGTTATCATCCCAAGAGTCATCACAAACTGTTCCCCACTGTCCGTCATGGTATACCTCGACTCGACCTTCGTTTGGCGAGACTCCTCCAACTAGTCGTACATCTTGTTAAGAAAACGGCAAAGAGACAAGCTGTTATATTTCAATCATTAACTCAGAATGCGTATGTGGCTTCTTTTGAAATAATTCGTTATTTTGAAGTATTGATGGGCATTTTCGTCTTTCTTTATACACTGATAATTGCTTAAACGGAATTTCCTCTTCACGATACTAGGTTGCTTATTTTATTTTAGAATTTGAAATCATATTTCATGATAAAACTTTCACAATATCATTATTTCCCTTAAATTTATGATTCGTGCTTAATGAAATTTCTTTTAATATGGGCGCTGTCTAAAATATATAACCCACCATCTGTTTGCTGGTAAAGCTACTTTTAAACACAAGGAAAGTCGATAACTTTCGGGGGGATGCATAATAAAGGCAAACAATTCGCTGGTTACAAATGGTTACTCTTCTCAAAGTACTAGCCCAAAACAGGTACACAGCTACATTAGTAAACAAATTCGTCTCCATTCCCTGCGTTAGGCTGTAGGCGTTATCCATTAACACAATAACAATAAATCACAGAACAAATCTCCTCTGAAGGTTGTCCTACCTGGCTCACATCTAACACCTGCAGCTTCCCCATGTCCACAATTCTCAATACCCCATCCGTTGTTTCTACAACTCGTAATGTTATCTTCTGATCCTGTGCAATTCACATCGTCCAACCAGATTGGATCCACACCTTGCCCAAAGCTCGCACAGCAGACGGCTGTACCTGCATCACCGAGTCCAAGTTGACGACAGACTACCGAAGCATCATCATCATCCCAAAAGTCATCACAAATTGTTCCCCACTGACCGTCATGGTGCACCTCCACTCGACCTTCGTTTGACGAGCCTCCTCCAACTAGTCGTATATCTTGTTAAGAAAACGGCAATGACACTAGCTGATCATATTTCAATCATTAACTCAGAATGCGTATGTAACTCCTTTTGAAATAATTTGACAATTTGAAGCATTGTGGGTCATTTTCGTCTTTCCTGATACACTGATGATTGCTTAAACGGAATTGCCCTCTTCGCTATACTAGGTTGTTTCTTTTAGTTTAGAATGAAAAATCATTCCATAATAAAACTGTCACAATATCATTATTTTTCTTAAATTTATGATACATGCTGAATGAAATTTCTTTTAACGTGCGCGCTGTCTAAAATATATAGCCTATCATCTGTTTGCTGGTAAAGCTACTTTTAAACACATGAAAAGTTGATAAAGTTTGGGGGGATGCATAATAAAGGCAAACAATTCACTGGTTAAAAAATGGTTACTCAGAGTACTAGCCCAAAACAGGTACACTGCTACATTAGTAATCAAATTCGTCTCTATTCCCTGCGTTAGACTGTAGGCGTTATCCAGTAACACAATAACAATGAATCACAGAACAAATCTCCTCTAAAGGTTGTCCTACCTGGCTCACATCTAACACCTGCATCTTCACCATGTCCACAATTCTCAATACCCCATCCGTTGTTTCTACAACTCGTAATGTTATCTTCTGATCCTGTGCAATTCACATCGTCCAACCAGATTGGATCCACACCTTGCCCAAAGCTCGCACAGCAGACGGCTGTACCTGCATCACCGAGTCCAAGATAACGACAGACTACCGAAGCATCATCATCATCCCAAAAGTCATCACAAACAGTTCCCCACTGACCGTCATGGTATACCTCCACTCGACCTTCGTTTGACGAGGCTCCTCCAACTAGTCGTATACCTTGTTAAGAAAACGGCAAAGAGACAAGCTGATCATATTTCAATCATTAACTCAGAATGCGTATGTGGCTCCTTTTGAAATATTTGATATTCTGTCATTTCCGTCTTTCTCCATACACTGATTTTTGTTTAGACGGAATTGCCCTCTTCGCTATACTAGGTTGTTTCTTTTAGTTTAGAATGAAAAATCATCCCGTAATGAAACTGTCACAATATCATTATTTTTCTTAAATTTATGATACATGCTTAATGAAATTTCTTTTAACGTACGTGCTGTCTAAAATATATAACCCACCATCTGTTTGCTGGTAAAGCTACTTTTAAACACATGAAAAGTTGATAACTTTTGGGGGGATGCATAATAAAGGCAAACAATTCACTGGTTACAAATGGTTACTCTACTCAGAGTACTAGCCCAAAACAGGTACACAGCTACATACGGTATTCAAATTCGTCTCTATTCCCTGCGTTAGACTGTAGGCGTTATCCATTAACACAATTACAATAAAACACAAATGAAATCTCCACTGGAGGTTGTCCTACCTGGCTCACATCTAACACCTGCAGCTTCACCATGTCCACAATTCTCAATACCCCATCCGTTGTTTCTACAACTCGTAATGTTATCTTCTGATCCTGTGCAATTCACATCGTCCAACCAGATTGGATCCACACCTTGTCCAAAGCTCGCACAGCAGACGGCTGTACCTGCATCACCGAGTCCAAGTTGACGACAGACTACCGAAGCATCATTATCATCCCAAGAGTTATCACAAACTGTTCCCCACTGACCGTCATGATAGACCTCGACTCGACCCTCGTTTGACGAAGCTCCTCCTATTAGTCGTACATCTTTTGAAAGAAACGGAAAAGAGGTAGATGACGATATTTCCATTATGACTCAATGTGTAACTATAGTATTGTTCACGTCGTAAAAAATTGGTATCCAAAACTATGGTTCTCACTCTTTACATTCCCTGACACGTTGTTGGTCGGTTATTTTCATATCCTTCTCTACGACACTAGGATGCTAGGACTGAAATTTCCATTGTAAAAACGTTAAGAAATCATTATTGCTCTGATATTTGTGATGTTGCGTGCAATTCCTCTTTGCATATTTTTTGTCTTATTAAGTTTCTATCTCACGATCTATATGGGAGTAAAGTTTCACTTTGAACAAATGGAAGTGGGGAAAGAAATCGTTTGAAGTCATTGCGTTGACATGGTCAGACTGTAAAAAGGGGTAAGAAGGAACTGTTGGATGGAAGAAGTGAGTACTGTTGAACAGAAAACCAACGATTGTCATCTGTCTTTTAGAGAAAGTATAAACCTACCTGTCTAGCCTAAGCTGCAGTAGTTCTTCACATACCGATTTAGCAAATGCAGACGTGTGAGGTAGGATCACAGATGCTTTAGATAACGCCATTTCTAAAATCATCCAAAAGTTACCAAACTTTCGCAAGGAATTTATAGAGGCCTTGGCAAATCACTCCAGAATTTTGCTTCCTTTGAAGGAAGAAACTTAAATCGTAAGATATTAATAGATGAAATTTGTTGACCTGTACATACTACATATGAAACCTAAGCGGATTCATCAATAGAAAAACGTTTCTCGCGGCGACAAGATCTCAAAAAGGTGAAATTCAAGGAGACAGGAATGAAGATTGCGCATAAAGTGTCGCCGGCGTCCGGACCCCCCTCAAATTTTCCAATGTGCCCTTTTTCAAAAAATGTTTTTTTTTTCATACTAGCAAAAAAAAAAAAAAAAAAGGAGACAGTTTCACAGGTATGACAGTGTTGTCCAATTCCGAGGAGATTTTGGTTACCCCCATCCAGTATCGATAAATCCACTCGTAAAAGTCTAGCCATGTATCGCAGAAACTTTCAGCAATATATTTGACTACGGTAGCCTAAATTGGCGGCCCCGAAACCCGAACAGTGCAATCGTTTTACAGAGAATGTGACTACAGTATGTCTGCGTGACAATCAGGCATTCTAATCACTTTTCGCTTGGAACCAAGTGTGGCGTGCTTGGGCATTCAGAGTAATACAAAACACGCAGATATTACGTCATACTCACTAGCTATATGCAACGTATTACTGTTGGGATTTAACATTGATTCCAAAAGGTCCCTGCTAGTCTTTTGGTCTTACAAAATAATGATCTGTTCACACTCCCTAAACGCTACATCTACGAAACCTTCCCTCCACCCTCTAGTATCCATCCTCTCGTGAACAAGAGAGAGTAGGTAGGCTAAATACGTTTCGCTATAATATTTATAGTCTGGAATTACTCACTTCTTTCGAAGTGTTGCCCTAGTGATGGGAATAAAAAGCCAGTCTTAGGTAAAGTCCACAGCCAAGAGTTGACCAGAAGTCACAATAGACAAATCGGTGTTTGTTTCATTTTAAAATTACTATATATAATCACCACCAGGTCAAATAACGCAATGTCAGTCGGTTCAATTTTTTGACGTCTTTGAACCGATGACCGGTCTGCTGTCGCAAATGAAAAGCAAACATTCGACTTCAATCATCTATTCTGACAGAGTGTTTTTGATAGTCGCGCCGCAACTATATAGGGAACAAAACATACAGTCATTTAACCTCCTCCCCCAGTCGAGATAGCGGTAGCGCCAGGTGGGGGAAGGGTTCATGCCTCCCGTCGGGGAAGGCTGGCCCCCTATCGGAGAAGTTTTACAGTTTCGTAGGGGAGTCTTAGTCGAAAGTACGCAGTCCCTGACGACAACTAATCGACGGTTTACCTGTTTTTTTGCTCTCAAGAGGATAATTTCTGTAACAAGAACCCAAAATTTTCGGCGCGCTACGCGCGCTGTAGGGTCACTCTATTTTTTCAATAGTTCCATTCCACATAGCAGGATAGCACAAGTCCTGTCCACCTTACCAAGTAACATATGGGCAGAATACATAGTTTATGTAAAGGTCGTAACTTTCATTCCATATCGCAAAGCCTAGTTGGTGTTCTCTTGTGTGTGTCATGCGGTACAGTCAGTTGGTGAGCGACTTAAGGAGCAAAGTTTGGCTATTTCATCCTGTAGTCCAGGTGGTTTCGATACAATGTATGTGACACCCGATACGGTCTACAAACCCTACAGTTCTTTTTTTCGTTTCGTCATATGTTTTATGTGTAATCCTATCAAAAAATTTCGCCCGCTTCGCGCGCTTTTCAATTTCACGATCCAGATTCAAAGAACACTAACAGTGCGCAACTCGGATCATGAAGTATTAAGTGATATAATGCAAAATATGCCTTCAATTGCATGGGATAATGAGGCTCCCACATTTGCCCTTCTCATCATACCCTCGAAATAGGGAATGTCGGAACTTGGGGTAGCTGACATGGCCCGGCCCCCTGTTGGAAAAATTCTGCCGCCACCCATGGTCAGTTTACTTCTTTTGGCTTTCATAAGGGTAATTTCTGGGATAAAACCCAAAATTTTGGGTACGCTTTGTCCACTCTTCCTCAGTTCAGTTATACTTATAGCTAAATATAGTACAAAACCTTTCCACCTTTTCAAGTTAATAAGTAGAATACATGAATTTATGTAAATGTCGGGAATTGAATCGTATTTCGCTAAACCTGGTTAACGTTCACTTGTGTCTGTCGTACGGGACGACTAGTGACTCGAGGAGGAAAGTACAATAAAGTTATGCCCGATAGGGCCTAACTGTCCGCTCAATTGTTATAAGCTTTAAATTAGTACAAATTCTTATAAGTGTAGGCTTACCCAAAAAAATTTCGCGCGCTTCGCGCGCTTTGTAATTTCACCGTTTAGATTCCAGGTTTTGACTCCAGTTTTTGCATGTCTCTTGGTTTATCCTTTCTTTGTCAATATGCGGTAAGTTGTGTAATCGCTGACGTTTATGGGAACCAAAATTTAAAAAAAAAATGAATGTGCCCTTTTTATGTTGGACCCCCCTCAGAAAAGACCCTAGATCCGCCCCTGACATAACTGCTAATGAGAGAGCTCATGGGAACAGTTAAACGATTGAAAGAAGCGATCGCTACCTAATAGTGAAAGTAGTGTTTTACCCAAATAAAATTCAAATCTTACGAGACTTTACCAAAGAAAATTTCTACATTGCTTAAAACATTGACCAAAATTGATTTATTAGAGGGAAAGAAAATTATTACGGAGATCTAAGATGAATTCAGAAAGGGGTACACGTATGATATTTTCTGGGGTGGTTGAAGAGATTTCTGTGGCTAGCCATTCGAGTGATTCAGAGTGAAGTGATCAAAATGCGGTATATTCCATGAAAGATACGTCAAAATTTGGTGAGCCTAGAATAAATTGCAGCTACGGAGCAACTACGGAACTAAGGGGACATGCAAAAAAAATTATTTCGTTTAAACGAAATATTATTTCGTTTATTCGAAATATTATTTCGTTTAAACGAATATTATTTCGTTTAAACGAAATATTATTTCGTTTAAACAAAATAATTATTTCGTTTAAATGAAATAATATAATTTCGAATAAACGAAATAATTATTTCGTTTAAACGAAATAATATTTCGAATAAACGATTATTTCGTTTAAACGAAATGGTATTTCGAATAAACGAAATGGTATTTCGAATAAACGAAATAGTATTTCGAATAAACGAAACATTTTTTTTTCGCATGTCCCCTCAGGGGCTATTGTTTCGTTTGAATTTTTAGCTTGGCGTAACTGAACCTCTATCTGAAATTCAACGGAATATAAAACAATGAAACATTCTGATTTGTATTAATTCAAACTGCATGGCTGCTATTCGCAACTTTAAGGCCCAAAAGGTCGAAAACGGTTGATTTTATACCTTATTGATGTATCATGTGTGGATAGAAATATGATACCGAGGACTTCAATGACCTCATTTTTAATGCACTATGACCTGTGACATACATGACTGGAAGTTCCTCCACCCTTGTGAAAAGCCCACACCTATCATACACTTGCTCATAAATGACCTTCTCAATGCATCATATTGCACCACTTCACATCTCAAATTACTGAAAAGGGGCTTAAACTGGATAAGTCGAAACCCCAGCTCATATCCTCATTCTATTAATTTCATCAAACACATGTCGAGCCTTTTTTAACGTAAAACACTAGGAGCCATAGTGCGTGGACAATCCACCCACCCCATATACCCCATATGGCAATTTTCAGCATGTAACATGTAAAACAAACAATTGAACGAAACTAACAGCTAAGTTACGCCTGAATTCCCCATATTCCTTATCCTCAGCATACTGTAACAAAGGGCTACGGAAAGCTTTTTATAGCAGGGGTGGGGAACGTTGTCCTTATGAAGTGCCTGCCATTCTGATAGTCATAATGTTATTCGCGATCAAAAGTCAGTAGGTGCCGACTGAACGCAAAGCCTTTCCCGTGTAGGGTGTGGGACGGCAGTCGCTTCATAGCGAGCCCTTTTGTTTTCAAGGTAAACACGCTAAAAGCTCTGAAAAATTGTGGGGATAAATGACGTATACGGAGCAAGTTTAAACAGGTGGCAAATTCACAGTCTGACCTTTTGTCTTAAAATGGCCTGTCTTTGCTCGGACTAATTGCAGGTCGATGCAATGACGAATGAAGTGATAATGTCCAAGAAACCAAGAGGAGAGCGCCGGAAGAGCACAAAACAAAATAAGCGTTCCTGAAGGTATTCTTCCATGTTCTTTTTTCTTTGCTTTGCGTTGCAAATGTTTTGAATAAACCTAACGTGCTATGTGTAAGAATAATAATACAGTTTCTCAACTGTACACGATAAAGGTACCTTTCCATTCAATTCTTGACTTGTGCAGAGGAAGTTTTCATGGACAAAGGTGTTCAAAAATACAATAGATCTGTCAGTGTCACACAGTATTATGAAAATGTACAAGGTAGCAAACTAGCATATATCTAGAAGACTATATTTTCATCCGGTCAACACGATTATAGACACTGACGGGACAACAACCGGTAGGAAACAAGCCTCCCCATTTTAAAAGGAAGGCAAAAATTAAAACCGTCTAAGAAACAAATTTATTAAATATTCGAGAGGGGTGGGATAGGTGCCATCGGTATACAGATTGTAGGGACAATGCGCACACATCACTTTCCCCAGAATACTGCTTTCCCCCACTCCCCTTCCCCCAAATTATTCATGCTGTTGCTAATGTTTTATTGAGTAAGTGTGTGTACTCCGGTATTCGTAAAACTGAAGCCTAGACTGAAAGCTGAGAAGTCCGATGATTACTATGTTGCATAACCACCGGTTCAGTGAATGCTACCAGGGAGTGGGTACTACAAAGACACAAACCAACACTGTGGGTGGCATAGGCTACTGCATGATTTAAACAGGACCAGATGTTGCAATGTTTTGAATGCTTACTAACAACCAACCATTCTAAGTGCCACATGTATTTCTATGAAGATCCAAAGAATTTGTACGGTGATCACTTGGGCAGGCGTTAGGGTTATGACTGAACAAGGAGTATGCCGTACAGCCTGCTACGTAGGCAAGTGAAGAAGCGAACAATACTTTTAATAAGTCTCTCTCAAGTAAAAATTAACTACACCTCTTCTGTGCACAGCTGGAAACGGTATGCGTGTGATTGAGCTACTATATTTCAACGAAGCAGACATGGTGGGGTAAATCATTATTTCAACATGTAATGTAAATATTGTAGTGCGTACAACCGGAAAGCAACTTTCAATACAGAACACATGAAAGATACCATGTTTTTTAAACGATAATATTAAGCAGTATTTTAATTACTTATACTTAACACCATATGTCATCCAAGTGTACAGTGATAACAGAATTTCTCAAAATCTGTTTCGGGTGCGATTTTCTCCATTTGAAACATTTTTATTACATATATATGAGATCTGCCGTGTTTCCTCTCAAGGCTCCCCTTTAACTAAACTTTTTTTTTTTTTATAAATTTATTGACTTGTTTTCAAACTTGAATACAAGACGACAATTCACAGAGTTGCATGTGTCGTTGCCAACACCTGTAAACATGATAACAGTAACATATATGGACTCACATTACCAATGAGTCTAATGCGTATAGATTTACATACTCTTCCGTATCGCAAAGGAACTTTTAGCTAATCTACTGTACGTATATCCCCAAAGCTAGTAGTTGCTCACTTAACTAATTGGTAAGGCCCATAAAGCGTACTTTAGATCATATTACATACCCTACTGTCTGCACCATATCAAATTCTTTTAAGTATTATACAGAGCTTTTATTGACAAGTAGAGCGCACTGTCTGCACTGCGGCTGACTGCATTTTTTCGTTGGTTCTGTTATCTCTATCCACGCACATGTGAAAGATAGGTAGGGGCGTCACTGGATTACGTGACTTAGAGACCCTACAGTGGGAGAGATTGGACAACTTATTTCATGAGCGCTATTTTGGAGCCAAATGTTAACTATGGCCAGATATCATATACACTGTGTGCGTACAGTTTTCCGTACAAAATGTAAAGCAAAGTGAGTGACAGCGTTCTGTTCTCTTATGGCAATCATTCGTATTGGTTGACTCTGGCTATCACTGTCTGCTGGACCCTTTGGTTTGACACCCGGTACAAGAAAAGCCGTCCTGGGAGGGTCTAGAGGGAGGGGATAACACCCTCCATTTTGAGCAACTCTTGCTAATAGAAAGTGACGAAAATGCAGAATGGTGTATGCTATTTTGACAGTATTAAAAGTGATTTTATTTTAAAAAATCACATTTTAAGTGTGTCTTATTTTTGTGCTGGTAAGAGAGGGGGAGGGGTGGGTCTATTCTGGGCTGGGTCTACCCCTTCTATCTAAGAAAACTACTCGTACGTTAATGCAGGATGGCATACATGCAAAATGGTGCTTTTTATGGAAAGTTGAAAGCAAGTTGAACTAATCATTTAAGATTTTTCATTTTTAGTGAAAGTTTCAGGAGAGGTCTGGGGGAATGGTAAATATATAGGGGAGCACTTCCTAGTGAGACTTTATTTTATGGAAAGGCCTAGCTGGCCTTGGTTTTATGAAATTGTGACAGACCCGGGTATATTCCATGTAAAAACCTACATCAAAGTCAAAAGTACGCAAATGTTTTCGTTTTCTCATGTTACTAATAGATCCAATAGCAATGTTTGATCTGTTATTGTGTCCCCCTCCCCTATGAAAATTTTTGAAAAATTGAGTGTCCTTACATGCAACATTTGAAGTAAAATTTGTGTTAAAAAATTTACGTATCTTTAGGAAGTAAAAAAAATGGCATCAATGAGGGTAGGGGCATGGCCCAAAGCCCCCCTAAATACGCCACTGCTCCTTCACCTATGACTGCATGGGGACTGTAGCTCTGGTATTTCAACGTCTCTATGGGGATGTTCTGACAACTCTCCAATAAAGTAGTAACTACACTCAGCGAATACATTTGAAAGCTAAAGGATACTAATGTCGAGCACACTGTGAAGTGGAAATTGATAAGCAAAGCCCGTGCCTACACTACATCATCTAAAACTTGCAACCTCTGCCTCGAAGAAAGGTTCTTCGTCATACACTAACCTTTTTTAGCCACCCTTAATAAACGAAACGAACTCATAAGCTTCTGCAGACACAGAAATTAACAGCTGCCGTGCAATTATTCAAATAGGTAACCTATCTTTGCTCACTCGGATTGGTCGTGTCCGTGCTTCAAAAGACGAGCACGACATTCAATGTACGGTTCAAAACGGGCACGTGCAAACCAATGCCAAATCTTTGTTGACACTCCATTCTACATCAGGCTTCTGAAGAGTGAGGACCTACCATACTGGGCCCCTACGAAAGTAAGTCACAACCTTTCAATATATATATATATATATATATATATATATATATATATATATATATATATATATATATATATATATATATATATATATACATAGGGGTGCACCGGATTTGGAATTTTAAAATCAGGCCGGAACCTGATTTGCCGGATTTGCCGGATTTATACAAAAATTCTGGCCGGATTTGCCGGATTTAGTCAAATGAAAGAACCAGAACCTACTAGGTGGGGTTATGTCTATTTTTGTTTCTATGTGAGTAGAATTTTGGCATTTTTATTGGTAATAGAACCAGGTAGCCTATAAATCCTTACTTATGTTAGGCTATGTTGGTAATTTCCCCACACAGAAACTGTGGAATGCAAGTCTTTTTTGATTTCTGTGATTGAAAGGTGGCATTCTACATGGTTAATTGACAAAATGACAAAATGTTTATACCAACCCTGTTATTAGTATAGATGAGGCATTGTTTTCTTTTGGGGGGCGGAGGGGGTTACAAATTGTTCATTAATGAATAATACATTTCTTATGTTAACCTTGATGCATTCTCTAAATTCTAAGGGGGCTAGAAATTGAAAATATGGAACCAATTAAGCCTTCAACAGTACAACCCTTCAACTCTATTACAGGGCTATATTGACATTCAACTTCATTCCCCTTACACCTTACAAAAACTGAGATATGTACTTATGTTTTCTTCTAGTACAGACCTGCTAAGCTAAGAGTCAATATTACTGGGGTGGGGGGGGGGTCGGAGGGATAGGCACACACCTTATGTTCCTGTGCTTTTATTTGTTTTCTTTTAATTCTGAGCAGA